>CALYLW010000082.1:1027496-1068101 GCA_944989445.1 Ampullaceana balthica
CTTGGGACCTCCTTAGCATATTTGCAAAAGACCCGAACCCTGGTGTGGTTCAGGAGGAGTTGCATTGTCAAGCTTGACAGACATTTGGAATCTATAAACGCAATTTTTCCAAGGGAAATTGCGTTAAAAAGAAGAATAAATGAAAAAGATAAAATTCATTAACAAAACCTATATTTATTTTTAAAATGTTGGAATAACTTTAGACTCTTAAATGTATTCGTATTTTGGTTACATTTTTGAGTGGTCATTTTGAATTTAAAAAAACTTAATTGGTCATTTTGAATTGATACTTCATAGGTCATTTTGAATAGATGCTTGATTTGTCATTTTGAATAGATGCTTGATTTGTCATTTTGAATAGATATTTGATTGGTCATTTCAAATAGATACATGAGTGGTCATTTTGAATAGATACTTGATTTGTCAATTTGAATAAATACTTGATTGGTCAGTTGGAGAAATGTCAGGCTTACGAGGATGTGAGACAAAAACATTGAGGAGCGTCTCCAAGGTTTAGAGATTATTTGGTTAATTAAAAATAAAATTATGCGCAATGAGGTCATAGAAAACTTCTTTATTTACTGGAAGGGTTCCCCATATACTAGGTACAATATGGGAGATCCAATGGTGAGCTATTTCGGATAATTTTATTTGCTTAGAGCTGCCAGTACAAGAGGTGCCTACCTCGGGACATAGAGATGAGGCTTTGTGTAAAGTAGCTATAACAGAGGAGGGGGACTGGCATAAAACAAATGTAATAACAAGGGAGATATGACTACAGTAGTGTCAAGGGGAGGGGGGCAGTTTTGTGATAACGGTAAAGGTAGAGAATGGGTAGGAGATTTAATAACACAGGAGATGAGACCCCGGATGTGCTCACAATTATTGAAATATCCTGATCTATGTTTAGAAATCTTATATAAAAAATTTACATTGCTTGGGGAGGGAAGGTACTCCACCCCGCCACTCCCCCCGCACTCTCACGGAGGTACTCCTGGGGATTTAGGGAATCCTCCTTCTCTTCCCCCACCAGCCCAGCCCCCCTTCCCAGCCCCCCACCAGCCCAGCCCCCCTCCCACACCCCACCAGCCCAGCCCCCCTTCCCACCCCCACCAGCACGTTGTTGCGAGGTCTGGTCCTGATCTACATCAATGGTGCGACACGTGTGAGTATCGCCTGCACGTGCACGAGTGGAGCTCTCTCTAATTAGAGTTATGATTCAAACCACGCACATGGCATTGTGGCGCCCTCGGTGCGTTGTTACCACATGGGCAAGTATTGGGTAGGGCAGGGGCGGGGAGGGGGCGGGGTTAAGGGAGGGGGAATCTTTTAGTCTGAAATATTGGAGGGAAATAATGAAGTATCATACAAGCATCATTGTTGTGGTCTAAATCTGTTGACACTGACTCCATTTGTTATGAAAGACATCCAACAATTTAGTCATAATAATGATATTTTTCTTTTAAAAGATATCACTCAGTGATACGACTTTTTGAAGATATCACTCAAAGATACGACTTTCTGAAGATATCACTTAGTGATACGTCTTTCTGAAGATATCAGTCGAGATACGTATTTTTGAAGATATCACTCAAGATACGTCTTTCTGAAAATATCACTTAGTGATACGTCTTTCTGAAGATATCACTCAGAGATACGTCTTTCTGAAGATATCACTGAGAGATACGTCTTTCTGAAAATATCACTTAGTGATACGTCTTTCTGAAGATATCACTCTGAGATACGACTTTCTGAAGATATCACTCTGAGATAAGTCTTTCTGAAGATATCACTCTGAGATACGACTTTCTGAAGGCTAATAAACTATATCCAACTGCACAAATGCTGTCTTTGATTAATATGTCTGGATTTTTTTAATACAAAAGTATGATTTCATGTTTCTTTGAGAACCATCGTGACGACGTATTTCTTGATAATTCAATAGCATCATTAGATGTGCAGATCGTGTATAAGACCCTTGCCTGAGCCATCAAAATATTCTAGAATTTCTATCCATGGTACTCCGTCCCATCGAATTGTTGAAGTCCTCATACTGACCCACAAACTTTGCCTTCTCCACTTAGTGTCGCATGTCACAAACTTACGGAGTGTCTATTTGACCTCTCATATTACAAATGGTAAACTATGCTGTAAACGCATTGCTTAATATTTGAAGAAAACGAAAAGAAAACTATGAAATTGCGTTTCCGTATTTATCGAAATAAAGATTCTCCCATGATTCACTTACAGTTGAAAGGGCAAGAGGAAATTGAACAACAAACTTGGTAGGAGCCAGAATATTTCAAATGGGATTGTTTAGTTTTAGTGAAATATCCAAATTTAATTGACGAAATCAGAAAGCCGCTAACTATGTTGTGGAATTTCCGTGACCTTAATTTTATTCCTGTTATAGGTCAAGTGTCAAAGGTCAAACAAACAGATCGTGACTTTAACATGGATCATGTTGTTGTTATCTGAGCTCCTATAATGGCATGTCTTCGTACATCTCACATAAGCCAGTGTTTCTCAAACTGTCTTGTCTAACGCAACAAGTTTCGTTGATTTTTTATTGTTCTCTCTAGATCACTGCTTCTCAAAGTGGCGGCCCGCGGACCGGTGCCGGTCTGTAGGTCATCCGCCGCCGGTCCGCAGAAGTTATGAAGAAAGGACAGAAAAATCTAATTATAATCCTCCATTTTCATCCGTTAATACTAAAAATATAGAATATTTCAATTTTTGGCAATACACACATAAAATAAAACAAATAAAATTAAATCAATTACCTTTCGCTACCATGTAAGTACAGGGAAAATAGTGCACCAGGGGACCGGTGCAATGGAAAACATTCCTGCCGGTCCGCCATACTAAAAAGTTTGAGAAGCACTGTCTTGTCTTATCTATACAGACGCTCCTTCTATGCAGAAGATAATTGCGTCCACAGACCATGAGAGATGATCTGTTTGGCAAGTGATGCAGCGCTCACAGGCCACGGCTTTGTGGGTTCCACGCATTACCCAGCCGCCTAACTAGGTACCCATTCGGAGCGGGGTGACTCAGGGACGCCCTAGGCTCTGGGAACAAACCCTTGCCTTCACACGGATTCGAACCCGTGACCATCGGTACGACAGTCCAGTGCGCTGACACTCGACCACCGCGTCCACTGCTTCAGATAATGATATGTGCTTCCTTCCATTTTGTTTTTTAATTCAGTTGTTATCAATATTGAAAGCAATTTTTTTAATTTAAAAAAGTTTTTGAATGTTCTGCACGAAATAAGGGAGATAATTAATCCAAAACAAAATGTTAATTGAATCATCTTTGATGTTGAGTTAGTTGCATTTTCCCAATAATCAAAAATTGTAAAAAAATCTCTTTATTTAATCTTTGTTGTTTTTTTCTCTTTGTGTCTTTGTTTGTTTCTCTCTCCCTTGTCCACCTCTCTCTCTCTCTCTCTCTCTCTCTCTCTCTCTCTCTCTCTCTCTCTCTCTCTCTCTCTCTCTCTCTCTCTCTCTGTCTCTCTCTCTCTCTCTCTCTCTCTCTCTCGTTCTCTCTCTCTCTCTCTCTCGTTCTCTCTCTCTCTCCCTGACCATAAATTAGCATAACTTAAATCACAGCCACTCATCTTGATGTTGCTAATGCCCGGATTATGAAGCAACGATATCTTTACCCCGAGTAGCAAGGGAAAGTACTCGTTAGAATGAAACGTGCCGGGGTTGTCATTCTTGGAATTGTTCGTGAACAGCTCATAAAACCAACTTTAGCCGTTGGTCGATTTCATTATAGTATGATCCCCTGTGGTGAAAATACGATATATTGTTGAAAAAGAATGTGCTCAATCGTCCTATTGTTACTTCGGTAATGTGAAGATATTTCATTTTTTGCTTCACTCCTGTACCAGCTAAGATGCCCCATTCTTGTCCAGCCATGTTGCCCAATTCTTGTACAGCCATGTTGCCCAATTCTTGTACAGCTATTTTGCCCCATTCTTGTACAGCTATGTTGCCCCATTCTTGTACAGCTATGTTGCCCCATTCTTGTACAGCCCTGTTGCCCCATTCTTGAACAGCTATGTTGCCCCATTCTTGTACAGATATGTTGCCCCATTCTTGTACAGCTATGTTTCCCCATGCTTGTACAGCTATGTTGCCCCATTCTTGTACATCTATGTTTCCCCATTCTTGTACAGCTATGTTACCCCATTTTTGTACAGCTATGTTGCCCCATTCTTGTACAGATATGTTGCCCCATTCTTATACAGCCCTGTTGCCCCATTCTTGAACAGCTATGTTGCCCCATTCTTGTACATCTATGTTTCCCCATTCTTGTACAGCTATGTTGCCCCATTTTTGTACAGCTATGTTGTTCCATTTTTGTACAGATGTGTTGCCCCATTCTTGTACAGCTATGTTGCCTCATTCATTTACAGCCATGTTGCCACATTCTTGTACAACTATGTTGCCCCATTCTTGTACAGCCATTTTGCCCCATTCATGTACAGCTATGTTGCCCCATTCTTGTACAGCTATGTTGCCCCATTCTTGTACAGCAATGTTGTCCCATTATTGTACAGCTATATTGCCCCATTCTTGTACAGCTATGTTGTCCCATCCTTGTACATCTATGTTGCCCCATTCTTGTACAGCTATGTTGCCCCATCCTTGTACAGCCATGTTGCCCCATCCTTGTACAGCTATGTTGCCCCATTCTTGTACAGCTATGTTGCCCATTCTTGTACAGCTATTTTACCCCATTTTTGTACAGCTATGTTGCCCCATTCATGTACAGCCATGTTGCCCTATTCTTGTACAGCCCAGTTGCCCCATTCTTGAACAGCTATGTTGCCCCATTCTTGTACAGATATGTTGCCCCATTCTTGTACAGCTATGTTTCCCCATGCTTGTACAGCTATGTTGCCCCATTCTTGTACATCTATGTTTCCCCATTCTTGTACAGCTATGTTGCCCCATTTTTTTACAGCTATGTTGTTCCATTTTTGTACAGCTGTGTTGCCCCATTCTTGTATAGCTATGTTTCCCCATTCTTGTACAGCTATGTTGCCCCATTCTAGTACAGCTATGTTGCCCCATTCATGTACAGCTATGTTGCCCCATTCATGTACAGCCATGTTGCCACATTCTTGTACAACTATGTTGCCCCATTCGTGTACAGCCATTTTTCCCCATTCTTGTACAGCTATGTTGCCCCATTCTTGTACAGCTATGTTGCCCCATTCTTGTACAGCAATGTTGTCCCATTCTTGTACAGCTATGTTGCCCCATTCTTGTACAGCTATGTTGCCCCATCCTCGTACAGCTATGTTGCCCCATTCTTGTACAGCTATGTTGCACCATCCTTGTACAGCCATGTTGCCCCATCCTTGTACAGCTATGTTACCCCATTCTTGTACAGCTATGTTGCCCCATCCTTGTACAGCCATGTTGCCCCATTTTTGTAGAAACTTTCAATCAAATTGTCTCCCTTAAATCTTCCGGAGCTCGGAGCGGAGCTAATCCTAACGTTTTTTCCCGGAGCTTGCCGAAAACCCTAATGACCGCGACTCCAGCCAGAGAAGTTCAGCTCCGGCTAAATGACGAGGAATTAAAAGACGATACAAGGCCGTGAAGATGGAACAAGTAAGAAACCAGATGAAAAAAATCCTTCGCTCGTAACAGGCGTTGTTCTTTGCACGTCTCGGTAGCTAATGAACCGGGCAATCGACGCCTTGACGCTGCTTCCGTCATCAGGAGTAGAGCGCTCGGGCGCACAACACCAGGGGGCGCTAGCACGACTTAATGAATTGATAGAAGGGAGGGTGAGTATTGAGGAAGGGGTGTGAGGTAGGGGGGAGTGGCCAATAAGAACAATATTGTTGGCTTAAGGATAATGTTTTTATCCTTGAATCACAGGACTTTTTTTCCTTCAGAAAAAATCGATGATATAACGGAAGATTATCAAAGTACCAGACGGATTCAAGAAGGCAAGGCCTCCAAGGTCATTGAACAATCGTTGGTGAAGTGGGGGGGGGGCCATTATAACAAAATTTGATTCCTACATTAACTACGTCTGTCCCAACACCTTTACCTGTACTACAATTTTCTTGTAGTACAGGTACCTTTACCTGTACTACAAGTACTACAAGTATATCAACACCTTTACCTGTACTACAAGTATCCCAACACCTTCTCCTGTACTACAAGTATATCAACACCTTTACCTGTACTACAAGTATCCCAACACCTTCTCCTGTACTACAAGTATATCAACACATTTACCTGTACTACAAGTATCACAACACCTTCTCCTGTACTACACGTATATCAACACCTTTACCTGTACTACAAGTATCCCCATCTCTACTGGATTACTTGGATTTCACCGCAGCTAAGTGTTTTTTTCTCTATTATTTCGTTTTATTCGTTTCATTTGTGTACTATTTGTCCGTTGAAGAAGGCTCTTTGCCGAAACGTTCGCTGTTGTGTTACGTCCTGTCAGGCCTACTAATACCCTGTTTTTATTTTATGCATTTACCTTTTACAAGTATCCCAACACCTTTACCTGTACTACAAGTATCCCAACACATTTACCTGTACTACAAGTATCCCAACACCTTTACCTGTACTACAAGTATCCCAACACATTTACCTGTACTACAAGTATCCCAACACCTTATCCTGTACTACAAGTATCCCAACACCTTTTTGCCTGTATTACATCTTTCTTAACACTTATAACAACTACGTCTATTCCAACACCTTTATCTATTGTAAAAACGTTACCTGCTTCACCAACTACGATGAGATCCAACTAGCAAAGAATTTTTGGGAGATTATTTTTTTAAGTTGCTTTTAATTTGTCTTTATGGCTTTAATCTCTTTCCATCGTTTTGTTTTGAGTTTACTTTAATATAAATTTAGTTCAACACCTTTGGACTTTTACTTTCTCGATTGCAGCGAGGAATCGATTCATGATTAAAGTAAGTTGACATCAGGAGGTTAATCGATAGTTTGATCGTTGTGGACATCACATGCCCGTATGTTGATGACATCACATGCCCGTATGTCCTTTTTTGGAATTCTTTAGCTACCCCCTCCCCCTTTTTGTTCAAAATTGACGTCATTAGCCCCAGTTGAATTCAGAAATGTAATTCCCAAAAGGGGAGAGGGGCAATGAGTGGGATGGGTGTAGTGAAGGGGCAAAAAGAAGTTTCCATAGTAGTTATTCCAGTAGTTACCCCAGTAAGTGCCCCAGTAAGTGCCCCAGTAAGTGCCCCAGTAAGTGCCCCAGTAAGTGCCCCAGTAAGTGCCCCAGTAAGTGCCCCAGTAAGTGCCCCAGTAAGTGCCCCAGTAAGTGCCCCAGTAAGTGCCCCAGTAAGTGCCCCAGTAAGTGCCCCAGTAAGTGCCCCAGTAAGTGCCCCAGTAAGTGCCCCAGTAAGTGCCCCAGTAAGTGCCCCAGTAAGTGCCCCAGTAAGTGCCCCAGTAAGTGCCCCAGTAAGTGCCCCAGTAAGTGCCCCAGTAAGTGCCCCAGTAAGTGCCCCAGTAAGTGCCCCAGTAAGTGCCCCAGTAAGTGCCCCAGTAAGTGCCCCAGTAAGTGCCCCAGTAAGTGCCCCAGTAAGTGCCCCAGTAAGTGCCCCAGTAAGTGCCCCAGTAAGTGCCCCAGTAAGTGCCCCAGTAAGTGCCCCAGTAAGTGCCCCAGTAAGTGCCCCAGTAAGTGCCCCAGTAAGTGCCCCAGTAAGTGCCCCAGTAAGTGCCCCAGTAAGTGCCCCAGTAAGTGCCCCAGTAAGTGCCCCAGTAAGTGCCCCAGTAAGTGCCCCAGTAAGTGCCCCAGTAAGTGCCCCAGTAAGTGCCCCAGTAAGTGCCCCAGTAAGTGCCCCAGTAAGTGCCCCAGTAAGTGCCCCAGTAAGTGCCCCAGTAAGTGCCCCAGTGTTGCCTTAACAAAACTAAGATGTGTAATTGATTCAGTTTACGAATATCTCGCTACATCCCACGTAAAACTAAAAATAACAATTATTATTTTTGAGAGCTTATGTAGCGCGGTGCCCGATGCAGCTAGGTGCAAGTTCAACGGAAGGTTGGTTGGTTGATTGGTTGGTTGCTTGGTTGTTATAGCAACAGCACTATAAAAAGAGGCGTGCAACGACTTATCTGCTCTCATTTGACCAATGACGGTAAATGTCTGAGCAAGAGATCTGCATTCCTCTATACTCCGTCATTGACTACAGCAATTTGGGGTGGAGATTAAAATCAAGAAGATATCAGATTAAACGTCGGGATCTTAATGACGCCATTACGATAATAGAGCTCTCCTTTAACAGAAACAATAAAACAAAATGAATAAGATCACACATTTATTTTTAAGGTTTTGGGGGGGGAGGGGGTCACAAATATTTTCACAACGCAATTACGTCAAATTATTTATAACTTTGAAACTTAATTGTTTATCTATTTGGTACATGTGTTTTGGAATGTGAAATAATATAATCCATTTCATATTAACACTTGGCCTATTTACATCACAGTATGTGAAAATGTTGTTTAACTAATACACCTAATATCTAAAAACCACTCAGATTAAAGCTAACAACATATAAACGAAAGTTGATGTGACTAAATCCTTTTAATTAAATTTTACAAGTATTTCATCTTTGCATTGCACTCATTAACTTATGTTTCCTTTACAAAAAAAAATATTTAAATTTAAAAAAAAATCTTTCTTAAAACTCTAACAACAAAAAAGCGCAAGTAATAACTCTGAGGATATGCTTAAGAGTTATTCCCCTTCTAATTGGTTAAAAGAAGAACCAATCAAGTGTGCAGACACAACCCACCTGAACCCACCCATGAAGTTTTCGCACAGATTTCGTGTAGATCTACCCCCCCCCTCCACGCCCATGTGGTCTCTCAGTGCGCCATCCAAGCACAACCTTTGAAGTTTGGAACACCGACAAAAGGGCAAACAATTCTACTGATGGAAAATGGTGGTACACATTTTTTAAATAAATTAAAGCCAAAGTCCAGCGTTGAGATAGCTGTGTTGTTGACATGTAATAACTGGCTCGTATTGTGTCAATTGACCTTTATACTGTCATCACTATAGTGTGAAACGACTGATAAATCGGCTCAGCTGTTAAGCGTCTTGGTCATAGAGTGGGGGTGGGGGGTGCCTCAGTTCTCTATATTTGAATCTCAGGGACATATGATTAAGGTCGTCCATTGGTTTCGTTCAGTTCCTGGTCCACTAAGGAAACGGCAAACTAACAAACCGATAGTGGAAAGTCCGAACAAAATTTGAAACTCTTAGCTCCCATGCTCTAGGCCCCAGGCAATATCACAAAGATTATTTACATCACTCATGCTTGTACGTATAAATATACAATAATAGGTTGTGCTGCGGCGCCGTGGCGCCTGCGGTGCCCACTTTTTTTAGGGCACCTACGGCGAACACCTTTTTCAAAAGCCCAACTAACTTGTCCTTGTATGATAAATACGTAATATTAAACTACCTTAATGTACACAAATTATTTTATAATAGGGGTTGTAGGGCGGCTTCGGCGCCCCCCCCCCTTTTTTGGTCAAAAGCCTAAGTAACTTATCCTTGTATGATAAATACTAAATATTCCTGAAATGTACACAAAGCATTTATAAAACAAATTTTTTACAGTGCTAATCACCACACGATTTTTAAACTAATTTTAGAGAGCAGCGCACCAAATTAGTGCACCAAAAAATAACTCTTTGAGTCAGTTAGCACTGTTTACAACACAAATGCTGACGTCAAAGGTTCGTGCGTTGTTTGGTTAATGTTAATCTGGAAACCAAAATGTTTATTATTTTTAAGTCTATATTTTCAATTTTTAAAAAAGCAGAGTGATGTCCCTTAGCGTTAGGAAAAAGTGAGTCAGTCATATATAATTGAGGGTAAATATATCTATATATAAAATTCTCTTCGTGGTCGGACCCTGCGAGACACCAAGCTGCAAGTATGTTCAAAAGATACTAATTTTAGAAAGCAGCGCATCAAATTACTGCACCAATGCATCAAAAGGTGTGCAAATTAAATATGCGCTGTAAAAAAAATATATGACGTCATTGTTTTCACTGATATTTTAATTTTGTAAAAAGAGAACAATGTAAAAAGTTATAAAATACTTTGTGTACATTTCAGAAAGTTTAATATTTCGTATTGATCAAACAAGGACAAGTTAGTTGGGATTTTGAAAAAGGTGGGCGCCGTAGGCGCCCTAAAAAAGTGCATTTTTTCAAAATAAATAGATTTCAGCTGAACACTTCCGTCATTTTTTACGGGTGATACGCCGTGGGTCTCTCCAGAGTTCCTTCTTTTCATTCACTCACAGTCGTTTGCCCAAACCCACCCCATTTTGACAACCGTGTCTTTCAGGAAGTCTTCACCCCGTCACTAAATCATTAGCGGCGTATGCTACGCCGCGGGTCAGCTAGTATATGATAATAGCCCAAGTCACAGGTTGGATGAATGTGTAACTCTATGACGTCATTTTTAGCTTATATTTTAATACAAGGTGTGCATAGGAGGCGCGCAAAAAGGTGTGCAAAATAATTATAAATTAAAGACGCGCTGTAAAAAAATATTATATGACGTCATTGTTTTTAGCTTATATTTTCATTTTTGAAAAGGGCACTTTGTAAAAGTAGGATTTGAGGATTTATAATTATAAAATACTTTGTGTACATTTCAGCAATTTTAATATTTCGTATTGTTTAAACAAGGATAAATTAATTTTTGCTTTTGACGAAAAAGGGTAGGTACCGTAGGCGCCCTACAACCCCTTTCATAAAATACTTTGTGTACATTTCAGTAAGTTTAATATTAAGTATTTATCAAACGACGATAAGTTAGTTGGTCTTTGGAAAAAGTGTGCGCCATAGGCGCCCTACAACCCCTAGTCTCAGGGCCGGCTTTAGGCATAGGCAAACTAGGCGGCCGCCTAGGGCCTCCGATTAGTGGGGGCCTCGCAAAGGACTCATATGAAAAAATATATATTTAAAGAGCGAACTACGAGTTTAAGACAACCTTTACCCGCTGATTATTTTTAAATAGTGCATGTTTGAATTGTAATATTTTAAAATTTAAATTAATCTGTTAAGACACATTTTCAGAAGATTTACAAACGTGTAACCTAAATTTACGCTAAATATACAACTGTTGAATATGAAATGTTTTAAGTATTAAACATTTAATATTTAAAAGTTTAATGCTGTTGTAAGTAGACCTTGAGCCTATTGCATAGAAAAGTTCATTTAAAAATGCAATTAATTGATGCTTTTCAGCATTTTCATTCTCCACAACTTGCTTCGATGGGACAGAATAAAAAACCTATAGGTCAAAAACATAGTAATTATAAATAATTTGGAAAATACAACGGGACTCGCTAAATCGAACTTCTCTAAGACGAAAACCTCCCTTTATCGAATTAATTGTTAGGTCCCGGTCAAATTCCATAAGACTAATTTTATTTTAGATCTCCTTAAATCGAAGACTTTTGGCTTTCAACCTCCCTCAGTAAAATTTTCCAAGGCGTTTTGGTTATTATTCTGGGGTGACATTTCAGAACGCGTGTTCCGCACAGCCACGAAAATGGACACAGATTCTTTTCATGGTGCATTCCACAAGGGATTAAGTGAATCTGGAAAGTACCAAAAAATGAACAAGACAAGAATAAAGGAGTGACTGGAAAAACGTTAATTCGCGTCTATGAATTGTCCATGAAGCACATTCGTGCTATCGGCGCTTGGATTGAACTGGAAAATCGGTTGAAGGAAGGAAAGACAATTGACAAGGAAACACAAAAACGTATGCAAAAAGAGACTCAGCACCGGAACAATGTTTTACAAAGAATCATTTTAATTGTGCAGTTTCTTGTAGAACGGAATTTACCACTTCGTGGCATTGTGGATCGATTGTTTCAACCAGAGAATGGAATTTTTTTGGGATTGGTTGAATTGTTAGGAATGTACGATTCATGCCTAGAAGATCTTTTAAGACGTATAAAAAACAAAGAAATTCATGATCATTACTTGGGCAATATAATTCAAAATGAGGTATTTAATCTGATCGGTGATGCTGCCTTAAAAAATTATAAATAATGTTCAAAATTCGAAATATTATGCCATCATTTTGGACGGGATACCTGATGCTGGTCACCAAGAACAAATAACTATGATTTTGGGAATATGCAACATTGTGAGTACGCAAGTAGAAATCAATGAATATTTTGTGTGATTCCTGGCTGTCGACGACAGCACTGGTTTAGGTCTCGCGGAAGCATGCTTGAAAAAGCTTGAAGATCTGAATTCATGTTTCCAGAACTGCAGAGGCCAAGGTTATGATAATGGAGCTAATATGAAAGGCTGCAATCGTGGTGTACTAAAAAGTCTACTTAAACTCAATCTGAAATCATTTTATGTGGATGTCACAGTTTCAATCTAATTCCTGGGGAATGGGCGAAATCTTCAGTGGTTGCAGCGACACTCTTTGGAGTTTTGCATCAAATTTATGTTTTGTTTGGTGCTTCAACACAGCGATGGAAGATCTTGAAAACTCATGCAAAAATTCTGATAGTAAAGCCTATTTCCGATACACGCTGGGAATGCAGGATCGATACTGTTAAAGCTGTTCGTTATCAAACAGCAGCAGTGTACAATGCATTGGTGGAAGTGTCTGAAAATGTCAACGATCCAAATGCAAAGACCGAAGCAACTGGATTGGCGAAACAACTTAAAACATTTCAATTTCTGGTAACTTTAGTCATCTGGTACGATTTATTGTTTCAAATGAATATGATCAGCAAAGTGATGCAATCGAAAGACATGCAATTTGACATTGAAATGTAGCGTATAAAAAGTGCAAACGATTTCATAAAAAAATAAAAGAAAATGGATTCGTATCCGCTCAAATTTCGGCCACAGAATTGGCTCAAAAATTAGAGATGAAACCAGATGAAATCATATTTCCAGCTGCCACAATCTTGAGAAGACAGAAAGTTCACAAACAGTTTGACTATGAAAGCATAGATGAATCATTGACAGATTCAAAGGAAAAATATCGAGTAGAATTTTTAATGTTTTGTTAGATCAATGAGTTACGTCATTGACTGCACGTTTTGAGCAAATGGAACGTTATTTTGGTCTTTTTGGTTTTCTGCACAACTCAAAACAATTGCAGAATTCGACAAAAACGATTTGATGAAATGGTGCATGGATTTGAAATATTGCGCTCACAGATGCATCTGGTTCAGATATGGATCCACAGGATTTATGCAGGGAATTGCAAATATTTTCCAACGTTGTTTCAGACACTGTTTCGTCATCTCTTGATGCTTTACGTTTTAATTATGATCATGGTTTGAATATTGCTGTTACAAATGTCGCTTTAACCCCTCGTATAGCACTGACAATTCCGATTACTGTTGCATCGGGGTAAAGAAGTTTTTCCAAGTTGAAATTAATATGAAAAAAACTATTTGAGAACGACTTTGATGCAAGAACGCCTGAAAAGTCTGGCAATGATATCTATCGAACGAGATATAGTCCAGTCTCTGGATTATTCACAATTTATTGCGGAATTTGCTACCATCAAAGCACGAGAGGTTGATTTTTGTTGAAGGTTTACGACATCTGCACGACCATGGTTGTATAACTTTCAGTTATTTGTTGATTTAGATATAAATACAGGTAGTTTTTAAATAATTGTGTAATTTTATTCTTTCCGTATTTATTTTTTATTTTTCTATTACCTTTAGGGCCACCAAATTCACTTTGCCTAGGGCCTCCAATTCCCTAAAGCCGACCCTGCCCTAGTATATATATATAATACAGAGAAAAAGTGACATAATGATAGAGACAGAGAGAGAGAGAGTGAGAAAGAGAGAGAGACAGAGAGGTAAACAGGGTGATTGAGGGCGGGAAAAAGAGAACCATGTCATTTCTATACCCGCCGGTACACCAAAAGCAAGCTGCCAAAACAACAAGGCATCCAATAAACCCTTTAGATATTCATACGCCACGGAAATCCTTCCCCGGCAAACTAGGTCACAAACCAAGCGAAAGTTTTAATTGCACCCATGAAAGAATCTATGAAATCAGAAGTAGAATCGACGGGGATGTGGGCTAATGTTTTATCAGGGAATATTTCTTTTCATCCTTTGTCTCGAGATTATGTCGCTGCCCAGACGCCTTTACGCCTGCTATTTTCGCGCACTTTCTACGGCCCATTGGGCTGGTGGCATTCAAGGAGCCGGCGGATGTATTTGTTCTAGTGCTACGTCCATGAAATGGCTTCATGAATAATTTGATTGAAGTGTTCTATAGAATTACTTAAGAAATGGTTGGTGTGACTGTTGTTTTATTATTTATTTATTTCTTTATTCCCATATCCGCTTTGGACAAGTGAGAAAATGAGCTGGTTTTAAAAAAAAAGAAAAAGGATTCAACTTTATGAAGTATGTTTGCGAAATTTTGCGTGAAAAAACAACTATTAATTACTGGATGACGTCCGACTATAAACGTAGCAATAGAAAGTGCTTCCCTCTCTCAATCGGATGACGTCAGAATATCACCGTAGCAATAGAAAGCGCTTCCCTCGCCCATTAGATGAGGTCCGACTAAAACCGTAAGTTTGGAAAGCGTTCGTCAATCCTTCATTGGGTGAAGTCCGATTAAAACCGTAACTATAGAATGCTCTTCCATCGACTCGGCGCCGTGAAGCACACCTCTAACACGCATCGCTTCATCTTTTAGATTTGTTCACGCTTGGATGACTTTGGCACCCCCCCCTTTTTCCACTAACATTACTTTACCCTCCCCACCCCCGCCTTCCAGTAGCAGTGTGCAGATATTAAATCACACGAATTGGGAAGGGTTATGGTTAAAAATCGTTTTGTATTATTGCGTCACGTGGGGGGTCGCTATTCGGAAAAATCTTATAAAACAATTCTTTGTATTTTAAAAGAAACAAAACTCGCCAAGATCTTAATTCTGATATTCAAATTGACGAAACAAACCTCGGTGTTTAAAAACTGAAACTTTACTCTATGCATAAAATGTTTCGCTTAAAGGTTATGCTTAAAAAATACATTATAATTAATTGTTAAGTTTGAGCAACAAAGTTATTGATTTTGTTTTTTAGCGTTAGTTTGTTTTATGTGGACATTAGGCCACGTTATGTTTTTCTAATCGACACGATCTTATCTTATCTTATCTGTTTCAGACGCTCCTTCAATACAGAAGATTATTGCGTCCTACGCTTATCTATGGTTTGTGTTTAGTCCTGCATTCGTCGATAGACGGAGTTGGTCAAAAGATGACATGTTTTAGAGATAGAACACATGTTCACGGCACCGACCTCCAAACAGTTGCCCGAACTTCCCATTTATTCCAACTTCAACTTTTTATTAGAGCTCTCCAACAAAAGAGGTACGATTAATGCGTTCCTTTTTTTTTCTTCTTGACTTTGTTCTGCCGACGTCTCTCAACTGGCAAAAGGCGCCAGCAAGCGGGGAGGGGGGAGGGTAAACGTAAAGGGCCCCTCGCTGTGCTTGGGTGAGAAAGGAACCAGGGACTTTTGAACCGTGACCATTAAATCAAGTTGACAATTAAACACGGGCGGGGAGGGGGTAAGATTTTTTTAACCCGGATTACTCCTTCGAGTGGCTCGGGGATAAAAAAAACTTTTACTGGAGACAAAATATGGGTGAGACTGCAATCAGGCTTTTAGAGAGAAAAGAAGAGACTTTCTCTTACTTTAAAGAACAAAATCGTTAATTTCGCTTAAAGCAAAAATTGAAATTTATGGTGTCATAACTAACATTTATTAAACGTACATGTCGAAAATCGAAATAACACTGTAATGTCTTTTTTATATGACATCTTTTAACAAACGCAAACAGACAAGTGTATTGACATTATTTGGTTCAAGTGACGAGCGGGTCTTATTGACAATATAACCAGCCGATCTAAACAATCGTTCACATAGCTTTAGATTGTCTCAGCTGAAGTTTATGATACTGTAGTGGATGTTTGGTTTGCAGGTGATATGTAAGCGGAGTGTTAAAACCATGGTAGCAATGTTCCCTTTAAGTAGCGCGGCTGCGCAGATATTTGACCGACGTCACGCAGGAGTTTAGATTCACCGCGCAGCAAATTTTGTAAAATATTGCACAAAAAATGGGCATTGTGCAACTTTGCACACGAGTTGCTGTTTTTTTAACTTTGCACACGGACCAACGAAGCTTTTACTTAGAGGGAACATTGCATGGTAGGCAAACGATTTCTCTCAATGGACACAATAACCTTTATCAACATTTTAAACATTCACGTCAGTCAATAGTTTAAAACCAAAATATTCGTGTAATCGTCCGGAAATTAGTTTATATTTATCGGCCGAAATATTTTACTTTTTGACTTCCAGTACATTTATAAGTGGTGGGTCGATTAATCGTTAAAAAAATTAATCGTTTCAAAAAATTTAGCGATTAATCGAGAAATTAACCGTTAATTTCCACAGCCCTGGTAATAATGATTTAATGTAACAATGATTTGATGTTACGATGTGCAAAGTCTTATTAGAAAGAATAGTGGCACTTAATAATGACGTATGAAATACATAGTTTATAGTTACAAAGTTAAAATATTAATTAATTTTTTTGGAGGGTGGAGGAGGTTTAGCATAAGTCGATTAAAGAAATTATAAATTACGGTCTAGTTCCTGGGTGTCTTTGAAAATAAAGTTGTTGGTTTTTTTTTGGGTGTTTTTTTTAAAATGTTGTAAACATTAATTTTGCATTTATATATACTTTTTATTTGCACTCACTAAGGACGAGTGTAGCTTGTATAGTTTTCAGTTACGGTCCCCACAGACCTTTGGTTTGATGACGATCTGCTTGGGGGGGGGTCTCGCTGCTCGCCTGGTTGTATCGAGCCACTTCGGGGTGTCCAGGTCTCTGCTGGACAGCAGTTGGTCAACAGAAACAGTACTGGACACAGCTTACTCCGTCACTTGTGGTCATGATGGTCAATTTGGCCAGTCTCTCTGTCACACGCCTCCCTCTGCCCTAATAGGGACAGAAGTATTCTCATACAGGAAGAAGCCAGATTTCAGAATGAATGTTGCTTTGATTGGGGGCTCGTAAAATACAGAAAAATGGGAAGACAAGTTGTGGTCATGTTGTTGTTTTTCGTATCCGAAAAGCCACCGCAGAATTTCCGGAGTGCAACAAGAATATCTTTATTATATATTGGCCCCACCAAGTAAATCGCCTTTAAAAGGGTAGAGTATCTGCGGCATGCGGCCTTCGATTTCGATGGTACGTTATACTTTACAATAGTTACCGTAGATGGGCCAACTCAAAACCAAACCTCACCCCTCAGGGGCCAACTCAAAACCAAACCTCACCTCTCAGGGGCCAACTCAAAACCAAACCTCACCCCTCAGGGGCCAACTCAAAACCAAACCTCACCCCTCAGGGGCCAACTCAAAACCAAACCTCACCCCTCAGGGGCCAACTCAAAACCAAAACTCACCCCTCAGGGGCCAACTCAAAACCAAAACTCACCCCTGGATTTCGTTCTGCCGAGGGGCCCTACACAAATATTTATACACTGTTTAGAAATTAATTCATTTTCTTCAAGTAAATTGTTTCGGTTCTATTAAATGAAACATGTAGAAGGTAGGTTTTTAAAATTTTCAATAAATATGTTGGCAAATATAAAAAGCAAAATCTACTAGGATATAAAGATTCCCAATAAGAGCAGTCGGTATATTATTTTATTGACAATTTAAAAAAAAATTAATCTCAAGCCTAACTTAGTACCAAAATATACATGTTTTCATAATAAAATAAAAATAAACTTTTTGACATTTTGTATAGCAATGGACACTGTTGTCCGATGTATTTCAAAAATGGAGTCTTAAAGCGCAGCTTCACGACCTCACGCCTCACCACCTCACCACCTCACGCCTCACCACCTCACTACCTCACCACATCACACCGCCTCACCACCTCCCGCCTCACCACCTCACGCCTCCACACCTCACGCCTCACCACCTCATGCCTCACCGCCTCACGCCTCACCACCTTACGCGCCTCACGCCTCACCACCTCCCGCCACACGCCTCACCACCTCACCACTTCCCGCCACACGCCTCCACACCTAACCACATCACGCCTCAAAACCTTACGCCGCCTCACCCTTCACCACCTCCCGCCTCACGACCTCCCGCCTCCCCACATTACCACATCACGCCTCACCACCTCATGACTCACCACCTTACGCCGCCTCACGCCTCACCACCTCACGCCCCACCACCTCACGCCTCACGACCTCTTGCCTCACCACCTTACGCCGCCTCACGCCTCACCACCTCACGCCTCACCACCTCACGCCTCACCACCTCACGCCTCACCACCTCACGCCAGAAAATGGGCTATAAAAATCGTTGGATCAATGTTTAGGAATTTACCACATTATTTGTGTGTGTTGTTTTTGTAAATCCAAGATTAACAATTGAAAGATTAATAGCTCGAAAAACCTCAGCGTTCGAGCAAGACCAGACCCCAAAAAAAAACACATAATTCTTTAAAAGGTTTGTTTCGCAGAACACATGAAATTCACTCAACGATGCTTCTCTCTGCTGTCTTGTGATATTTCAGCTCAAGCTGAATTTGAAGCCAACTATTGGAATCTGATAGTAAAATGGTGATCACTAGATGAAGATGAGTAACACCGATTGGATGTACAGTCCCTTTAAAGCGATGTGGTGACCCATGGGTGATGATAATTTGATCTGTTGTTTTATTAGCGCTGTGACTACTGTGGTAGTGTGGCTGTTCGGATCTAAAAGGTGTTGCTATTTTTACAATAAATTGTATGCGATTTGAATATAAATATATGTCAGTTATTGGGTGCCGATGAGCAAATTATTCACTGATTGTAAGTTAACGATTAAACCTTTCAGGACAGATTGACACTACGTTGTAAATGGCGAGCTCCACTAATCTAGGTCAGTGCTTCTCAAACTTTCTAGTATGGCGGACCGGCAGGAATTTTTTCCATTGCACCAGGGACCGGTACACTATTTTCCCTGCACGGAAAATTTTTCTGTCCTTTTTTTAGAACATCTGCGGACCGGCAGCGGATGGCCTACGGACCAGCACCGGTCCGCGGACCACCACTTTGAGAAGCACTGATCTAGGTGATACTTGTGAAAGGTTCATTATCAATATTATGTGACATAAAAAGAATGATGTCGCAAATGTTATTTTAATTGGAGAATCATTTGGTGTTGTTGAGCCCCATAGATCCCCCACGTAATCCCTGATTATGGGAACTCAATCCCATGGGGTCAAGATGAGGATGGATGGAGATTAATAATGACGTCAGAAATTAATGATACGTTAAAACACGATGATTTATGCGCGTGTCATAATCTAATGACTTGGCCATCTAAAGGGGGGGGGGTAGAAGCAAAAAAGAAAATCTTACGGTCAAAATACAATCATTATTTTACTGCTAAATCATACAAGGGGAGATACAAATCGGCATAATTGGATATGTGATTAAACCCATACAAATTGAGAGCATAAAATTGTTTTTTTAATGAGTGAATCCAATTTTTCTAAAATTATTCGTCAGGGACGGGCCATTGTTTGTTAATACTAGACATGAAACAGTCGCCACAGCCATAAATTCACCAATGATTTGATTACACATTACATAATCCAAACATAACTCACAAATATGTATTGCCATTTTCCCGTCTCTCCTGTAAACATAACAAACAATGATATATCGGAGCTTTGTTCTGCAACAATACCTCTCATTGTCTTATTAATATTTTTTGTTGATTATTTCTGTCTTTTATTTTAATTAAGATTTTCCAGCTTATGTCATCCGAGAATTACAAGATAACATGATTCATGTCATCCGGGCATTACAAGATAACATGATTCATGGCATCCGGGCATTACAAGATAACATGATTCATGTCATCCGGGCATTACAAGATAACATGATTCATGTCATCCGGGCATTACAAGATAACATGATTCATGTCATCCGAGCATTTCAAGATAAAATGATTCATGTCATCCGGGCATTTCAAGATAAAATGGCTTGATCATCGATAGTAGGTATTATTTTATATTTATTTTCTATATATATTTCTCTCTCTCTCTCCCTCTCTCTCCCCCTCCCTCCCCCTCTCTCTCTCTCTCTCATGCTTTATAAGAGGTTAACAGTGCGGCAGTGTAATGAGACTATGAATGTTTTGTAAACCCCAGAAAGTTGGTTAAATACATTCATCCCGTCTCATAAGGTTTTCATTTCTTTCAGATTTCTAGAAACTTCCCATATTGGCCGACATATTGGCCGACATATTGGACGACATATCGGCCGAATGACATCATTTGGCTGACACATTCTCTAGATTAGTCTACATCCTTCAACAACAACAACAACATGAGACAAACACTTTCGAACGGGATCCCAGCACGCCTCACCAACAATACCATCAATATCACCAACTAAATAACACCTCCTCCACTCCCCCATCACAACACTACTTACCACAATCATTACCATAACAAAAATCATTACCATAACAAAAATCATTACCATAACAAAAATCATTACCATAACAAAAATCATTACCATAACAAAAATCATTACCATAACAAAAATCATTACCATAACAAAAATCATTACCATAACAAAAATCATTACCATAACAAAAATCATTACCATAACAAAAATCAAAAAAGCATTACCATAACAAAAATCATTACCATAATAAAAATCATTACCATAACAAAAATCATTACCATAACAAAAATCATTACCATAACAAAAATCAAAAATCATTACCATAACAAAAATCATTACCATAACAAAAATCATTACCATAACAAAAATCAAAAAATCATTACCATAACAAAAATCATTACCATAACAAAAATCATTACCATAACAAAAATCATTACCATAACAAAAATCATTACCATAACAAAAATCATTACCATAACAAAAATCAAAAAATCATTACCATAACAAAAATCATTACCATAACAAAAATCATTACCATAACAAAAATCAAAAAATCATTACCATAACAAAAATCATTACCATAACAAAAATCATTACCATAACAAAAATCATTACCATAACAAAAATCATTACCATAACAAAAATCATTACCATAACAAAAATCATTACCATAACAAAAATCATTACCATAACAAAAATCCAAAAAATCATTACCATAACAAAAATCATTATCATAACAAAAATCATTACCATTATAAAAATCATTCATCTTCCCGTCAAAGAGTTTTCAATGTGTAGATCAAGATCAAAGATTAACATGAAACAGTCATCCTTAATTATACCCAAATACTTAAACACCACTATGGTACGACAGACATGTTAACTTATAGTACGACAGACATGTTAACTTATAGTACGACAGACATGTTTACTTATAGTACGACAGACATGTTAACTTATAGTACGACAGACATGTTAACTTATAGTACGACAGACATGTTAACTTATGGTACGACAGACATGTTAACTTATGGTACGACAGACATGTTAACTTATAGTACGACAGACATGTTAACTTATAGTACGACAGACATGTTAACTTATAGTACGACAGACATGTTAACTTATAGTACGACAGACATGTTAACTTATAGTACGACAGACATGTTAACTTATAGTACGACAGACATGTTAACTTATAGTACGACAGACATGTTAACTTATAGTACGACAGACATGTTAACTTATAGTACGACAGACATGTTAACTTATAGTACGACAGACATGTTAACTTATAGTACGACAGACATGTTAACTTATAGTACGACAGACATGTTAACTTATAGTACGACAGACATGTTAACTTATAGTACGACAGACATGTTAACTTATAGTACGACAGACATGTTAACTTATAGTACGACATACATGTTAACTTATAGTACGACAGACATGTTAACTTATAGTACGACAGACATGTTAACTTATAGTACGACAGACATGTTAACTTATGGTACGACAGACATGTTAACTTATGGTACGACAGACATGTTAACTTATGGTAAGACAGACATGTTAACTTATAGTACGACAGACATGTTAACTTATAGTACGACAGACATGTTAACTTATAGTACGACAGACATGTTAACTTATAGTACGACAGACATGTTAACTTATAGTACGACAGACATGTTAACTTATAGTACGACAGACATGTTAACTTATAGTACGACATACATGTTAACTTGTAGTACGACAGACATGTTAACTTACACACTGAAGTTTGGTTATAATGAACCTTGAAATGACGATATTCCCGACAAATGTTCCCCCAACCCCCTGCAGCACCCAAATGTTCCCCAACCCCCTGCAGCACCCAAATGTTCCCCAACCCCCTGCAGCACCCAAAGATTCAATGGATTAGGCTGAAATAGCGGGGCGGAGAGGTGGTCGTTATTTTTGCGGAGGATTTGAAGAAGAGCTGAGATATTTGTAATTGTGGGATTTTGTCGAGAGGCCATCCAGTGAGATGGCGAGATTAAGAGTTCAGTTTTTGGAAACCAAGTGAAACGAAATGGAAGAGTTGTTTTTTCAAACTAATACATGCTATGGCGGATTAAGGGGGTGCTGATTGGGCTAAAGCCAGGAGCCCCAAACGATTTAAGGGCCCCAAACTTATTATATTGTATAATAAAGCTGGCTGGACCGGGCCCGAGGTTGAATTGTAGCCAGGGGCCCCGTGCAATCTTGATCCGCCCCTGAATACATGTGTGCCATTCGTAGACTAATGAGTTATTTTCAGTAGCACGTAAACATTGACTTATTTGACGAATGTTTGACAACAAAGTCATCGATGATCGGTAAATTATCAGCTTTTAAAGTTGGCCAATCAAATAGTTTGTACTCTTAAGACACATGGGATTGTATATTTTAGAAAAATAACATTTTTGTATTTTATTTTTGTTTAAAGTTTTTATGTATACCACAGACTAATTTATTATATTTATAATATAGAGAAATAGCTTGTATATACATATTATAGACCAAATGATTTCGCACATGTATGTGTAATTATAGACAAATATTATATATATATATATATATATATATATATATATATATATATATATATATATATATATATATATTGGACAACATCTGTGGCAAGAGAGATTTATCACCCTTTTTTAACACCTCAAAATCCCACAGAGATTGAGAAGGCTAAGGAGAAGATATAGTAGAGTGAAGGAGACATTGTTGTCATTCCAAACCTCCCAGTTCTTGGTGTCTGTGTCTAACATTGGGACAAGACAAGTCAAATATTCGTTTGTTATAAGTTTAAAAATTTGTATAAATCGAGCCAATGGGTATACAACAAGTTTACCAAATTGGAATAAATCGAATAAAAATATTGGAATACATCGAGTTAACAAATTTGTATAAATCGAGTTAGCATATTGGTATACATCAAGTCAACAAATTAGTATACATCTAGTTAACAAATGGTATACATTGACTTAACAAAGTAATATAGGTGATGTTCTCGGCCAGTGGTCGGAAGAAATTGGGGGGGGGGTGAAAAGGGCATTGGCACTGAAGAGCCAAGTAATACAGGCGGGGGACAGCGGGCGTGGAAAGGGCAGTGGCACTGAAGAGCCAAATAAAGCAGGCGGGGGGCGTGGAAAGGGGAGTGGCACTGAAGAGCCAAGTAAAACAGGTGGGGGGCGTGGAAAGGGCAGTGGCACTGAAGAGCCAAGTAAAACTGGCGGGGGCGTGGAAAGGGCAGTGGCACTGAAGAGCCAAGAAAACAGGCGGGGGAAGGGGTCGGGGAAAAGGCAGTGGCACTGAAGAGCCAAATAAAACAGGCAGGGGCGTGGACAGGGCAGTGGCACTGAAGAGCCAAGTAAAACAGGCGGGGGCGTGAAAAGGGCAGTGGCACTGAAGAGCCAAATAAAACAGGTGGGGGCGTGGACAGGGCAGTGGCACTGAAGAGCCAAGTAAAACAGGCGGGGGGGGGCGTGGAAAGGGCAGTGGCACTGAAGAGCCAAATAAAACAGGCGGGGGGGGGGCGTGGAAAGGGCAGTGGCACTGAAGAGCCAAATAAAACAGGCGGTGGGAGAAATGAGAACATGAGTACGGTCATAAGCTGGACCTGGAACAGAAGTTACGACCACACGGTTGTAATGTAAGTCGGCGCTTAAATCAGGTGGTAAGGAGATGGTGTTGGTTGAGGATTAGCTGGGGGAAAGGGAGGTAATGATAGTTTGAGTCTAATGACAGGGGCATCAGTGTACACCTGCTTCGTGTAGACCTCAAATTGGTGGGGGGGGGGTCATTTTTTTAAGTTTTGTGTCTTGCACATGTGTTGGTCTCGGGTTATTAAGTCTGTCGGATTCAGGGACTTGCGAAATGGTTTCCGAGGGGTGTGGCATTTCGTCCCTCTACTGTACTTCACTAAGAACAAGAGTAGCCAGAACTGCGTCACCGAGATGACTAGCAGGTAGAGAGACAAAAGGATGAGGCGGAACAGAGGGGGGATAAACAATAACAGACGGCCCACAGCTCACTGAAATCTGCAGGTCTCCGATTCAAGCCGATGACACACGAAACAAAAGCAGTTACATGCAGTCACGGGTATGTGTGTGTGGGGGAGGGGGGCGGGGGAGTCACTGTTATTCACCCAGCGTTCATGTAAACACAACACCACAAATGTAAGCATCTAAGGTGTTTTATTGTCAATCAATAGGAAGTCGGTTAAAATGTCTTGGGCAGATGATAAAGACGGTAAAAATCGATCTATCAAAACAAATATTTAAAATTTAAGTTTAGAGAAGTAATTTTTTTTTAAAGTTCAGTGTTAACTGTAACGAATCTATATAAATAATTCACCAAAGCGAGTATGTGCAAACAAGCATGACGAATGACCCTCGCTGGGGTCGACCAATCAGTTTATGGTAGCATGTCTCGAAAACCAACAATGGTTCTTGCGATTACTTGCGTTGTTTTTTTTTCATCAATTTTTTTTTAAATAAAAAAAACCTCACCCACGATCGCCACTTCAATTCTTTTATCTCGCGTACAAAACAGATACCGTACATCATCCAGCAATTGCATCACAGGGCAACGTTGACTAAGCCAGGAGAGTTGCCTGCGAGTTGACCCCCCTTCCCAGGGGCAGATTAAGACTGCACGGGGCCCCTGGCTGCAATTCAAACTGGGGCCTTATCCAGCCAGCGTCCTTTTAAATAAAATGATTGCTAGCAGCTAATATAAGACTGTAACTTGTAACTGAATAGTCAATTGCGTCCTTGCATACTTTGTCTGTACTACGGGATCGGCCTTCCCAGGCAAAAAGATTATTCATGAAAAAACCGAACACGAAGAAATAACTGTCTGCTGGTATCCTAAAATTGAGTGTAAAAAGATTTTTTTTAAAAATATATTAAAAAATAATAATAATGATATTCCTAGCTGGGAATCGATCCCGACATTACTTGCACCACAAGCCTACACACTTCCACACGACCAGGAGAGCTTGAAGATATTGTAAATTTAAAAGATATAAACAATATTCTTTAATATTTTTTCTTATAGAGATATCAAATCAGGTTTTTCGATTACTAAGAGTATCAGGTCCGAGTAGCGATCAGATTAATAGATAAGATTTTATTAATTTATTTAATTTATTATATTTTCAGGAATTCATGCAAACATTTTTCCACCGTTATTATAAGATATACTAAATTAGGGGGCCCCTAAATTATCGGGGCCCCTGGCTTTAGCCCGTTCAGCCCCCCTTTTAATCCGCCTTAGCCTCCCCCCCCCCGAATGTCCCCAGTGGCCGTGGTCGACGGTTAGAAGCCTCGCTCGACCCCATGTCACAGAGATGGAGTTTAAACATTCGTTCAGACACCTGCAGGAAGGGAGAGCGAACACCTTTGTGGAGGGAGGTACGTACACCTTTGTGGAGGGAGGTACGTACACCCGGGCTTGCTTACGAGTTGGTCAAACAATTAACGAGACGACTCAGTTTGGCCACCTGGTGTGTTCAGAGTGCACGAGACCTCAGATTTTTTTGTTACTGTCGTCAGTTGTGGGATTGGGGGCAGGAAAAATTAATTTAAAAAACAACAAACAACACATTTGTAAGGAAGCACTAAAAATTTAAAATATTATAATTTAATGTTCTTAAATGCTTTACACAAAAGAAGACGGCATACAAAAGAAGATGACACATTAAGCGTCCGCAAGACTCGAATAATAATAATATTAGTATACTTTTATTATTTGTATAAGTTATTTGTACTGACGAAGGCATTAGCCGAACTGTCTGCTTTTGTATTAGTCAATTAATAAAACTTTAATTTATTGTTTTGATTTAAATCTGTATTCACCAAAAAAATAGTGCGTTCGCACAATATTCGATGGTTTGCTCCATGAAATGTTCCACGGCATGGACTGCAACTATGTACGTACTCTCTTTGCGTTATGTATTTTTTGTAGAGCTGCAGAAATTATCGATTAATCTCTCGATTAATCGTTAAAAATTTTATCGATTAAATTTAATTTAATCGATAAAAATTCGATTAAAATAAAAGAAAATATGTATAATATTTTAATTTTTTTTATTAATGAATAATTAATTATTAATAATTAATAAGAATTTATATTTTTTTTACGTACAAACATCTCCCGAGTAATATTAAAATTTATTTTATTAATACATGTGGACCGGCAGACTTAAACTAAACATGGCTGACGACATTAGCGCAGGGAAACAGGGAAAATAACTCAATAAAATAAATTTTTAAAAGTCAATTACCTGTTTTTGTTACTTCCCTTGAAATGTTCAGTTTAATGACGTCATAAATTTCTATATTTGGCTTTAATCGAAATTATCGATTAATTAATCGATAAGTTTTCAAAAATTAGCGATTAAATTTAGATTAATCGATAACAGCCTTAATTTTTCAATCCTTTATATTAACTTGTGGTGTCTGCACCCTTCATTGCTTGCTCGTCGCATAAACTTTGGATCGATTTTTAACCCCTTTCCTCGTAAGCTAGCGAGCTGAAATTTAGCAGGCAGTTTGGTGCGATGATAAAAACTATGTATCAAAATTTCAGATCGATCGCATGTACCGTAATTAAATTATTGATTTTTTAGATTATTTTATTTATTCCTATGTATCATGATATTTTTTTAGATATAGTGTCGCGGTGCGCATTATATTGAACAACCTTTCTGTCGCGCCATTAGGTGCGTATTTTATTGACAACACTTTTTATAAACATATTCCTGATCGGTGCGCATTATATTAAACATGTTTTACGACACAAATACAAATTTTGTATTTTTGGATGGTCTTGCGCTGCGTATTATAATAAACATTCTTTTAGTTACGTCTCATACATAAAGGATTTATAGTGAAAAACTTGGTTTTTTACGTTTTTTTAAAATTTGAAATGTTAAATTAGTATCTTCACGTAATCTTAGAGACGGAGAGCAGTATTGGGGAACCTTTTTTTTTGACCACATGCTCAAAATTCAATCAAAACCCACTTATTTATAGCAAATTGCCAAAACAAAGTGCCAGCAAAGTGGTTTGATTAAGGAAGTACTACTTTGATTGGTGTCTTGATGTAACTGGTATCTTGATGTTGTAACTGGTATCTTGATGTTGTAACTGGTATCTTTATGTTGTAACTGGTATCTTGATGTTGTAACTGGTATCTTTATGTTGTAACTGGTATCTTGATGTTGTAACTGGTATCTTGATGTTGTAACTGGTATCTTGATGTTGTAACTGGTATCTTGATGTTGTAACTGGTATCTTGATGTTGTAACTGGTATCTTGATGTTGTAACTGGTATCTTGATGTTGTAACTGGTATCTTTATGTTGTAACTGGTGTCTTGATGTTGTAACTGGTATCTTGATGTTGTAACTGGTATCTTGATGTTGTAACTGGTATCTTGATGTTGTAACTGGTATCTTGATGTTGTAACTGGTATCTTGATGTTGTAACTGGTATCTTGATGTTGTAACTGGTGTCTTGATGTTGTAACTGGTATCTTTATGTTGTAACTGGTGTCTTGATGTTGTAACTGGTATCTTTGATGTTGTAACTGGTATCTTGATGTTGTAACTGGTATCTTGATGTTGTAACTGGTATCTTTATGTTGTAACTGGTATCTTGATGTTGTAACTGGTATCTTTATGTTGTAACTGGTATCTTGATGTTGTAACTGGTATCTTGATGTTGTAACTGGTATCTTGATGTTGTAACTGGTATCTTGATGTTGTAACTGGTATCTTGATGTTGTAACTGGTATCTTGATGTTGTAACTGGTATCTTTATGTTGTAACTGGTATCTTGATGTTGTAACTGGTATCTTTATGTTGTAACTGGTATCTTGATGTTGTAACTGGTATCTTGATGTTGTAACTGGTATCTTGATGTTGTAACTGGTATCTTGATGTTGTAACTGGTATCTTTGATGTTGTAACTGGTATCTTGATGTTGTAACTGGTATCTTGATGTTGTAACTGGTATCTTTATGTTGTAACTGGTATCTTGATGTTGTAACTGGTATCTTGATGTTGTAACTGGTATCTTTATGTTGTAACTGGTATCTTGATGTTGTAACTGGTATCTTTATGTTGTAACTGGTATCTTGATGTTGTAACTGGTATCTTGATGTTGTAACTGGTATCTTGATGTTGTAACTGGTATCTTGATGTTGTAACTGGTATCTTGATGTTGTAACTGGTATCTTTATGTTGTAACTGGTATCTTGATGTTGTAACTGGTATCTTGATGTTGTAACTGGTATCTTTATGTTGTAACTGGTATCTTGATGTTGTAACTGGTATCTTTATGTTGTAACTGGTATCTTGATGTTGTAACTGGTATCTTGATGTTGTAACTGGTATCTTTATGTTGTAACTGGTATCTTGATGTTGTAACTGGTATCTTGATGTTGTAACTGGTATCTTGATGTTGTAACTGGTATCTTTATGTTGTAACTGGTATCTTGATGTTGTAACTGGTATCTTTATGTTGTAACTGGTATCTTGATGTTGTAACTGGTATCTTTATGTTGTAACTGGTATCTTGATGTTGTAACTGGTATCTTGATGTTGTAACTGGTATCTTGATGTTGTAACTGGTATCTTGATGTTGTAACTGGTATCTTGATGTTGTAACTGGTATCTTGATGTTGTAACTGGTATCTTGATGTTGTAACTGGTATCTTGATGTTGTAACTGGTATCTTGATGTTGTAACTGGTATCTTTATGTTGTAACTGGTATCTTGATGTTGTAACTGGTATCTTGATGTTGTAACTGGTATCTTGATGTTGTAACTGGTATCTTGATGTTGTAACTGGTATCTTTATGTTGTAACTGGTATCTTGATGTTGTAACTGGTATCTTGATGTTGTAACTGGTATCTTGATGTTGTAACTGGTGTCTTGATGTTGTAACTGGTATCTTGATGTTGTAACTGGTATCTTTATGTTGTAACTGGTATCTTGATGTTGTAACTGGTATCTTGATGTTGTAACTGGTATCTTTATGTTGTAACTGGTATCTTGATGTTGTAACTGGTATCTTGATGTTGTAACTGGTATCTTGATGTTGTAACTGGTATCTTGATGTTGTAACTGGTATCTTGATGTTGTAACTGGTATCTTGATGTTGTAACTGGTATCTTGATGTTGTAACTGGTATCTTGATGTTGTAACTGGTATCTTGATGTTGTAACTGGTATCTTGATGTTGTAACTGGTATCTTGATGTTGTAACTGGTATCTTGATGTTGTAACTGGTATCTTGATGTTGTAACTGGTATCTTGATGTTGTAACTGGTATCTTGATGTTGTAACTGGTATCTTGATGTTGTAACTGGTATCTTGATGTTGTAACTGGTATCTTGATGTTGTAACTGGTATCTTGATGTTGTAACTGGTGTCTTGATGTTGTAACTGGTATCTTTATGTTGTAACTGGTATCTTGATGTTGTAACTGGTATCTTTATGTTGTAACTGGTATCTTGATGTTGTAACTGGTATCTTGATGTTGTAACTGGTATCTTGATGTTGTAACTGGTATCTTGATGTTGTAACTGGTATCTTTATGTTGTAACTGGTATCTTGATGTTGTAACTGGTATCTTGATGTTGTAACTGGTATCTTGATGTTGTAACTGGTATCTTTATGTTGTAACTGGTATCTTGATGTTGTAACTGGTATCTTTATGTTGTAACTGGTATCTTGATGTTGTAACTGGTATCTTGATGTTGTAACTGGTATCTTGATGTTGTAACTGGTATCTTGATGTTGTAACTGGTATCTTGATGTTGTAACTGGTATCTTGATGTTGTAACTGGTATCTTTATGTTGTAACTGGTATCTTGATGTTGTAACTGGTATCTTGATGTTGTAACTGGTATCTTTATGTTGTAACTGGTATCTTGATGTTGTAACTGGTATCTTGATGTTGTAACTGGTATCTTGATGTTGTAACTGGTATCTTGATGTTGTAACTGGTATCTTGATGTTGTAACTGGTATCTTGATGTTGTAACTGGTATCTTGATGTTGTAACTGGTATCTTGATGTTGTAACTGGTATCTTGATGTTGTAACTGGTATCTTGATGTTGTAACTGGTATCTTGATGTTGTAACTGGTATCTTTATGTTGTAACTGGTATCTTGATGTTGTAACTGGTATCTTGATGTTGTAACTGGTATCTTGATGTTGTAACTGGTATCTTGATGTTGTAACTGGTATCTTGATGTTGTAACTGGTATCTTGATGTTGTAACTGGTATCTTGATGTTGTAACTGGTATCTTGATGTTGTAACTGGTATCTTGATGTTGTAACTGGTATCTTGATGTTGTAACTGGTATCTTGATGTTGTAACTGGTATCTTGATGTTGTAACTGGTATCTTTATGTTGTAACTGGTATCTTTATGTTGTAACTGGTATCTTGATGTTGTAACTGGTATCTTGATGTTGTAACTGGTATCTTGATGTTGTAACTGGTGTCTTGATGTTGTAACTGGTATCTTGATGTTGTAACTGGTATCTTGATGTTGTAACTGGTATCTTTGATGTTGTAACTGGTGTCTTGATGTTGTAACTGGTATCTTGATGTTGTAACTGGTATCTTGATGTTGTAACTGGTATCTTTATGTTGTAACTGGTATCTTGATGTTGTAACTGGTATCTTTATGTTGTAACTGGTATCTTGATGTTGTAACTGGTATCTTTATGTTGTAACTGGTATCTTGATGTTGTAACTGGTATCTTTATGTTGTAACTGGTATCTTGATGTTGTAACTGGTATCTTGATGTTGTAACTGGTATCTTTATGTTGTAACTGGTATCTTGATGTTGTAACTGGTATCTTGATGTTGTAACTGGTATCTTGATGTTGTAACTGGTATCTTGATGTTGTAACTGGTATCTTGATGTTGTAACTGGTATCTTTGATGTTGTAACTGGTATCTTGATGTTGTAACTGGTATCTTGATGTTGTAACTGGTATCTTGATGTTGTAACTGGTATCTTGATGTTGTAACTGGTATCTTTATGTTGTAACTGGTATCTTGATGTTGTAACTGGTATCTTGATGTTGTAACTGGTATCTTTATGTTGTAACTGGTATCTTTATGTTGTAACTGGTATCTTTATGTTGTAACTGGTATCTTGATGTTGTAACTGGTATCTTGATGTTGTAACTGGTATCTTGATGTTGTAACTGGTATCTTGATGTTGTAACTGGTATCTTGATGTTGTAACTGGTATCTTGATGTTGTAACTGGTATCTTGATGTTGTAACTGGTATCTTTATGTTGTAACTGGTATCTTGATGTTGTAACTGGTATCTTGATGTTGTAACTGGTATCTTTATGTTGTAACTGGTATCTTGATGTTGTAACTGGTGTCTTGATGTTGTAACTGGTATCTTGATGTTGTAACTGGTATCTTGATGTTGTAACTGGTATCTTGATGTTGTAACTGGTATCTTGATGTTGTAACTGGTATCTTGATGTTGTAACTGGTATCTTTGATGTTGTAACTGGTATCTTGATGTTGTAACTGGTATCTTGATGTTGTAACTGGTATCTTTGATGTTGTAACTGGTATCTTGATGTTGTAACTGGTATCTTGATGTTGTAACTGGTATCTTTGATGTTGTAACTGGTATCTTTGATGTTGTAACTGGTATCTTGATGTTGTAACTGGTATCTTGATGTTGTAACTGGTATCTTGATGTTGTAACTGGTATCTTGATGTTGTAACTGGTATCTTGATGTTGTAACTGGTATCTTGATGTTGTAACTGGTATCTTTATGTTGTAACTGGTATCTTTGATGTTGTAACTGGTATCTTGATGTTGTAACTGGTATCTTGATGTTGTAACTGGTATCTTGATGTTGTAACTGGTATCTTTATGTTGTAACTGGTGTCTTGATGTTGTAACTGGTATCTTTGATGTTGTAACTGGTATCTTGATGTTGTAACTGGTATCTTGATGTTGTAACTGGTATCTTGATGTTGTAACTGGTATCTTTATGTTGTAACTGGTATCTTGATGTTGTAACTGGTATCTTGATGTTGTAACTGGTATCTTGATGTTGTAACTGGTATCTTTATGTTGTAACTGGTATCTTGATGTTGTAACTGGTGTCTTGATGTTGTAACTGGTATCTTGATGTTGTAACTGGTATCTTGATGTTGTAACTGGTATCTTTGATGTTGTAACTGGTATCTTGATGTTGTAACTGGTATCTTGATGTTGTAACTGGTATCTTTGATGTTGTAACTGGTATCTTGATGTTGTAACTGGTATCTTTATGTTGTAACTGGTATCTTGATGTTGTAACTGGTATCTTGATGTTGTAACTGGTATCTTGATGTTGTAACTGGTATCTTGATGTTGTAACTGGTATCTTGATGTTGTAACTGGTATCTTGATGTTGTAACTGGTATCTTTATGTTGTAACTGGTATCTTTATGTTGTAACTGGTGTCTTGATGTTGTAACTGGTATCTTGATGTTGTAACTGGTATCTTGATGTTGTAACTGGTATCTTTATGTTGTAACTGGTATCTTGATGTTGTAACTGGTATCTTGATGTTGTAACTGGTATCTTGATGTTGTAACTGGTATCTTTATGTTGTAACTGGTATCTTTGATGTTGTAACTGGTATCTTGATGTTGTAACTGGTATCTTGATGTTGTAACTGGTATCTTTATGTTGTAACTGGTATCTTGATGTTGTAACTGGTATCTTTATGTTGTAACTGGTGTCTTGATGTTGTAACTGGTATCTTTATGTTGTAACTGGTATCTTGATGTTGTAACTGGTATCTTGATGTTGTAACTGGTATCTTGATGTTGTAACTGGTATCTTGATGTTGTAACTGGTATCTTGATGTTGTAACTGGTATCTTTATGTTGTAACTGGTATCTTTATGTTGTAACTGGTATCTTGATGTTGTAACTGGTATCTTTATGTTGTAACTGGTATCTTGATGTTGTAACTGGTATCTTGATGTTGTAACTGGTATCTTGATGTTGTAACTGGTATCTTTATGTTGTAACTGGTATCTTGATGTTGTAACTGGTATCTTGATGTTGTAACTGGTATCTTGATGTTGTAACTGGTATCTTGATGTTGTAACTGGTATCTTGATGTTGTAACTGGTATCTTGATGTTGTAACTGGTATCTTGATGTTGTAACTGGTATCTTGATGTTGTAACTGGTATCTTGATGTTGTAACTGGTATCTTTATGTTGTAACTGGTATCTTTATGTTGTAACTGGTGTCTTGATGTTGTAACTGGTATCTTGATGTTGTAACTGGTATCTTGATGTTGTAACTGGTATCTTGATGTTGTAACTGGTATCTTGATGTTGTAACTGGTATCTTGATGTTGTAACTGGTATCTTGATGTTGTAACTGGTATCTTTATGTTGTAACTGGTGTCTTGATGTTGTAACTGGTATCTTGATGTTGTAACTGGTATCTTGATGTTGTAACTGGTATCTTTATGTTGTAACTGGTATCTTGATGTTGTAACTGGTATCTTTATGTTGTAACTGGTATCTTGATGTTGTAACTGGTATCTTGATGTTGTAACTGGTATCTTGATGTTGTAACTGGTATCTTTATGTTGTAACTGGTATCTTGATGTTGTAACTGGTATCTTGATGTTGTAACTGGTATCTTGATGTTGTAACTGGTATCTTGATGTTGTAACTGGTATCTTGATGTTGTAACTGGTATCTTTATGTTGTAACTGGTATCTTGATGTTGTAACTGGTATCTTTATGTTGTAACTGGTGTCTTGATGTTGTAACTGGTATCTTTATGTTGTAACTGGTATCTTGATGTTGTAACTGGTATCTTGATGTTGTAACTGGTATCTTGATGTTGTAACTGGTATCTTGATGTTGTAACTGGTATCTTGATGTTGTAACTGGTATCTTTATGTTGTAACTGGTATCTTGATGTTGTAACTGGTATCTTTATGTTGTAACTGGTATCTTGATGTTGTAACTGGTATCTTGATGTTGTAACTGGTATCTTGATGTTGTAACTGGTATCTTGATGTTGTAACTGGTATCTTTATGTTGTAACTGGTATCTTGATGTTGTAACTGGTATCTTGATGTTGTAACTGGTATCTTGATGTTGTAACTGGTATCTTTATGTTGTAACTGGTATCTTGATGTTGTAACTGGTATCTTGATGTTGTAACTGGTATCTTGATGTTGTAACTGGTATCTTGATGTTGTAACTGGTATCTTTATGTTGTAACTGGTATCTTGATGTTGTAACTGGTATCTTTATGTTGTAACTGGTATCTTGATGTTGTAACTGGTATCTTGATGTTGTAACTGGTATCTTTGATGTTGTAACTGGTATCTTGATGTTGTAACTGGTATCTTGATGTTGTAACTGGTATCTTGATGTTGTAACTGGTATCTTTATGTTGTAACTGGTATCTTGATGTTGTAACTGGTATCTTTATGTTGTAACTGGTATCTTGATGTTGTAACTGGTATCTTGATGTTGTAACTGGTATCTTGATGTTGTAACTGGTATCTTTATGTTGTAACTGGTATCTTTATGTTGTAACTGGTATCTTGATGTTGTAACTGGTATCTTGATGTTGTAACTGGTATCTTTATGTTGTAACTGGTATCTTGATGTTGTAACTGGTATCTTGATGTTGTAACTGGTATCTTTATGTTGTAACTGGTATCTTGATGTTGTAACTGGTATCTTGATGTTGTAACTGGTATCTTGATGTTGTAACTGGTATCTTGATGTTGTAACTGGTATCTTGATGTTGTAACTGGTATCTTTATGTTGTAACTGGTATCTTGATGTTGTAACTGGTATCTTGATGTTGTAACTGGTATCTTTATGTTGTAACTGGTATCTTGATGTTGTAACTGGTATCTTGATGTTGTAACTGGTATCTTGATGTTGTAACTGGTATCTTGATGTTGTAACTGGTATCTTTATGTTGTAACTGGTATCTTGATGTTGTAACTGGTATCTTGATGTTGTAACTGGTATCTTTATGTTGTAACTGGTATCTTGATGTTGTAACTGGTATCTTGATGTTGTAACTGGTATCTTGATGTTGTAACTGGTATCTTTATGTTGTAACTGGTATCTTGATGTTGTAACTGGTATCTTTATGTTGTAACTGGTATCTTGATGTTGTAACTGGTATCTTTATGTTGTAACTGGTATCTTGATGTTGTAACTGGTATCTTGATGTTGTAACTGGTATCTTGATGTTGTAACTGGTATCTTGATGTTGTAACTGGTATCTTTATGTTGTAACTGGTATCTTTATGTTGTAACTGGTATCTTGATGTTGTAACTGGTATCTTGATGTTGTAACTGGTATCTTGATGTTGTAACTGGTATCTTTATGTTGTAACTGGTATCTTGATGTTGTAACTGGTATCTTGATGTTGTAACTGGTATCTTGATGTTGTAACTGGTATCTTGATGTTGTAACTGGTATCTTTATGTTGTAACTGGTGTCTTGATGTTGTAACTGGTATCTTGATGTTGTAACTGGTATCTTTATGTTGTAACTGGTATCTTGATGTTGTAACTGGTATCTTGATGTTGTAACTGGTATCTTGATGTTGTAACTGGTATCTTGATGTTGTAACTGGTATCTTGATGTTGTAACTGGTATCTTGATGTTGTAACTGGTATCTTGATGTTGTAACTGGTATCTTGATGTTGTAACTGGTATCTTGATGTTGTAACTGGTATCTTGATGTTGTAACTGGTATCTTGATGTTGTAACTGGTATCTTGATGTTGTAACTGGTATCTTGATGTTGTAACTGGTATCTTTGATGTTGTAACTGGGTATCTTGATGTTGTAACTGGTATCTTGATGTTGTAACTGGTATCTTGATGTTGTAACTGGTATCTTGATGTTGTAACTGGTATCTTGATGTTGTAACTGGTATCTTTATGTTGTAACTGGTATCTTGATGTTGTAACTGGTATCTTGATGTTGTAACTGGTATCTTTGATGTTGTAACTGGTATCTTGATGTTGTAACTGGTATCTTTGATGTTGTAACTGGTATCTTGATGTTGTAACTGGTATCTTGATGTTGTAACTGGTGTCTTGATGTTGTAACTGGTATCTTGATGTTGTAACTGGTATCTTGATGTTGTAACTGGTATCTTGATGTTGTAACTGGTATCTTTATGTTGTAACTGGTATCTTGATGTTGTAACTGGTATCTTGATGTTGTAACTGGTATCTTGATGTTGTAACTGGTATCTTTATGTTGTAACTGGTATCTTGATGTTGTAACTGGTATCTTTGATGTTGTAACTGGTATCTTTATGTTGTAACTGGTATCTTGATGTTGTAACTGGTATCTTGATGTTGTAACTGGTATCTTGATGTTGTAACTGGTATCTTGATGTTGTAACTGGTATCTTGATGTTGTAACTGGTATCTTGATGTTGTAACTGGTATCTTTATGTTGTAACTGGTATCTTGATGTTGTAACTGGTATCTTGATGTTGTAACTGGTATCTTTATGTTGTAACTGGTGTCTTGATGTTGTAACTGGTATCTTGATGTTGTAACTGGTATCTTGATGTTGTAACTGGTATCTTGATGTTGTAACTGGTATCTTTGATGTTGTAACTGGTATCTTGATGTTGTAACTGGTATCTTGATGTTGTAACTGGTATCTTGATGTTGTAACTGGTATCTTGATGTTGTAACTGGTATCTTGATGTTGTAACTGGTATCTTGATGTTGTAACTGGTATCTTTATGTTGTAACTGGTATCTTTATGTTGTAACTGGTATCTTGATGTTGTAACTGGTATCTTGATGTTGTAACTGGTATCTTTATGTTGTAACTGGTATCTTGATGTTGTAACTGGTATCTTGATGTTGTAACTGGTATCTTGATGTTGTAACTGGTATCTTGATGTTGTAACTGGTATCTTGATGTTGTAACTGGTATCTTTATGTTGTAACTGGTATCTTGATGTTGTAACTGGTATCTTGATGTTGTAACTGGTATCTTGATGTTGTAACTGGTATCTTTATGTTGTAACTGGTATCTTGATGTTGTAACTGGTATCTTGATGTTGTAACTGGTATCTTGATGTTGTAACTGGTATCTTGATGTTGTAACTGGTATCTTGATGTTGTAACTGGTATCTTGATGTTGTAACTGGTATCTTTATGTTGTAACTGGTATCTTGATGTTGTAACTGGTATCTTTATGTTGTAACTGGTATCTTGATGTTGTAACTGGTATCTTGATGTTGTAACTGGTATCTTGATGTTGTAACTGGTATCTTTATGTTGTAACTGGTATCTTATGTTGTAACTGTGTGTAACTGGTATCTTGATGTTGTAACTGGTATCTTGATGTTGTAACTGGTATCTTTATGTTGTAACTGGTATCTTGATGTTGTAACTGGTATCTTGATGTTGTAACTGGTATCTTGATGTTGTAACTGGTATCTTTATGTTGTAACTGGTATCTTTATGTTGTAACTGGTATCTTGATGTTGTAACTGGTATCTTGATGTTGTAACTGGTATCTTTATGTTGTAACTGGTATCTTTATGTTGTAACTGGTATCTTGATGTTGTAACTGGTATCTTGATGTTGTAACTGGTATCTTTATGTTGTAACTGGTATCTTGATGTTGTAACTGGTGTCTTGATGTTTAGTTGTAACTGGTATCTTTATGTTGTAACTGGTATCTTGATGTTGTAACTGGTATCTTGATGTTGTAACTGGTATCTTTGATGTTGTAACTGGTATCTTTATGTTGTAACTGGTATCTTGATGTTGTAACTGGTATCTTGATGTTGTAACTGGTATCTTTATGTTGTAACTGGTATCTTTATGTTGTAACTGGTGTCTTGATGTTGTAACTGGTATCTTGATGTTGTAACTGGTATCTTTGATGTTGTAACTGGTGTCTTGATGTTGTAACTGGTATCTTGATGTTGTAACTGGTATCTTTGATGTTGTAACTGGTATCTTGTATGTTGTAACTGGTGTCTTGATGTTGTAACTGGTATCTTGATGTTGTAACTGGTATCTTTATGTTGTAACTGGTATCTTGATGTTGTAACTGGTATCTTGATGTTGTAACTGGTATCTTTATGTTGTAACTGGTATCTTTATGTTGTAACTGGTATCTTGATGTTGTAACTGGTATCTTGATGTTGTAACTGGTATCTTGATGTTGTAACTGGTATCTTGATGTTGTAACTGGTGATCTTGATGTTGTAACTGGTATCTTGATGTTGTAACTGGTATCTTTATGTTGTAACTGGTATCTTTATGTTGTAACTGGTGTCTTGATGTTGTAACTGGTATCTTGATGTTGTAACTGGTATCTTTATGTTGTAACTGGTATCTTGATGTTGTAACTGGTGTCTTGATGTTGTAACTGGTATCTTTATGTTGTAACTGGTATCTTGATGTTGTAACTGGTATCTTGATGTTGTAACTGGTATCTTGATGTTGTAACTGGTATCTTTATGTTGTAACTGGTATCTTGATGTTGTAACTGGTATCTTGATGTTGTAACTGGTATCTTGATGTTGTAACTGGTATCTTTATGTTGTAACTGGTATCTTGATGTTGTAACTGGTATCTTGATGTTGTAACTGGTATCTTGATGTTGTAACTGGTATCTTGATGTTGTAACTGGTGTCTTGATGTTGTAACTGGTATCTTGATGTTGTAACTGGTATCTTGATGTTGTAACTGGTATCTTTATGTTGTAACTGGTATCTTGATGTTGTAACTGGTATCTTTATGTTGTAACTGGTATCTTGATGTTGTAACTGGTATCTTGATGTTGTAACTGGTATCTTTATGTTGTAACTGGTATCTTGTATGTTGTAACTGGTATCTTGATGTTGTAACTGGTATCTTGATGTTGTAACTGGTATCTTTATGTTGTAACTGGTATCTTTATGTTGTAACTGGTATCTTGATGTTGTAACTGGTATCTTGATGTTGTAACTGGTATCTTTATGTTGTAACTGGTATCTTTATGTGTGTAACTGGTATCTTTATGTTGTAACTGGTATCTTGATGTTGTAACTGGTATCTTTATGTTGTAACTGGTATCTTGATGTTGTAACTGGTATCTTATGTTGTAACTGGTATCTTGATGTTTGTAACTGGTGTCTTGATGTTGTAACTGGTATCGTTTGTAATGGTCTGTAACTGGTATCTTGATGTTGTAACTGGTATCTTGTACTGTATGTTGTAACTGGTATCTTGATGTTGTAACTGGTATCTTGATGTTGTAACTGGTATCTTGTATGTTGTAACTTGGTAGTCTTGATGTTGTAACTGGTATCTTGTATGTTGTAACTGGTATCTTGATGTTGTAACTGGTGTCTTGATGTTGTAACTGGTATCTTGATGTTGTAACTGGTATCTTGATGTTGTAACTGGTATCTTGATGTCGTAACTGGTATCTTGATGTTGTAACTGGTATCTTTATGTTGTAACTGGTATCTTGATGTTGTAACTGGTATCTTGATGTTGTAACTGGTATCTTGATGTTGTAACTGGTATCTTGATGTTGTAACTGGTATCTTGATGTTGGTAACTGGTATCTTGATGTTGTAACTGGTATCTTGATGTTGTATATCTGGTAACTGTATGTTGTAACGTGGTTGTCTTGATGTTGTAACTGGTATCTTGATGTTGTAACTGGTATCTTGATGTCTGGTAACTGGTATCTTGATGTTGTAACTGGTGTCTTGATGTTGTAACTGGTATCTTTATGTTGTAACTGGTATCTTTATGTTGTTGTAACATGGCTGTATCTTGATGTTGTAACTGGTATCTTGATGTTGTAACTGGTATCTTTATGTTGTAACTTGATTTTGTGTCTGGTATCTTGATGTTGTAACTGGTATCTTGATGTTGTAACTGGTATCTTGATGTTGT
>CALYLW010000082.1:1068201-1538491 GCA_944989445.1 Ampullaceana balthica
TGGTATCTTATGTTGTAACTGTTGTTTTGAAGTAAGTGGTGTCTTGTAGTAACTGGTGTCTTTGGTTCCATATGAGTGACGTGATTTAGGTCTTCTGTCTCTTATTCCTTATTTATAGATCAGCTTTTAGTGATTTAGTGTAACCATTCTGAACTTTGACATAATCATCTGGCAACTATATTGCTACCTCGTTCCTAATATTCATTTTGAATCACAGCAAGCTACTTTGTTTCTAATCGTTCATTTAATAACTGTAGTACCTAGTTTATAATCTTTCATTTTGGTAACCATCTAATATCTAGATATTAATTCTGAATTTTGGAAACTATCCAAAATCTAATCACTAATTATGCATATTTTCTTTGATAACTCCTCTCAAATACAATATCTCCATAATCATACTATGAGTGTAATATCGACCTTTTGCGGATAAACTTATGAAAAAACTATTTTTAAAAACAGAACTGCTCCATTTCTATTTACAAATGCCTTTAATCTCATTGATTGCGTCATTGCCAATAAAACTGCACTCATTGAGATGAGACTTCGATCTTTTTGTTAACCCTTTGCTTCAAATGTTGACAGCATTCGATTAGCTCGCCCACGCATGCGCACCGTCCCGTTTAAACGTGCGCCCCTTTCTGTCCAACCGTCAATTCATGGACTGCGGCTGTTGAAACGGTCGACAACGAAAATCATTTAATCCCTCTAATCTGCCCACGCCCAGGGGCGATGGGGGAGGAGGAGAGGGGGACACATGCTAAGCTCGGTAATCCACTTCGCACTTTGGCTAATCGCGTCTCGGGGACATCGATAGATGATTGTGATTGGTGCTGAGATTGTGATTGGTGCTGAGATTGTGATTGGTGCTGAGATTGTGATTGGTGCTGAGATTGTGATTGGTACTGAGATTGTGATTGGTGCTGAGATTGTGATTGGTGCTGAGATTGTGGTTGATGCTGAGATTGTGATTGATGCTCAGATTGTTATTGGTGATGAGATTGTGATTGGTGCTGAGATTGTGATTGGTGCTGAGATTGTGATTGTTGCTGAGATTGTGATTGGTGCTGAGATTGTGATTGGTACTGAGATTGAGATTGGTACTGAGATTGTGATTGATGCTTAGATTGTTATTGGTGCTGAGATTGTGATTGGTGCTGAGATTGGGATTGGTGCTGAGATTGTGATTGGGGCTGAGATTGTGATTGGTGCTGAGATTGTGATTGGTGCTGAGATTGTGATTGGTGCTGAGATTGTGATTTGTGCTGAGATTGTGTTTGGTGCTGAGATTGAGATTGGTGCTGAGATTGTGATTGGTGCTGAGATTGAGATTTGTACTGAGATTGAGATTGGTACTGAGATTGTGATTGATGCTCAGATTGTTATTGGTGCTGAGATTGAGATTTGTACTGAGATTGTGATTGGTACTGAGATTGTGATTGATGCTCAGATTGTTATTGGTGCTGAGATTGTGATTGATGTCTGATGTTCCGTGTCGTTGTGCTGTATGGCCACCAAGGCAGCAACATAGTTGCCTCTTATTGAAAGCTTAGCCAGAATTATCAACAAAATTTGAGACCTCACCCCACTCTTTTTTATTGAGGGGTTGTAGTAGGTCTAATCACAAGTCTAAAACCTTCCTTAGAATCACAACTCAACTTTGTCCAAGACATCTCTGCTGACGTCCCTTTACCGCTCTCTGCCCACAAAAATCTGCGGACAATTTCAGCTGGCCATCAAAGGATTCAGTCTCCACTCATGTGTTAACCAAGTTTATTCGTGTGCGTATTCTCGTAGCTTTATTCACCTAGGAAAACTCGGCACGAGAATTTTAATTAATTGCTCGGCTCATCTGATGCCTGATGCATCTATTATCATAGCTATTTTTTTTTCTTTTCAAACGCTTCATTGGGTTATTTTTAATGTTTCAATTAGAAAATGTGTGAAATATCGTTATTCTCCTACAGTTTCTTAATGCCAAAAATTGAATGTAATTATTGTACGGTTTGATGCCACATAGATGAGATATGTGTGATGACAGTGTTTTTGTACAACTGTTTGGCTATTAGACGTTCATGATGTGTAGTCATGGAGAAACAGGTGGCAAGCCTTGAAAAACTGGTGGTCAGTCATTGAAATATAGTGGTCAGCCATTTAAATGTGGTGGTCAGTCATTGAAATATAGTGGTCAGTCATTTAAATGTGGTGGTCAGTCATTTAAAACTGGTGGTGAGCCATTGAAATATAGTGGTCAGTCATTAAAATATGGTGGGCAGCCATTGAAATGTGGTGGGCAGCCATTGAAATGTGGTGGTGAGCCATGGAAATATGGTGGCCAGCCATGGAAATATGGTTGTCAGCCATTAAAAGCTGGTGGTAAGCTATTTAAAACCGCTGGTCAGCCATTACACTATGGTGGTCAGCTATTTAAAATTGGTGATCAGCCATTAAAAACTGGTTGTCTGCCATTTTTGTTAACTTTGTGACTCTACTCTCATGCTATTTAATACACCGCAGTGGCAACCACAAACTTAGAAATCGCACACAGTTCCGGTGCTCAGAACGTCTCTGTCACGTCAGCCACCACCATTCCCCACTCCCCCCCCCTCGCCAAATCGGTGTTTTGAGTGTTCTTTCATTCCCCTTAACCGCTATTCCCCCTGACTCCCTCACTCCCTCCCTCCCACACTCCCTCCCTCCCACACTCCCTCCCTCCCACACTCCCTTTGACCAGCTGGTTTATTGATCGCCCGTTGATTTCTACCTGGCCCATCCCCTACCGTTTCGTACCACCGATCACCTGGGATTTGTCACTTTGTGAGGAGGCTGCGGCTTAACGTTGGCTTAATCGCGGGCGCAGGTGTGACCAGGTATATCAACTCTACCAATCAGTACAGGTATGGTGTTGGGAGGGTGGTGGAGGGTGGTGGGAGGGTAGGATAAGTCAAGGCGATTAGGGGAGGGAGGGAGGGTGGTTGGCCCCGGGGGGGGGGCATTTGTTGAACCCTCCAGAAGGAAACACCAAATGTATGTTGAAAAACGTGCCATACGAGACGAGAAGTGAGAAAAGAGGTGCAATTTGAGACAAGAGGTGCTACACAAGACAGGGGGTGCTATTTTAGACAAGAGGTGCTATTTGAGACAAGAGGTGCTACACAAGACAGGGGGTGCTACTTTAGACAAGAGGTGCTATTTGAGATAAGAGGTGCTACACAAGACAAGGCGTGCTATACGAGACAAGAGGTGCTATTTGAGACAAGAGGTGCTATTTGAGACAAGAGGTGCTATGCGAGACAAGAGGTGCTATTTGAGACAAGAGGTGCTATTTGAGACAAGAGGTGCTATTTGATACAAGAGGTGCTATTTGAGACAAGAGGTGCTATTTGAGACAAGAGGAGCTATTTGAGACAAGAGGTGCTATTTGAGACAAGAGGTGCTATTGGCGTCTGTAAATAACAAGCCCCAATAAGCTTAATTAATTTCTAGACCAGGTGTGTAAATAGAGCATTGGCTACGGCTGGTCTTTAAATACACCAGGATCTAGTGTCTACCTAGAACCAAAGTTCTCTGCTGAACTGCTGCCATGCGCGCAGTGCGCAGTTATCTGCCAGACACCGCGCAGCAAATTTAAATAGTGCTAATATGTGTGTGTTTGTTGGGTGTAAAAGTTTGTTCATTATAAGTTGATTCTGTATAAATGTACACATGAACCAATGAAATTGAATTCTGGCCACAAATTCTGGCCACAAAACTTCGACCATTGGACACATTCGATCAATCTCTTCATCAGAATGTATGGATGTGTGGAAACTAATGTATGGATGTGTTGATACTAATGTATGGATGTGTTGATACTAATGTATGGATGTGTTGATACTAATGTATGGATGTGTTGATACTAATGTATGGATGTGTTGATACTAATGTATGGATGTGTTGATACTAATGTATGGATGTGTTGATACTAATGTATGGATGTGTTGATACTAATGTATGGATGTGTTGATACTAATGTATGGATGTGTTGATACTAATGTATGGATGTGTTGATACTAATGTATGGATGTGTTGATACTAATGTATGGATGTGTGGATACTAATGTATGGATGTGTGGATACTAATGTATGGATGTGTGGATACTAATGTATGGATGTGTTGATACTAATGTATGGATGTGTTGATACTAATGTATGGATGTGTTGATACTAATGTATGGATGTGTGGATACTAATGTATGGATGTGTTGATACTAATGTATGGATGTGTTGATACTAATGTATGGATGTGTTGATACTAATGTATGGATGTGTGGATACTAATGTATGGATGTGTTGAAACTAATGTATGGATGTGTTGATACTAATGTATGGATGTGTTGATACTAATGTATGGATGTGTTGATACTAATGTATGGATGTGTTGATACTAATGTATGGATGTGTTGATACTAATGTATGGATGTGTGGATACTAATGTATGGATGTGTTGATACTAATGTATGGATGTGTTGATACTAATGTATGGATGTGTTGATACTAATGTATGGATGTGTTGATACTAATGTATGGATGTGTTGATACTAATGTATGGATGTGTTGATACTAATGTATGGATGTGTTGATACTAATGTATGATGTGTTGATACTAATGTATGGATGTGTTGATACTAATGTATGGATGTGTTGATACTAATGTATGGATGTGTTGATACTAATGTATGGATGTGTTGATACTAATGTATGGATGTGTTGATACTAATGTATGGATGTGTTGATACTTATGTATGGATGTGTGGATACTAATGTATGGATGTGTTGATACTAATGTATGGATGTGTTGATACTAATGTATGGATGTGTTGATACTAATGTATGGATGTGTTGATACTAATGTATGGATGTGTTGATACTAATGTATGGATGTGTTGATACTAATGTATGGATGTGTTGATACTAATGTATGGATGTGTTGATACTAATGTATGGATGTGTTGATACTAATGTATGGATGTGTTGATACTAATGTATGGATGTGTTGATACTAATGTATGGATGTGTTGATACTAATGTATGGATGTGTTGATACTAATGTATGGATGTGTTGATACTAATGTATGGATGTGTTGATACTAATGTATGGATGTGTTGATACTAATGTATGGATGTGTTGATACTAATGTATGGATGTGTTGATACTAATGTATGGATGTGTTGATACTAATGTATGGATGTGTTGATACTAATGTATGAATGTGTTGATACTAATGTATGAATGTGTTGATACTAATGTATGGATGTGTTGATACTAATGTATGGATGTGTTGATACTAATGTATGAATGTGTTGATACTAATGTATGGATGTGTTGATACTAATGTATGGATGTGTTGATACTAATGTATGGATGTGTTGATACTAATGTATGAATGTGTTGATACTAATGTATGGATGTGTTAATACTAATGTATGGATGTGTTGATACTAATGTATGAATGTGTTAATACTAATGTATGAATGTGTTGATACTAATGTATGGATGTGTTAATACTAATGTATGGATGTGTTAATACTAATGTAAATCGGAAAGATATAAGATTGTGTCTACATAGGTCAGGGAAAGGCAACAATTAAAGATGGCAAAAGGTTTTCGACAACATCAAAAAATGTCCATTAATTTTGAGAGGTCGACTATAGGTAAGAAACGGTTGTCTCCAAGTCTGTCCCCAAGTCTGTCTAAGCCCATCTACTGATCTACTAACTACACGACCTCATCAAACCGCCCCAGTGCATAGATAGAATGAAGAGAATGGTTCTCCATAACTTAACTTCGTCAGCCCCTCCACCCCACCCATTAACACACCTTTTTTAAATCCTTTATATTAACTAGTGTCTTCTTGCTTGCTTGAGTGCCGAAAAAATTTTGGATCAATTTTTAACCCACTTCCTCGTAAGCTAGCGAGCTGATATTTTGCAGCCAGACTTGTGCCAATGACAAAAATGATGTATCAAAATTTCAGATAAATCGAATGTACCGTTTCTAAAATAATGAATTTTTAGATTATCTTTATTTATCTCTATGTAACATGTTAACTTTTTTCGCTATAGTGTCGTGGTGCGTATTTTATTGAACAACCTTTCCTGTCGCGCAATAATGTGGGTATTTTATTGACAATACTTTTTATAAACATATTCCTGATTGGTGCGCATTATATTAAACATGTTTTACAACACAACTGCAATTTTGTATTTTTGGATTGTCTTGCGCTGCGTTATAATGAGCATTCTTTTAGTTATGTCTCCTATATAAAGGATTTATAGTAAAAACTTGGTTTTTTACGGGTTTTAAAAAATTATTTCCAGAATCTCATTTCCAAAATCCGCATTAAAAAAATAACAGTAAAACATTTAGAGAGTAAAAAAATGTACCACATGAAGCACATATTAGTCTGATTTCTCAAACGCTTCGCATTTTGTCATACATGCATATGACTCCAGGATGATCTGTATTGACACGAGCTGCACAAGTAGAGATGTGCAGAGGGGAAACAATGTTTCTCCCTATCTGAAGAGGCTGCACTTTCAGGTAAATTTAAAAATCTTGGCCAATCCCCCACCCCCGGTTACTCTGCCATGTCTACGCATCTGATTGAAACAATTTTTAAAAATGTAAACGTAAGTGAGGTTCTTCAGATCAGATGTCGAAATAAACTGAAACTGGCGCGTAGCGTTCAAATTTACGAACAATGCCATGAATTTTCGTATCTTGCCGACTACTCCAATTCAATTAAATTGGTTGCCCATGGCGACACTCGGCCGTTGTCTGGCGATGTCTTGGTGCCAAAACTCCGTCTTGTAATTGTTATCCTAACAAACAACGTTAACTCGCCCCAATCTTGTCTGCTCAGCTTGACTGCCGCAAGTTAGAGTTGTCCTCCCTTGAGCACGACACTCTCTGCGGGTCTTGAGCCGTCAAGTGGCGCTGTCACGCGCCATGTAGACAAGTGATCGGACCCGTGGAACAATCGAGATACGGTCACGTGTCACGGGAAGGTATTGGCCGCAGCAATGACCAGGTGACTTATCAATGACGTCTGATGGGGTTGACACCGTGAACAGGAAGAGAAGGTGCGGTGCTAACATGGAGTTTGTAGATTACCGCACTGAAATGCATTGTTGTCTACAAGGTTCGTTGGTTGGTGTGCAAAATAATAAACTTATGTGCATATTTGTACCGCATCCATTTTTTGTGAGCAAACATGTACATCCCCTATAACACTCATTGTTACGTTACAAAGCCAATAAAAAAAGTTGCGACCATGTATAAAATAACATAAAGGGAACTAGTCTTAAAATCACAATATTTCCATCAGACGGCTGTTTATTAAATTTGTTCATCAAAGCCAGCGGCTAAATGCTGACACACATGCACACACCCCCAACGGCGGACACTGGTCAGTTTTGGAGGTACTCTACCGTCTTTCAACGAGATCCATTGTTTGTACACATCATGACAGTTTATACGATGTCCATTTATCTAAGTATGATGTAAAAAAAAGTCAAACACCAATAGCTTCTGGTAGATGAGACTCGTTAAACATGGCCAGAAGTTCATCTAGGAGAGGGACACGATGACTCCAAACCTGCACTCCAAACCTCCACTCCAAACCTCCACTAAACCTCCACTCCAAACCTCCACTCCAAACCTCCACTCCAAACCTCCACTAAACCTCCACTCCAAACCTCCACTAAACCTCCACTCCAAACCTCCACTAAACCTCCACTCCAAACCTCCACTAAACCTCCACTCCAAACCTCCACTCCAAACCTCCACCCCAAACCTCCACTCCAAACCTCCACTAAACCTCCACTCCAAACCTCCACTCTAAACCTCCACTAAACCTCCACTCCAAACCTCCACTCCAAACCTCCACCCCAAACCTCCACTCCAAACCTCCACTAAACCTCCACTCCAAACCTCCACTAAACCTCCACTCCAAACCTCCACCCCAAACCTCCACTCCAAACCTCGAACTCCAAACCTCCACTCCAAACCTCCACTCCAAACCTCGCTCCAAACCTCCACTCCGAACCTCCACTCCAAACCTCCACTCTAAACCTCCACTCCAAACCTCCACTCCAAACCTCCACTCCAAACCTCCACTCCAAACCTCCACTCCAAACCTCCACTCCAAACCTCCACTCTAAACCTCCACTCCAAACCTCCACTCCAAACCTCCACTCCAAACCTCCACTCCAAACCTCCACTCCAAACCTCCACTCCAAACCTCCACTCCAAACCTCCACTAAACCTCCACTCCAAACCTCCACTCCAAACCTCCACTCCAAACCTCCACTCTAAACCTCCACTAAACCTCCACTCCAAACCTCCACTCCAAACCTCCACTCCAAACCTATACTCTAAACCTCCACTAAACCTCCACTCCAAACCTCCACTCCAAACCTCCACTCCAAACCTCCACTCCAAACCTCCACTCCAAACCTCCACTCCAAACCTCCACTAAACCTCCACTCCAAACCTCCACTCCAAACCTCCACTCCAAACCTCCACTCCAAACCTCCACTCCAAACCTCCACTCCAAACCTCCACTCCAAACCTCCACTCCAAACCTCCACTCCAAACCTCCACTCTAAACCTCCACTCCAAACCTCCACTCCAAACCTCCACTCCAAACATCCACTCCAAACCTCCACTCCAAACCTCCACTCCAAACCTCCACTCCAAACCTCGCTCCAAACCTCCACTCCAAACCTCCACTCCAAACCTCCACTAAACCTCCACTCCAAACCTCCACTCCAAACCTCCACTAAACCTCCACTCCAAACCTCCACTCCAAACCTCCACTAAACCTCCACTCCAAACCTCCACTCCAAACCTCCACTCTAAACCTCCACTCCAAACCTCCACTCCAAACCTCCACTCCAAACCTCCACTCCAAACCTCCACTCCAAACCTCCACTCCAAACCTCCACTCCAAACCTCCACTCCAAACCTCACTCAAACCTCACCTCCAAACCTCCACTCCAAACCTCACACTCCAAACCTCCACTAAACCTCCACTCCAAACCTCCACTCCAAACCTCCACTCCAACCTCCACTCCAAACCTCCACTCCAAACCTCCACTCCAAACCTCCACTCCAAACCTCCACTCCAAACCTCCACTCCAAACCTCCACTAAACCTCCACTCCAAACCTCCACTCCAAACCTCCACTCAAACCTCGCTCCAAACCTCCACTCCAAACCTCCACTCCAAACCTCCACTCAACCTCCACTCTAAACCTCCACTCCAAACCTCCACTAAACCTCCACTCCAAACCTCCACTTAACCTCCACCTCCAAACCTCCACTCCAAACCTCCACCCCAAACCTCACCTCCAACCTCCACTAAACCTCCACTCCAAACCTCCACTAAACCTCCACTCCAAACCTCCACCCCAAACCTCCACTCCAAACCTCCACTAAACCTCCACTCCGAACCTCCACTCCAAACCTCCACTCCAAACCTCCACTAAACCTCCACTCCGAACCTCCACTCCAAACCTCCACTTAACCTCCACTCCAAACCTCCACTCCAAACCTCCACTAAACCTCCACTCCAAACCTCCACTAAACCTCCACTCCAAACCTCCACTAAACCTCCACTCCAAACCTCCACTCTAAACCTCCACTCCAAACCTCCACCCCAAACCTTCACTCCAAACCTCCACTAAACCTCCACTCCGAACCTCCACTCCAAACCTCCACTCTAAACCTCCACTCCAAACCTCCACTCCAAACCTGCACTCCAAACCTCCACTCCAAACCTGCACTCCAAACCTCCACTCCAAACCTCCACTCCAAACCTCCACTCTACATGAAATATGGAGCCCCACACAGAATATTTGAGTGTGGCCAATAAATGTGTATTTAGAAGATCTTGTCCATATCAATCTACCTAGCTATAACTAAATATATATTCAAAGTTCATATTAAAGATAACTTTAAATCCCTTTCATTTACGGGCAAAAAACTTTATAATTTGTACATTCAAAATCCCTTTACAAATTTTGTCTCTGTGTAATGAAGAATGTGTGTGCCGAGTTTTGTCAATAGGCACCTATCTGTTGAAAACCAAATGTGATACAAGAAGTGAGAGCGATAAGTTGTACGCAAAAATGAATTCGGGGGTTTCGACACAGGAGAAATTTATATTATGAGTTATGAGTTGAATTTCCTATAATATTTTATACATGAGTAATCCAGATTTGGTGTACTGTTTGTTTTTTATAATAATATTTCATTAGCTGATGCAACAAAAAAAAACAACACATTATGGGGCCCTGGCCCCAAACGGTCCGTCAAGTTAATTCAAGACCCTTTCGGGTTTCATTCTGGAACATGATCGGTACATGTGCCCAGTTCTGGACCAATTTATGTAGAAACATGTGCATAACAACAAACAAAACACATACACAAAAACCACATTCGCAGTACTTTGTTTTTTAAATCTTTTATATTAACTCGTGGTGTCTGGTTGAACCCTTGCTTGTCGCCAAAACTTTGGATCAATTTTTAACCCACTTCCTCGTAAGCTAGCGAGCTGAAATTTTGCAGGCAGCTTCGTACTGATGATAAAACAATGTATCAAAATTTCAGATCAATCGCATGTACCGTAATTAAATTATTGATTTTTTAGATTATTTTATTTATTCCTATGTATCATGTTATTTTTTGAGATAGAGCGTCGCGGTGCGTATTATATTGAACAACCTTTCTGTCGCGCAATAAGGTGCGTATTTTATTGACAACTCTTTTTATAAACATACTCCTGATCGGTGCGCATTATATTAAACCTGTTTTACGACACAACTGCAATTTTGTATTTTTTGGATGGTCTAGCGCTGCGTACTATAATGAACATTCTTTTAGTTACGTCTCGTACATAAAGGATTTAGTACAAAAAACTTGGTTTGTTTGCGTTTTTTTTAAAAATTCATACATGTAATTTGTTGTGACGTTTTTCAGTGTGTTTTTCCCTACAGCCAATAAACCATGAGAAAAACTAAAAACATGACGTAATCGTCGTCTACTGTGATGGCATCTTCAGCGTTCACACAACTAAGGACATACAAGTATTGTTTGGTTATATACCCAGCATGGTTGCAGTCCTACCATACTAATATAAAATATACAAGTATTGTTTGCCACCCACTCACCCTCTATGCCCCCACCCCCTCCACCCCGAGGGCCATACAATGCTGTGGCTATAAGAGATGTGGTTAGAAAACAATGGGGCGTCTGAGTTATGGGAGGCAATCCAGGTCTGAGTTAGGGGAGGCAATCCAGGTCTGAGTTAGGGGAGACAATTCAGGTCTGAATTAGGGGAGGCAATCCAGGTCTGTGTTAGGGGAGACAATCCAGGACTGAGTAAGGGGAGGCAATCCAGGTCCTGCCACGGCATTGAATCCATTCCCAGTAAAGGAAGATAATTGAGTTTTAAAGGGTGTGAACAAAAAAGTTAAAGGCATTGGGTGTGCAGGGCTGATTTTGGAGGGACAATGTTAGAGAAAGGAAAGAGGTGGGTGAATGGAGGCTAGGGGAAAGGAAAGGTTGGAGAGTGTAGGGTGATGTTGTAGGAACAACGGGAGAATAAGGAAAGAGAGGGATGAAGGGGAACAGGGGAAGCAAAGGTTGGAGAGATTAAGGTAGTGTATGAGAGACATAGGGAGAAGAAGGAAAGATAGGGATGAAGGGGGAATAGGGGAAGCAAAGGTTGGAGAGTTTAAGGTAGTGTATGAGAGACATAGGGAGAAGAAGGAAAGATACGGATTAACGGGGATTGGGTAAGAGAATGTTGGATAGTGTAGAGTGATATTAAAGGGACAGTGGGAGAGGAAGGAAAGATATGGATGAAGGGTGTTTAGAAAAAAGAGTTATGTAGGAAGTTTTGAATATTACCTGGTTATGTGCATTCCAGTGGTTATATACTTCTCTAAACACTTAGAGTTATGTGCATTCAAGTGGTTGTATACTTCTCTAAACACTTAGAGTTATGTGCATTCCAGTGGTTATATACTGCTCTAAACACTTAGAGTTATGTGCATTCCAGCGGTTATATACTTCTCTAAACACTTAGAGTTGGCCATTTAAAAAAGTTAGTCGCCCCCCCCCCACCCCTTTACATTCCATTTTACTGACTGCAAACCTCATCACTTCTTCCAACATTTTTTGTAAAAACTACTTGCCGTTTTTTTAGTCGTCTGCAAAGATCATTTCCGCATTAGCAAACCAATCTGGATTGGAGGTTTAGGACACGTGACGTGTGGGTTTTTAAAATTCTCGTGGTAGAGTTATTCTCGGATTTAAGATAAAAATCATTCCATCCAAATTGCAACAAAAATAAATCATTTCATGAGTAGTCCATCCTAATACTTGATAAAGAATGTTGTAAACTTTTGAACTGTCACCGTGTCAGTTCATATTCGTGACGTATGTGTCTTTGTGTAGCGAAGAGCTTCACTTGAGAGAGATCAGTACAAGTGTTCCTCTCTATTATATTTTATTTCCTTTAAAATGAATCATTTGTAAAAGTTTTTTTTTAAATTTAAAAAAAAGGAGATCGAAGAAGCAATACAATTGTATTCTATATGACGCATGTGTTACAAAAAATCATCCTAATAAGAAATTCGCCAATTTCCCCAATTTAACATGAAGATGACAGTTGCGTCTTTCCAGTGCTAGTTAAATTTTGTGTCAGCTGCTGCACTAAGTAATAATTTCTTTACCATTTTAACATACAAGTCGTGCCTATTCCAGATTTACCCTTTGAAACAGTTTCTTTGAAGCCATTCTGTTATTTTCTGAATCGGCAATTATGTAAATTTCATTCCATTTTAAAAGCATTCAATCAACCATCCCTATTTAAAAATTCAGTCAACCATCCTATTTCAACATTCAATTAACCATCCCTATTTCAACATTCAATCAACCATCCCTATTTCAACATTCAATCAATCATCCCTATTTCAACATTCAACCATCCCTATTTGAACATTCAATCAACCATCCCTATTTCAACATTCAATCAACCATCCCTTTTTCAACACTCAATCAATCATCCCTATTTCAACATTCAATCAACCAACCTTATTTCAACATTCAATCAACCATCCCTATTTCAACATCCCATTTGTGCCCCCACCCCCATGCCCCCCCCCCTCAGTCGCCACCAGACTGCCAGTTCCAGAACATACTCTCCAACATTTAGAACTTCACAAACTGCCAACTTCTGAACGGGAGACCAAGTTCACGATCAAAATTTGATTCCATTGTAGTTTATCGGAACAGCGTTTAAGGGATCGTTCGATGCTCGGGGCGTTGCTTCCTATGCAAATATTGACCCCCCCCCCAGCGTGTGTCAACCTCTCTGTCACCAGTCACAATTATATTCATCTCCCGAAAACTCCCAGTTCAACCTGCACGTGTGTTGATCGCACAGTTGTGTCAACGATCGAACCATCTAAAGGGGTGGGGGGGGGGTGGGACGGGATAAAACCAGTTTTCTTTCAGACGGCCACGGTCATGACTCTATTGAACCCTTCCTTCCCCGTCTCCCCAAATTTTTCTCGAAACCTTTCAAGTGTGTCCACCTTTGAAACCTGTTGAATACATTAGAAGGTAAATACTGAGTCAACCGGCCGGAGACCAAGGGACCGTAAGCTCTGTTTAATGTTCGAGCCACCTGTTGATGGCGAGCCGACTCATAAATTAATCGGCTCCATGGCAGGACTCAGAACGTGCGGCCTGACAGAATGGTTGCCGTGTCTGCCGCACCGGCCGGCACTAACAAGGGAACCACTTGAATGCTGTCCCGCAATTCGTCCCGGATGCCTGGAGGGAGGCACTCCTACTCCGACCTCTCGTATTTTAAATCCGTTTTACAGTTTTAATCGATGACACGGAGAGCCGTGAAATAGAGAAATAAATATTTGAGAAATAATTACCCTCCCCGCTTTCAATTCACGGTAACAATGAGAGAAAGAAAAAAAAACTGTCCGATAAACATTTTCTGTAACGGACAAGGTTGACGAAATATTCGCCTACTTTTGAATTCAAATTTTTTAATTCGCATCATAGTTCGGCGTAGAAACTTTAGAGAATAACAAGACAATCACTCCTAAGGAAATATATGTATAAAATCGTGGCCGCAGTAAGCTATTCATTTTCCTCCTAGGGACAACAACCCTGTACAGTGACGTCACTAGTTTCGCGAGGTAGTACCCCCAACCCATATTTTCCACAATGTCCTAGGGTTCCTGCCACTGACCAAGTACATTCTTTTATCAACTGGACCAGAGAATCTTTCTCTGTGGTCCATTTTATTGCCCGCTAGTGACATTCGTCGACTCAGTTGTCTTGACAAATTAAGCCCATTGGGGCCGTCCATAAAGTACGTCACGCTCCAGAAGGGGGGGAGGGAGGGGTGTAAGAAAGTGTGACAGTTTGTGACAGGGGGAGGGGGGAGTTAAAAATTGTCAAAAATAGCGTGAAGTACTTTATGGACGGCCCCATAGCAAACTTAGAAACTGAAAATTTAATGCTGATTACATTAATAGCTATTTTAGATATTTCAATATTTCCAGTTCTGTTGCCATTACAAATAATGAATTTAATTATTTCTTTCGTCTCCATACAAGTCAATAATCAAGTGGTGCTCAAAGTTAAGTCAACAAGTCCTTTATTTAACAAATGTGAGGACCCCTGAAACAGATCAATAAAAAATGAATTGTAGGCTATGTACCAAGTACAAAATTGTACTTTAAGAGACTAAGAACTGTGGTTAGATTGTATCTACAAGTAATACCTATTATATTTACCGTGGATATGTTGTCGTCGAATCGTATCTCTACATGGTTTTTTTCCCTTTAACTGTGGTTAGATAATATCTTGAAATAATATTTATCATTGTTTACTGTTGTTGGATTGGGTCTACACATAATAGCTATTGTTATAATGAGGTTATATAGTGTTTACAAATAATACCTTTTCTTATAATGTGTTTAGATTGTGTCTACTGAAGTTTCCCCATCATTTACACAGCGTTACAGCAACTCAAATATGTGTACTTGTGCAGAGGCGTCACTAGGGGGTTGCGGACCGCACCGGGTGACATCATCACAAAGGGTGACACCAAAATGTCAAATTATGTATGTTCCCGTTATTACGCACTGGCAGACTCGGAGGAGGTCTGTGGGGGTAAGTCGTGAGGGGGTGACAGCATGAGCTCTACCGCACTGGGTGACACCAACCCTAGTGACGCCTCTGTACTTGTGTACTTATTTGTGTATACTGGCCTGAAATCAAGCATAAGAGAATCACGTTACTAAAAATAGTTTGAAACCACAAACAAACTCAATTATTTGTGATTCGAGAGTATGAATGAATATGTTAATCTTATCTCACATCTCATCAAACATGAGGAGTCGTTCAATAAATGCAACCACTTGTAAAACTTGGCCGGTATGCAGGTTTAAATTGAAATATTTTCCATACTTGTTGTTTTTCTTTATTTCCACCCATTATTAATGCCAGCATACCAAACTACAAATGGCATTCCTCTCATTCGTGTGTTAATTAGTCACCAATATCATGACTCGGGATCTCGAGCCGACACCTGCAGTGTGGAGAATGGTGTACGGGACTTGTGTTAATTAAAACTAAATATAATTTGCTTTGTAGTTGGGTGGAGTTTGGAGCATGATAGAGCACAAAGCTTGACAAAATTATGTAGGCCATTCCCCACCCTTCCACCACACAATTTATTCTTTTAAAGAAAAACCCTAAGGGATTCTCAAAGTTTGGCTGTAACATGGGAGCAGTGTTAGGCGGGGTTCTTATTTAAAGAGAAAATGTAAAGGGAATCAACAGGAAACAAATGAACTGCTCGTTAGTATGGGGATGATGAGGTCATGAGGTGTAAGGGTCAAGGTTGATCAATTATATGAGTGTTAGTATAAAGTTGATCAATTATATGAGTGTTAGTATAAAGTTGATCAGTGATATGAGTGTTAGTATAAAGTTGATCAGTGATATGAGTGTTAGTATAAAGTTGATCAGTGATATCAGTGTTAGTATAAAGTTGATCAGTGATATGAGTGTTAGTATAAAGTTGATCAGTGATATCAGTGTTAGTATAAAGTTGATCAGTGATATGAGTGTTAGTATAAAGTTGATCAGTGATATCAGTGTTAGTATAAAGTTGATCAGTGATATGAGTGTTAGTATAAAGTTGATCAGTGATATGAGTGTTAGTATAAAGTTGATCAGTGATATGAGTGTTTGTATAAAGTTAGTCAGGGAAGTTTTAATGTTAGGCCAATTTATTTACTTTGAGAGCTTAGGTTTACGTTTTCCAACTGGACATTGTAAATATATATATATACACAAATATTTATTTTTTTTAAACTTATAAAATAGATTATTGTGGAATAGATTGGATACCATGCAATAGATTACTGATTACATACCTTGGGATAGATAACATATCGTGGAGTAAATTATATATCGTGGAATATTAAAGTACGTACCATTTGATATTGTTTCTCCGTGCATACATGTGTATACCATGGTCCAACTCAACTATGGTGGCGATTTTTTAAATGTTATATATTATGTCGTCGCCTTTAGGGCTATTTTTATTTTTAAAATATTTTATTTTTAGTTTTTAAGGTATAATATCGTGAAAATATTGGGCAGCCTACCGATGGTACTAACATAATTGACGCAACTTCCAAATAGGCATTTCCGGTGGGAATAGCAAATGCTATTTGCTTCTCTTACGATAATAAATTGTTTAGAAATAATCCCTTAAATTGATTCATCACTTTTTTAGGCTCAGGTCAGACTTTACATTGACTTTGGTTAATTCACTAAATAGTTTATTTATTTCGTCACCGTGTTTTTTGTTGTACAATTCAGAGCATAACATGACGTGTAGATCACCGAGTGTCTTGGTTATATATTAGTGGCGAGATCTCAAAGCTTACACGGTAGTGCTCGGGTGCTCATACTTTCATGTGGCCAGATGCCCACTTGAATCTGTCTTTGGTCGAGAGACTGTAGTTGGACACGAATCATCCACCCGCGCGGGGCACCTGCTGCGTGCACGTACTGAAGTGCACCACGTGTTGTACACCACACGCGCAGACTCAGGCCTGGCCCTGGTTCCCTGATTGAACTCATCACCGCCAGTAACTTAACGCTGCTGGTCAGTCAAGCATGAGGGCGTGTGACCCCCCATTAACCCCACCCCCAACAAAACATCTCTACAACTACCCCACCCTCCTCCCCGGGCCCAAATTTATTTTTGTTTTAACAGTCCTTGCACATGCGCACACACAAAACACTTCCGAAAAGATCAGAAACGACTTCCGGTTTCCTTAGAGATATTTAACAGCACGTGGAAGATTTAGGGTTAACATCTTGTTATGCGATTACTTAATTAGTGCACCTGTCACGTGGTATGCCCTTTACACTCATCCCTTCTCCCCCCGTCTCACATGCTAAGCCCTTTACTATCGTTCATCTTCGACTTACGTAGATGGTCCATTACAGTCCTTCCATCCGATATCATGATCTCAAATTTGTTAAGGAACACAAAATACTTGTGAAGTGACGAAACTAATGAATGAGTCATAGATGAGTCATAGACTGAAAGTGATAGTCTTCCACTGAATACGTGACCGAGCATGCACATAAAATCAGAGTCACCAAACCACAAATCAGAGTCACCAAACCAGAAATCAGAGTCACAAACAACAAATTGGAGTCACCAACCCATAACTGGAGTCGAAGACCCGAAGTCAAGAAATTATTTGAGAGTCAATGTATCATCTACGAGTTTTATTTATTTATTGCCTTTCGGATTCAAGCATATATTTTAAAATATAAAACAACCAATGTGGGGCATACATCACATTTCTGAGCCATTTAACAAAAGTATAAGCCATAAACCATCGATCAAAAGATCGGGTGCACACAAATTAATTCACCTCATGAATTTCCTCACCGGAGGCTCCATCTTCAGTAGTCACACAACTCGAGGTTCTAGAGAGGGCAGGGGGGAGGGTTGGTTAGGGGCCGTCCATAAAGTACGTCACGCTCCAGGGGGGGTGTGTAAGAAAGTGTGACAGTTTGTGACAGGGGGAGGGGGGATCCGGCCATGTGTGACATCACGGTTTCTAATATTAAATTTTATTATTTTGTTAATTAAAAAATCAATATTCATTTCGAAAGTGTGACGTACTTTTAAGGGGGGGGGGTCCGAGATTTGTGACAGTTTGTGACAGGGGGAGGGAGGGGCGTTAAAAATGGTCAAAAATAGCGTGACGTACTTTATAGACGTCTCCCTATCAGAGGAACAGCAGTTTCGTCCAACTGCACAATTAATAAAAAATTTTCGTGCACACTTCAATTCGTGGACTTAAATTTATTCTTTTGTCCTCGGCCGCAATAACTCTAAGCACCAGAGTCAACGCAGCAAAGAAATTCGATTCAAATTTATGTGACGAATTGATTTTATTCATCGCAGTCTCCTTTGCAAATGTTACAATCCCTATAATTTCAGTGCCATGCTTATTTTGTTGACGAATGTGTCATTCCAGTTCTAACGTCACAGCAAAGTAGAACAAACCGCTGCTTTGGTGTTGTTGTTTTTTTAACTGTCAGAGGGTAGGACATCCTTGGAAGTAAATCTCAGATGTCACTTCCAATTAGTCACGTTACCGTTGTCTACTGTTTACAACCTGTTGAAAGTGTGTGTACTTTATGTCTGTGTTATAAGTTTTTATGACCTTGTCACATACGGCTATATAAGTTTATATGGCCCTGTCACATACGGCTCTATAAGTTTATATGACCCTGTCCCATACGGCTCTATAAGTTTATATGACCCTGTCACATGCGGCTCTATAAGTTTATATGACCCTGTCCCATACGGCTCTATAAGTTTATATGACCCTGTCCAATACGGCTCTATAAGTTTATATGACCCTGTCACATACGGCTCTATAAGTTTATATGACCCTGTCCCATACGGCTCTATAAGTTTATATGACCCTGTCACATACGGCTCTATAAGTTTATATGACCCTGTCACATACGGCTATATAAGTTTATATGACCCTGTCACATACGGCTCTATAAGTTTATATTACCCTGTCACATACGGCTCTATAAGTTTATATGACCCTGTCACATACGGCTCTATAAGTTTATATGACCCTGTCACATACGGCTCTATAAGTTTATATGACCCTGTCCAATACGGCTCTATAAGTTTATATGACCCTGTCACATACGGCTATATAAGTTTATATGACCCTGTCACATACGGCTCTATAAGTTTATATTACCCTGTCACATGCGGCTCTATAAGTTTATATGACCCTGTCCCATACAGCTCTATAAGTTTATATGACCCTGTCCAATACGGCTCTATAAGTTTATATGACCCTGTCCAATACGGCTCTATAAGTTTATATGACCCTGTCACATACGGCTCTATAAGTTTATATGACCCTGTCACATACGGCTCTATAAGTTTATATGACCCTGTCCAATACGGCTCTATAAGTTTATATGACCCTGTCACATACGGCTATATAAGTTTATATGACCCTGTCACATACGGCTCTATAAGTTTATATTACCCTGTCACATGCGCCTCTATAAGTTTATATGACCCTGTCCCATACAGCTCTATAAGTTTATATGACCCTGTCCAATACGGCTCTATAAGTTTATATGACCCTGTCACATACGGTTCTATAAGTTTATATGACCCTGTCCCATACGGCTCTATAAGTTTATATTACCCTGTCACATACGGCTCTATAAGTTTATATGACCCTGTCCCATACGGCTATATAAGTTTATATGACCCTGTCACATACGGCTCTATAAGTTTATATGACCCTGTCCCATACGGCTCTATAAGTTTATATGACCCTGTCCCATACGGCTCTATAAGTTTATATGACCATGTCCCATACGGCTCTATAAGTTTATATGACCCTGTCACATACGGCTCTATAAGTTTATATGACCCTGTCACATACGGCTCTATAAGTTTATATGACCCTGTCCCATACGGCTCTATAAGTTTATATGACCCTGTCACATGCGGCTCTATAAGTTTATATGACCCTGTCACATGCGGCTCTATAATTTTATATGACCATGTCCCATACGGCTCTATTTTTATGTTTAAATTTGAATTGCATAACTCAACAGGTTGATAGATAACTAGTTTAAAATTACTTATCTTTTAATTTAAAACCTTCATAACACACATTTATATCGCCCAGGGGCGGATTAAGGGAGGCTGATTTGGCTAAAGCCAGGGGCCCCCAATGTTTTAAGGCTAAATTAAGGGCCCCACAACTTATTATATTACCCAGGGGCGGATTAAGGGGGGTTGAAGCTAAAGCCAGGGGCCCCCAATGATTTAATGCTAAATTAAGGGCCACAAAAATTATTATATTGTATAATAAATTTGCTGGACCGGGCCCCATGTGGAATTGCAGCCATGGGCCCCGTGCAACCTTAATCCACTCATGATATGGCCTCTTATCTTGATGGCCAATGATCATTTTGCTGTTTGTTCTGGAGTTCATTGATGCATACGATCAAATTTATTCTTACTGTTGTCTCTTATATAATATATATATGGGGCACGTGTTCGAGTGGTGTGCGCGCTCGGCTGGCGTACCAACGGTCACGAGTTCGAATCTCCGTGAAGGCAGGTATTTGTTCCCGGGGCCATGTGTGTCCCTGAGTCCACCCAGCTCTGAATGGGTGGGTACCTGACACTAGTTAGGGAAACAAAAGGCGGTTGGAAATTGTTTGGTCCATCATAGCCGTGACCTGTGAACGCTGCATCACTTGCCAATAGGACGTAATAATCTTCTGTATAGAAGGAGAGTCTGCATAGATAAGACCAGACCTATAGGTTCGTGATGTCTCTGCGATATTGAAGAGGATCCTTAAGTGGGGGAGACAATCGTGATTTTCACAACCCTCTCCCAGTCAAACATGGTATTTAGCCGAAAATGCCATCTTTCAATGTATAGAAGAAATCCCTACGAGGATGGAACAGTCCCCACGCCCCCTCCCCCCCACCAATAACTCACCACACCCACTTCTGAAGAAAAACAACAAATTTTGATACCGCTTAGCTACATATGCCGTAACAGTTCAACGGCACACTTTCAGATGCTTTGCATCTCTGCATGTTGTCTAACAATTCAAAAGGACAACTCCTACACCCCACACACACATGTATGACACCCCACACACACATGCATGACACCCCACACACACATGCATGACACCCCACACACACATGCATCCACATCAACGTCCACACTAATATATATTAAATTGTTCACAAAATATTATATTTTGTCCTTTAAGAGTAATTCGATTTTTCTTCTATCGTCTCCTAATCAATTGTTTTGTTCTATCATTGCCAACATTGCCCACTCTTAATCTTTTCTGACATTTTGATGTCTACATATACCAGGGTATTTGAAACTATATTGGTTTTATATCGTGCTGAAAACTTTTCCTGCAGATTTTGAAGAATTATTCTTTATAATCAGAATTTAAGCTCAACTCCAATATCAGCTTTTCTTTCATTCACAAGTTTTTAGAAGAATCTGTTTAACCGTATTTGAAATTTCTTTTGATGACTTAAGTTTTCAAAACTTGTTCTAATTATGTATTTTCTTCACTCACTTCATTGGCTGCCTATACAAGCCCGTATTGATTACAAACTGGCCGTTCTCTGTCACAACTTCTTTTCGGACTCATGCCCATCGTATCTTACTGAACTTTTGTCGGTCTACTCACCCACTCGCCAGCTACGATCTTCTGCAGACACACGCGTTCTCTCTGTTCCTACGACACGCACCAAAACATTTGGTGAAAGGTCGTTGTCTTTTTGTGCAGCCAAACAATGGAATTCTCTACCATTACACATACGTAGTATTCAAACAACCAAGTCCTTCAAGACTGCACTTAAGACACATCTTTTCAACGTTTATTTTCAAAATTAATGAAACAACATTTTTTGTAAATGATTAACGTTGCTTATGTATAATGTACTGTAATTTTTGTGTTTGTTATGATATGAAAGTTAATCTAATACTTATAGGTATGTCATTTCTTTCATGTAAAGCGCTTTGAGCCCAGTTCCTTACTGGGATACAGCGCTATATAAATAATCAATTTATTTATTATTTATTTATTTATTTTAAAAAAAAATTAAGTTAAATAAAATAAGATTATTTAAATAAATACATAAAACTCTTTCGTTTCTGTTTTTCCCCTATCCTTAAAAAAATAATTTTTTTAAAAATCTCAAAGTACATCGTGTGACACATTTGTTGAATTCCATACCAACATGTAATCAGTTTCTCTGTGTCTTGTCTGACCTGCTATCAGAAACACATGTCAACATGTCACCCATCCGATGGTCTGTCACGACAAGAGGCAGTGATATTATCTGATATCATGACTTATCCTGGCTTTACATCAACCTCTTGGATAGACACGATCGCAAGATAACAGTTGATATCTTAATTGTTACATGGCCGTGAGTTCAAACATTGTAAGGTTTGGGTCCGAGGTTATTGTCGGGCTCAACTAACCGGTTGGTACTTATGCATCCACACACATATATTTACATAAATATGTATGATTTTTAAATATAAATTTACTGACAGTAAATCCTCACCGCGGCCTACTTTTGAATAACAGTCGAAGACATAGCAGCGAAATACGATTAGACTAGATTATTACACCACAACCAATCTGGTGACTTTGCCGTTATTAAATCCTTTATATTAACTCGTGGTGTCTGCACCCACCCTTGTCGCTAAAACTTTTGATCGATTTTTAACCCACTTTCTCGTAAGCTAGCGAGCTGAAATTTAGCAGGCAGTTTTGTGGCGATAATAAAAACAATGTATCAAAATTTCAGATCGATCGCATGTACCGTAATTAAATTATTGATTTTTTAGATTATTTTATTTGTTCCTATGTATCATGCTATTTTTGTGATAGAGCGTCGCGGTGCGTATTATATTGAACAACCTTTCTGTCGCGCAATAAGGTGCGTATTTTATTGACAACTCTTTTTATAAACATATTCCTGATCGGTGCGCATTATATTAAACATGTTTTACGACACAACTGCAATTTTGTATTTCTGGATGGTCTGGCGCTGCGTATTATAAGGAACATTCTTTTAGTTACGTCTCATACATAAAGGATTTATAGTCAAAAACTTGGTTTTTTACGGGTTGTTTTTATTTTATTTTTTATAACTTTTTTAAAATTGATATTTATTTTTCCTGTAGATTTTCCACACCCCTTGTTTTAATATCAAATTCCCAGTTTAAGCAACTCAATGAAATCGGCTTCAGTCGAAGTCAAATAATTATGACTACCCGTAGCTGAACACATTGAAACATTTCTTATGACGACCGGGTGAATACAATAAATACAAAGATAGAGAAAGGTCAGAAAAAGAGATGGTTCAATTACTAAAAGGGATTAATAATAATAATAATAATAATAATAATAATAATAATATGTGAAGCCAATCAAAAGGTTCAATAGACGATGTATTGAGAGGTTTAGATAATAATAATCAAATATATACTACTAGACGCCCCGCGGCGTAGCATACGCCGCAGACTTGCTCATGGAGAGTTCTTTTACCCCTTTAATGCACTTTTTTTAGGACGCCTACGGTGCCGACCTTTTTCAAAAGCCCAACTAACTTGTCCTTGTTTGATAAATACGAAATATTAAACTTTCTGAAATGCACACAAAGTATTTTATAATAGGGGTTGTAGGGCGCCTATGGCGCCCCCTTTGTTTTTTGATGTTATAATTAACCATCATCAGATCCTCTTTTTACATTGTTCCCTTTTTACAAAATTAAAATATCAGCGAAAACAATGACGTCATATAATTTTTTTACAGCGCATATATAATTTGCACACCTTTTGATGCATTGGTGCAGTAATTTGGTGCGCTGCTTTCTAAAATTAGTATCTGTTGCACATGCAGCTTCTTGTTGCCTCGCAGGGTCCGACCACGAAGAGAATTATATATATAGATAGTTCTAGATTTCTCAAAAGCAGTTGATAAAGTTCACCTTTATAGTTTACTATTTAAAAAGATAATAATAAATTAAATAAATAAAATAATTTAAAAAACTGAATTTTTTGGCATCACTGGTGCCTTACATAATATGTGGATTCAAGATTTCCCAATAGACAGAGAACAATCTGTAATAACTAATTGATCTAAATCAGCCCCAATAACATGAAACTCGGGAGTTCCACAATGAACTGTCCTAGGCCCCCTTCACTTCCTAATTGTAATAAATGATTTAACAAATAGCATTGCATCTGAATAAATATTTCATTGTTGCTGATGATTGTAGATTGTAGAAACTGTGGAACAATTAAATCAGAACAAAATAGTGAAATCTTACAAAAAGACCAAAATCAATTGCAATAAATAAAGGTAAAAAAGGATTTTTAAAAACCACGTTTTTATTAGTGGACTAAAAAGAAGTTTATAAGTTAAAACTTATACGTTCATGTACTGTGATTTAATATGACTAAAAACGTTGGGCGGGTGTTTGGTATAAAAATTAAAGATTTATAATTAAGAATGCAAAAGAGAGATCTATAAGTGAGAGAATGAGTAAACTGCATAAGTAAAACCTCATAAGCGCCCGCCCCACGTTTTTAGTCATATTAAATCACAGTACTTGAACGTATAAGTTTTAACTTATAAACTTCTTTTTAGTCCACTTATAAAAACGTGGCTTTAAAAAATCCTTTTTTACATTAATTTATTTAAATCTTTTTAGTCCACTAATAAAAACGTGGTTTTAAAAAATCTTTTTTTACCTCTATTTATTTTAACAAACACCTCATCCGCACCCGCCCAACGTTAATACCACGGCAATTAGGTCACGGGGTGAACTCAGCACGTGAAATCCAACAAAGGCAGTTGGATACAGATGCTAATATAGAGATAAACTTTTAAAAATGCATTAATTTAATTGTGGTACATTATATTGATCTGAAATTTTGATAAAATGTATTGTCATCCAAGATCTATATGTGGTAAAAATTTGAGCTCTCTAGGACCATCAGAATGGGTTTAATTTTACGTTGGCAAATTTGAAAAATTGCGGACAGACAGACACGAAAGCAAATTAATAAAAACGTGGTAAAAAAATAGGAAACGAATTAGAGTATGTTTCTCCATCCGGAAGAATGTCAACTGTTAGAGTAACAAATAAAAATAAACTAATAGATGCAAACTATTTCATTCATGGAAAACCACTAATCCACACTAAAAATGCAGAGAACTCAAGAGTGATAATACATGAGAGATTATTATGGCATCCCTGTTGATGAAATCATAACAAAATTAAAAAAAAAGATTAGGCCTTGCGAACATAAACGTTTACTAATTGAATGAGAACGTACAACTAAAATGCCACCTTACATTGGTCAGACCAAAGACTGGCTCAAGGCTACCTTACATTGGTCAGACCAAAGACTGGCTCAAGGCTACCTTACATTGGTCAGACCAAAGACTGGCTCAAGGCTACCTTACATTGGTCAGACCAAAGACTGGCTCAAGGCTACCTTACATTGGTCAGACCAAAGACTGGCTCAAGGCTACCTTACATTGGTCAGAACAAAGACTGGCTCAAGGCTACCTTACATTGGTCAGACCAAAGACTGGCTCAAGGCTACCTTACATTGGTCAGACCAAAGACTGGCTCAAGGCTACCTTACATTGGTCAGACCAAAGACTGGCTCAAGGCGGGTACGATGTGTGATCATCGCACAGGCTGCAACATTAATTGTTTCTTCTGAATTCTTCCTATAATTGTCCAGAGGGCGACAATTTTAACAAATCCTAAAAAGCTCTTGAGCCGGTGTTGCAAAATAAATCCTCCAATATCCAGAGTCTCCTCCCGGCGGATTTATTGTAAAATAAATTCTCAGTGGGAGAAAATATTTTCCTCCAGATTAAAATAAATTTTCCCCTACCTGTAAAAGAAGGTCTCCCCGGAAAATAAATTCTGCCCCCCCCCATAACACTTTCAATATATTACAAAAAGATCACTCAAAAATGATGATGATAATAATAATAATAATAATAATAATTATCATTGTGATGAGAGTGGTCATCGTCGACTACGACGGACGAACAACCAAAACCATCACTGTGATTGTCACACATGCTTATTTAAAAACTGTTTACTTGATCATCTTTATATTTCAGTTTTTATATCTATATTTTTAAAAAAAATTAAATTTATTAATTTATTTTTAATTAACCCTGTGCAATGAGCCACCCTTAACAATGTGTCTCTCGGGGGTAAGCACCCCCTTTGCCCCCAACCTTCTTGCGGCGCTGGCTAAGCTTATGATTGTTGAGTTTCCAATAATCATACACAAATGCAATATATAATCTGAGTCATAAAAGTTCATACAACCCTAATTTATAATTTATTATAAATAATTGGGGGGGGGGTAATTTTAACCACGGAGGTTTTCTTTTTAAACAAAGTCTCCAAAGCAGACTTTTAAAAATCTCTGGAGGAGTCTTCATTTTGTGACACCGGCCCTGGTCAGAATCTGTACTAGAATTAGCCTAACTAGAATATGCATTTTCTGTATGGGACCCATTCACCAAAGAAATGATTGATAATCTTACAATCAACTCAAAAAAGTGAAGTAAAATTCTAAATTGGAGGTTATTCAAAATTAGTGAGAGTAACAGCATTATCATGAGTATAGAAACAATGGAGGATAGAAGAACAAAGAGAAAAGTAGTAATAATACATAATGCAATGAACTCTAGCTTGGAAATACAATACAGCAATAATCTAAGAGGCCTACAGCACTCGGGCATAGGATTAACTACAAATTTCTTGTCCCATAACCAGACACAAGAACAAACTAAAAAATTCTACTTTTCCCCGAATGCAGTTTGGGTTTGGCGTGTGTTGCGTGATTAAACGAGGAAAACCAGTGGCGGATTTAGGTTTGTCTGCGTGGGGGGGCCGGGAGAATTTCAAGGGGCGCCGCAAAATTTTTTTTTATACATTCACTTAGTGCAACTATTTCTAGGTGCTGAAATAAAATTCATTTGTTTAAATTGCTGGTTCTGCAATGAAGATTAGAAATTTGATATGAGATTCACTCTTATTGCTATATTTTATGTTGAAAAAAACATTTCTGCTCACTTTAAATGTGAGATTTACTAAATAAGTTTTCATCTTAAGAGACTGCGGCAGTCTCAAATATGAAATCTAAGGTGTGTTGTTTATGTTACATACATTTTCAGAGTTGCCCTGTGGCAACTTACTAGACAAAAAGAAAATCTAGTCTTAAGTATATATTGTTAATCAACTGAATTTAGGAAAATGGTAGTTAATTTGGGAGCTGTTATTTGTGATAAAATCTAAATTTCTCATTATCATTAGTGTTCACTTTCAGTTTCTGAATATCCTAGCAGACTTTAACATAGAAAACTCAGCATAATAAGCTAATAGTTTTTGGGCTAAATAAAACATCTAAAACGTTTTGATAAAGAGGTAGAATTTGATTAAATTTTTTATAGGCCTCTAATAGTTTGTTGTACTATCACTATCTGCAAGATGACTCATCAGTTTGTTCAGCTTGCCATAAATAGCAGTGACAGTAACTCAAACAAATATCTAATTGTTAAATAATAAATGCTGCGTTGATCATTCAAAGTACATTATTTAATACTAGACGCCCTGTGGCGTAGCATACGCCGCAGACTTGCTCATGGAGAGTTCTTTTACCCCTTTAATGCACTTTTTTAGGGCGCCTATGGCACCGACCTTTTTCAAAAGCCCAACTAACTTGTACTTGTTTGATCAATACGAAATATTAAACTTTCCGAAATGCACACAAAGTATTTTATAATTGGGGTTCCCTTTTCCAAAATTAAAATATCAGCGAAACAATGACGTCATATACTTTTTTTTTACAGCGCATATTTAATTTGCACACCTTTTGATGCATTGGTGCAGTAATTTGGTGCGCTGCTTTCTAAAATTAGTATCTGTTGCACATGCAGCTTTTTGTTGCCTCGCAGGGTCCGACCACGAAGAGAATTATATATATAGATAGATTATTTTTGTTTAAATCAAACAATTGCAATGAATCTCTTCAATATACAAACAATTGTTTTATATTCAGGAGAGTAAAAGGGTCACAAATGCAAACAAAATATGCTGTATTTTTTAAAAAAATGTTAATAATTAATAAAAGGCCTAAATAATTAAAGAAATCCTTTATCATATACATATTATATGCATATATCATATGTAGGATAAACAATTGCAGTAAATTATGAAATTAGTTCCAAAGAGAACAACTTATTTTTACTAATACAATTTTAAGAACTACTGTTTTTAGTTCTTGTAATAGTTTTTTATCTGAAAGAATGAAATGAGAATTTTAGCTGGCAAAATAGTTCAGTTTAAGACCAGGTAATCTGATGCTACAAATAATGAAAAACACAGAGACTTTGGTTGAGCGGATTGGTCAGGATTAGTAACACACACACAAAGAGTGCCAATAATATTATACTTATAAATAAACTTAACAATTTACTTTAGAATTTTAAAGAAATAATTTCTCATTGGACGTTTGAGCATCAAACTTTGGGAAAATCAATGAACTTTACACAAACCATGATTTTAAGTTCCTTAAATAAACATTTAAAACTCTAATATGAATTCAGAACTAAACACAAACCATGGATAAGCATAGGACGCAATATTCTTCTGTATAGAAGGAGCTTCTGTAACAGATGAGATACGATAAGATAGAGCCCTGCGCACTATTTAAATTGCTTTCTATGTGATTTCATTGTTGCAAAACGATTTATCGATGATTTAATGTCAACATTCTCAGCTAGATTACGTTCTATTGAAATTAATTCCAATCCAGACAGACGTTCGTTTGTCATTGTTGAGCACAAATAATATTTGATGATTTTCAATCTACTGAAACTTCTTTCAGCAGTAGCACTGCTAACCGGAAGATTCAAGTACGGTAAATTTTATTGAGTATTGACAAATTAGGGAGACCTGATGCCATTTGTTTTTCAGTCAAGAATGGCTGAACCTTTTTAAGTTGCAGTTCACTAGATAATATGGAACACATTGAAGCATACAAATCTTTGAAGGTATCATAATCTACGATTGCTTCTTTAAGGTTAATGTCGTGTTTGTAAATTATGCATGGACTTTGAAAAAAAATCTTTATTTTCTTCCGACTTTTGTGGTGTATCAATACAATAGAAATAAGTAACTGTGCTCCAAAAGTCATTAAATCGATCATCTATTTGTGTTACAAGTGAATCCATGATAGTGAAGTACGTTTCAGATTTAAAGCGTGTAGTTGGATCATCAGCCATTTTATCTCTGCTAAGTTCGCCTGACATACTTTTCTTTTTTGCAATTCGCTTTTCTTTAAATTCTGTTTTAACATCTAGTTTTGGAACAATTTTCGTTAATAAATGATTTGACATCTACATTCAGAATTTCAGAAGCTTCAGCGCTTCTCATTTCAACAAACTTATTTCTTCCAAAATCTTGCAAAGGCGTTGCAAGTAGTTTGATAACACGAAGATAACGTTTGTACAAATATCATCAGAAAAACAAAATAATATTTTGTTACTAAAACAGATAGTCGCATAGCTTCTGCTCTGACTCTTACTTTATCTTCTGTTGATTCACTGAATCAAGTGTGGGCTAAAATAGCAGAGAATGATCCAACAACTGCATGAACTGCATACCTACGGCTTGCACATCTTGTATCAGAAAGTTGATTCAGAGTATCTACTGTTGATTCATATTGAGATTTCTGGTGTTCTTTAAGATTATGTAGAAGTAGTAAACTATACGTAAGGAATGCATACAACCTTAAAGCTATGCCCTAAAACAACTGTACATCAGTGTATAATAACCAAATTCAAAACATGGGCACAACAATTGGGTGAAAGTTTCTTTATTTGAGTTTGAAGGCCCCTCTTAATTCCAGAGTATGGCTGACCTCTACAGAGTGTGAAATCAATATTTCGCTTTTGTAGTTCCGCAAAAATCTTCTCAGCAAATGCGGCAACATTGCTGTTTATCAAAAGTATAAACGCATATAAATATTTCCAAAATATGTTTAGATTTTAAAACTGAGCCTAAAGAAAATGACATCTGATCAACTCTAGATATATCAATGTTTGAATCAATAGTTAAAGAAAGGAATTGTGCAGACTTAACTTCATTATCAATTGTCACCGATGATTCAGATGCGAGAGATTGAATTACATCATTTTGCACATCATGACTTAAGTCCCATAACCGGTGTTCCTAGGGTGGGTCCTAATGTTTCCATTAGAATTTACTAGGGGCGTGGCTTGGTAAACCTTGGTGGGCGCCCCCTCTCCCTTCCAGGTCAGCAGAGGACTTTCTTATCGTTAGTCATTCCATTTTTATTGTGGCTTTAACGTTGGCTAGATCCCACGCCCCTCAGCTTGTGAGGCGAGCGCGCATTGACTTCGCTATCCAGCCGCTGTTTACCAAAGTATAAAAGCCTATAAATCTTTCCACAACATGTCCTGATTTAAAATAGCTGAACGTAAAGAAAAACTGGCATCTCATCAATTCTAGATATATCAATGGTCGAATCAATAATTAAAGAAAATAAATGTGCAGAATTAACTTCATTATCAATTGTCGCCGATAATTCAGATGCGAAATTTAAACAAGATATTACAGTTTCATCATTTGAAATACGATATTTAGCAAGCAGTTTGGGGTTGATTAGAATTTTCGTGTTTAGCAATATTTTTTTCTGCTCTAGTGACACCTTTTTAGTGTTCATCGAGGGCGTCCTTAGGGGGCGCCATTTTAGACCCAACAGGGGCGCGGGGGGGCAAGCCGCCCCCCCTGCCCTATAGCTAAATCCGCCACTGAGGAAAACCCGTACACTTACAACATTTAAAACTATAATGAATAAAATGCAAGACTAATCATAAACCATGGCGCAATAAATTAATCTTCTCTATAAAAGGGGGTTCTGTAATATTTATTAAGATAGCAATATTACTAATAATGATAAAAATAATAATTCATTTATAAGTGAGAATTTTATTTTTTAAAAGCGTTGTCTAAAAATTATAGGCTACTTTATAATTTTCAAATAGAGATTATAGGCCTACTTATTAGGAATCAATAATGATATTCTGAAATATTGAATTCAATTATTTTACTCAGAAAAAAATAGATAAAACAAGAACCCTGAAATTTAAATTTCCCCTGACCCTTAATGTCTCCATTGAAAAGTAAAATTTAAAAACAAAATAGACGATACTTAAATTGCCATATTTATATCAGAAGGGGGTCAATAACGTATCTTCCGCAGTCAATTATAATTTGATAAACTAAAATCCAAACATTAAATTTTATTAAAATAACGTACAATCATGCGAAAAGCGAGTTAGTTAGTCCTATGGTTCTTTACAACCGAGACACTCCTCGTGCTAACGACGTTACCTATTCTTGTGTATGTTATCTTTCCACGACGACGTAAGTTACAGCAAAAGCATCACTCAGCGCAAAATAATAATAAGGTAGCCCACTTTTTTTTAATATTCTAGGATTGCATCAATTATCACAATCAAGCATTTGCATTTAATTAGTATGATGTAATAAATATTCGATGTAATAAATTTTGAAGATTAGAATAATAATATAATTCAGCGCCGTAAGTAAGAATTAGAAAGTGTATGGTGGTGTACCCATGGGTTTGCTTAGCACTGATGGGTCATAATAAGTGCGTTACTTGAATGCATATTTGTCGAGAAATTGTTACTAAGTTAGATATTAAGTTGATACATACTCATGGGCGTAGGGAAGGAGGGGGGCAAGGGGGGGCAAGGGGGGCATTTGCCCCCCCCCCTTACATTTGAGAATATTTTTTTTTCATAAAAATGTCATAAAGTTGTTAAAATAAAACTGAACTAAATTTCCTGAAAGTTTATTACAAGGAAGACAGTTAACATTTATCAAACATAAAAAGAATTATATCTGCAAGTATAACTGATTAAATTACTGATTGTTCTAAATATTCCAGTTCTTTAACAATTTCTGTAATATTTTCAGCGAAAATCCGCAAGCTTTTAAATTTATGTGACCATCTAGTTTCACATAGCAAAGTAACATTTAGAATAAGTTTTCTTTGCTGATTACTTTCTCGGAAAAACACTATAATTGACTCAATTGTTCCTATTGTGTTTCGTACAACATTCACATTATTTAAATCGTTCACAACAAGATTTATTTTATGTGAACTGCAATGTACAAATGCTGCTTTGGGTATTTTTTTCGAATTATTGCTTGGACTCCTCCTTATTTACCTGCCATTGTAGAACATTCGTAGTATCCTTGACCAACAAGCTTTGTCATATTTAATCAAAATTCTAATGAATTAGTAATCATGGTGTTGGCTAAACCTTCAGCTTTTCTATTGACAATTGTAATATATCCCAGGAATTCGTCTGTGACCATCATTTTCCCATTGTGTTCTTCATTTGACAAATCTAACACCAAGTGACATCTGCTCAATGCCGCCTGAAATGTCATTTGTCTCGTCGGCAAGTATAGAAAATGCAACTGAATTATTTGCTTCACGAACAATGTCTTCACGCAAGAGAGACCCACACATTTCGATTTTAGTGTTTTGCGTAGTTGCCGAGATACACTCAGCGGTTACCCGTCAAACGACCCCAGACAAAATGGCCCCGTCATAACGGCCCCGGTCAAAACGGCCCCAGACAAATTGTTAACATTTGTTAACAAAAACATTTTTTTTCTTTTTTGCATTTTAAGCTTTCGTCAAATTTTTCACCCTTAAAAAAGTAGTAAAATTTTAAAATTATTTATTGTGATGTTATTATATTGTTTCTTGTCAACAAACAACCGTTATTGGTACCATTTCGCGTAAAGGCTATTAAATTCACTTTTGTGGTGTTATTATTATTGTTTATTGTTAGCTAAACCTGACACTGAATAGGTGAGTAAAAATACGAATATATTTGATTGTAAATATTACTATTAGTCCATCTATTAGTCCAGGGCCGTTTTGTCAGAGCCGTTATGTCGGAGCCCAATTGTCGGGGCCGTTTTGTCCGGGGCGTTTTGTCGATGAACCATACTCAGCACTACAAGAACCAATTGACAAGCGATTACCAAGAACTTCATCTCCAGATTCAAAAAGAAACTCTAACAGTTCATACAAATTACCAGAATTTGATTCTGTTTCACGAAGTGCTAAAATATGCATGCAGAAAAATAGGATTGTAGAAATGATGGGACCCAGTTTGTTGCGATTTTCTTCAATTTGTCTTCAAAATGATGAGTCCAACTGCTCATCTATAGAAACTGCTTTGGCTTCCAATAAAGCAAATAAAATTGCTTGCATATTCATCAGAGCTTTTTGTACCATAATGTGCTTTGCAGGTTGCTACGTGCATCTTCGTTGAAATCTTTATATTTTGTACATGGTTTGATGACAAATACCCATTGAACTCATAGAATTACGTTTTGCAGAAAAAACACGCAATATTTGCAAAAGGCACCTATTAACATTTGCGAGTATAAAAGCCACGGTGAATAGTCTGATAACCATGCATATCTAAAAACTCTGTTTCCCTAACTGCCAGCTCTAAAATCATAACTTTTATCAAGGGTCCAACAATCACGAATCAGCTGCAATTTCAACCTATTTGAAAGGTCGTATGTCCAGACATACCTTCCAATATCCAATTTAGGAAATGAATAAGTGTCAGCGACATTCAAATTAGGAACAGTTGCTTCAGTTGTGTCTGGCTGTTGAACGTGTACTGTTGTACTCAATGCCAAAGATAAGTCAGATGCTGCAGACGCCCCAAAATCTCCTAATAACGGCATTTCGGAATCCCGCGATTGGTCTACTTTTCGAAAAAAAATTTAGCCTGTAAAAAAATTTCTGATATCCATCCTTGGTAATCCTGCAGTTTGTACACGTATATTATTTCAAAGCAAAATTCAATTTTCTCGTGAGAACTTAAGTTTTTAATTTATTAAATGCATTAATAAATGTTGTATTTTAGCAATTACAGCACTAATTTGTAAGTCTTATTAATTTCTAAGGCTTTTTTCGACCCTTATTTTATACTGAACTTGAATTTAATTGAAAATTGTACCTGTATGGCATTGTCAGTTAAAATAAAAAAAGTGGTTTTTTTTTGCCCCCCCCCCTGGAAAAATTCCTAGCGACGCCCATGTACATACTACTAAAGCAGGGGTCGGGAAACCATGGCTCGCGACCAAGAATTGGCTCTATTGATGGCTGCATCTGGCTCTCAGACAAATGTTCGCTTATAAAAATTAAAAACCAACTTTTATTTACTCTTATTTGATATAAATATTAATTGCATATAAAAAAAAAGCATAACAATATTATTAAAAAGGATTCAGAGACATAATTATTGTACTTTTAGTATTGAAATTACAAAAAAATTACACATAAACTTGAATTTTTAGTTTTAAACATAATGTATGGCTCTCACGGAATTACTTTTCAAAATACGTGGTGTTTAGGGAACTCTCAGACAAAAAGTTTCCGAGCCCTGTAATAAGGCATTGTTTGAGGGAAGGGTTATAACTAGTCAATTAATACATGTATGCATCGTAACGAATAATAATTTCAGAACATCAGGTCTATACTTTTAATTTTGGTAAAGATTAAGTGGAATGCATGGAATGTTGTCGCTCTAGTGTTTTGTTAAAGCATATTCATTTATAATTTATATTTAAACGCTAAGAATTCCATTAATAATTGACATGATTTTTTGTTATCCAAAGACTTCAAAGAGAAAAATGCAAGTAAAAGATGTAAGATTGGCGATTATTTGTGTAAAGACAGGATCCAGACCTTTTCTTTATAAACCCAATAAATCTATTACCGTGACTTTTTTCTATATAATCCGTCAGCCACAAAACTGATAAAAACTATGCCGGTGGTACGAGACCCATCTAAAAAATAATGTTAACGTGGTGCAAGAAGAGCTGGAATTACGGTGGAGGGGCGCACAAATTGCAGGGGACCAAAGAGAGTGAGAGAGCGTGTGAGAGTAGGAGTAAGAGAGGGGAGACAAAAAACTGATCTAAATTACCCTGTTAAGTTATGTTGAAGACGGACTTTTCTCTGATTTAACTAGAAGTAATTTATTCATTAAGGTTGGGTATGGGATTGTAAATATTAATTGAAGGCTACAGATTGGTTGAATGGATAAACAAATGGATTTTACACAGATAAACGTCTGCTCCGTCGACAATTTGTCACTTCCAATCAGTATGTTTAGCATTCGAAACCCAGGGTGTTAATATATGCGTCACGTGATACCAGCCGCCAATCACCGTCGATTGCTTTTACTTGGAGGAATGCATTCGGGCACAAACGTGGGAGGCAAAGCTCACGTTACTCAGTGTGTTTTGAAACTTCAATTATGACAGGTTGTGAATGTGCCGACTGTGATTTGGAGTAACTTGTGCATTCTTATAACTTGGATTACTATTGAAACCATGCTTCAAAAAGTGCTTATATATCTTCTAGCTCATGATATATCGCGGTCAGTGGGAAACTAATCGAGTTCAATGTCGGGCCAATATGGCCGCCGTGTTGTTGTATGTCTGTTCTGCATTCGTTGTTTGGGTGTGTTGTTTTCAACAACCCGTTCAAGCAGACAGTGTACGATGCCCAACATCTTGCAATTGTCTTGGAAATAATGTTGATTGCAGTAATATTGGACTCTTAAGCATCCCGAAAGACATTCCAGGATGGGTTACAAGACTGTAAGTATTTTTGTTTTGAAAACAGACGAGTCCATTTACCTTCGCACCTAACTTACATTGTTACACAGTACACAGCGATCATTTTACACACTTTGATATATAATTATATATATATAAGTAATGCTTTTGAATTATAGGTGAAATTATTAATGAGTTTTTTTATATTGGTAACAAATATTATGATTAATAATCTAAAATTAGTTCTGCTTTGATTTTTATATTTTTATTTTCAAGGGTCAGGGGTGAAATTAAAAAAAACAACAAACAAAACCGGCGAGTTACAATTAAATTTATTATTAAAAATCAGAATATTTTAGTATTAGTAATATCAAGTATTTTTATTATTAATTTTTAATGTTTGCATTATTTAGTATTTTATTATTAATAAACAATTTTATTTAAAACTTTAAATAAGTCTCGGTGTAGGCCAGTGTAGGACTAGCCGACGAGCACTAGTTAGGAGAAAGTGAGATATCAGATAGTGAATAATGAATAGTGTCAGTGAAATAGAAATAAATGGTTATTTATTAATATTATTGATTGACAAAAATACATTGAATCTTGAACATTAACATTAATAATTAATAGGTCAACATAATATAATTTAATCATAATTATTTATCAGTATATATAAATTATATATAAAATATCAGTGAAAAATTATATGTAGTTATGTAGGCCTAGCCTAGCTAATAATTATTAATATTTATTATTAAGCGATGAATTTACTGAATTATAAAAAGGCTCTTAAGACTTATTTCTAAGATCTAAGTCTATGGCTCAAATCTTGCACACTGACAAAAAGTGTTTCATTTTATAATTGTCTAAATGATAATTAAATATTAATCAGGTCCCAAGGTCTGTAGCCTATATAATTGTGCAGTTATAAAATAAAACATTTTTATCAGTATTAATATTTTTCATGGATATTTTTAAAATTACAACTGAATTTTTGTATGGATATCTGTAAAAGAAATATTTTTCACATGGAAATAGTCTCGATGTTGAGTAAGTAGAATTATTCTTTAAAATAAATTACAGAATTATCAATTGTGTATATAACTTAAAAAATATCTGGAAATGAGAGGTCTGTTTTAATTTTTTGACCTCATTTGATTAGTATGTACAAATTTTATTAGGACATAAGTATGAGGTCTTGGGGATTTAATGGAATTAACATTTTAATGGCACGACCTTTTAAGGTTAATAAATACTATATTGAAATTAATTTTAATATACATTTAATTTACACTAAATCAGCAAACACTTGGTTTACTTAGACATAGATTTATGAGGTCTACTATTGCTAGGAATAACAAACAGGTACATTGCAATTTAAGTTAAATTTTTGAGGATGACCGATTAACCAGGGTCCGGTCTAATCAGCTAACTTTTGATTTCTAGGCTCTTGAATAAATAAATTGGAAGTTTTTCTTGTTTATAGTACGATTGCCTTGATTTATGTATTCTTTCCACTTAGTTTTTTTTTCCTCACTGAAACTCAAAACAATCCCAAGTATGGCAAATTGTTAAATTCATTGTTTTGTTTTCAATTGTCTGATATAATTTTAGGGCCTTTACATGGAAATGCTTTCTTCTTAACAAATAAACCCACCTAAGTGCCTCATTTGCTTTGTTAGTAGTTCAGTTTACAATATGGATCATAATATCAAAATAATTTTAGCCTTTAAGTTACATTTATGCTTATACAGCCTATAGTATGATATTATTAAACGCTTCTGTGTGTCTATTATGTATTAAACATTAAACCATGATGCTAGCTCATCTAAATGTTTTAATGGAGCCGAATGGGTTGAACAGGATTTCATATTTATTGATTTATCCAAAGCTTATTAAGTTTCATTGTATATCATTACTGGTGGTCACTACAAATAATAAATGAAGCACTTATAAATGAAAAGAAATTAGATTGGTGTTAAAATGTGTGATATAATATTTAAAAAAGTGATGCTATGAGGATCAAGGTTGTTTGTTTTGCATATAATTTTGTTTGTCAATTTTGGTATAACTTGAGTTAACATAATTAGTGACTTAGCTTTACACAATAAGAATTAAGAACCCGTATAGATATGATTTCATCACTTAAGGTTTTAAATTTTTAAATTTGATATTTTTAAAAGTGGTACATTTATTAATTTAAATAATGCTATTATTTTAAAGGCACTTTTAAAACATTTTTGTGTGTGGGTATTATTATTTTTTTTTAACTTTACCTTAGTATTTAATTATTTTTGTTTAATTGGATAATTTACAAAAATGTTGACAATTAGGCTATTTGGTGAAAACTTGTTCTTAAGAAACAATGACTTCAGAAATTTTATTTAATTATGTTACTTGTCATAGTATATTAGAGACAATTGAGTTCAACATTTTTAAGTTACAGTAAAGAATCTGTTTTAATATTACTGTGTGTGTAGTTGTCATAGTTAGAAAGGTAGTTATGGAAAACGACTATTATTTTTTTATTATTTCCAATAGATATACATTTACATATGATTCAGAGTCATGTTAAACTGACATTAGAATTTTAGAGAAACTTTTATTAGTATTTGTTTGGTTTTTTAAAATATAATTCCCTGTGATTGTATATTAGTGGTTCATAACAGTCAAGTGTAAGAATGAGATCCACACCTTAGTCTTTACTATTGCAAAATGAGTAAATAATATCCTTGATAAGAAAATAAGCGCTTGAATTTCTAACAAAGGGGTTGTCCCTGTCCTGCTTTTTTTAGCGGTAAATAATTTTCTAAATTTTTGGTGTGGTGAAAATTTTGCCCCTTTTTAAAAGTTAAAATCTTTATAAATTACCATATGTTTCATTATTTAGAAATGTTGACCTTTTGCTAGAATAATTGTATCATAAAGAATAGAACTGCGATAAAGCTTTTAAATAAAACACAAAATACGCAAATTGTGTAATGTAAACAATAAATTTGAGCTTTATTATTAAACTAAAGTAAATGTTTAGGTTAATGCCTTCATCAGTACCATATAACATAAAATACGTACTTACATAAGTAATAAAATTATATTTATATTCTTACAACATACTATATCATTAAATTTCCTAGAATAATTATCTTCGTAAATAAAATTTGATGTATTATGGGGCATGGGGTTCATTAATGGGGTACCTTATAAGTTATATGTACTGGGAAATTTCTGAGCGCATTTTGTGGTTCTTTGGTGTGTGTGTGGGGGGGGGGTGTTTTAACTGGTCAAATCTTTTTTAAAAATAAAATAAAGAAATCAGAGATTTGCATATAGCATGAACTGACTCTGTTTTATTTTCCAGGGAATTACAATCCAATCGCATTACGGAAATACGTCAGGAAGATTTAACAGGACTGCACCACCTCCAATACCTGTAAGTCAGTTTCTCCTATCAAGGAAACTCGTTATGTCCTGCACCAGGGCCAGGCAGGACGTGATGGGCAAAGAGTATTGTGTCTGTGTTCCTTTGAGTCAATTACTTGTTTCCTGAAACTAATTTCTTGGTCTGTACTGATAGATGCTTTTAGTGGGGTAAATTTAATGTTTTTATGGTCGTTGACCGTGGATCTTTTATTTACGTTCATCGTTTCTTAACTGTCTTAATTTCTTCCCTTTACCCGTTCATGACATGGGTCGCGGCCTTTCCTCTCCCCCCACGCCCACCTTGTGTGTTTATTCTATTTGGTCCGCGCGGTGGTCAAGGGTTAGGTCAACACAGGTGTCTTTATATGGACATACCACAGTACTCAGGGACAACTCAATGGTCAAGCTAGGCCTTTTTGGGGGGGGGGAGATTTGGGTGGAGAGGAGGTGGACAAACATCAATTTATATTTTGAGAGGGTGGGGGTAGGGTTTAAATTCTTTTATCGGTTTATTCCCATTTTAATATAGAATTCAAGGATCGTGGGTGGTCTTTGTTGACTGGTAAATATGCATGCCTTTATAATGTGATATTGTTTTGTTCTTGGTTGACTATGCATTCTATTGTCCATTTCTTTTTTTTTAAATTCCTTCTTCGATTTCCATTTATATATAGTAAAATATTTAAACCCTAACAGTTCCTGACGTTGTATTGCAGTTGTCAATATACAATTAAATACTATCTCTAATTTCTCCAGTGCCTCTAAGTCTAAGACGTCCGTCATACCGGTGAATGTGTTATACTAAGACAGAAAATGTCAGTGGTCCTCTTAACGTATATTGATAATGCCCAGTGAGACTAATAATTGTAGCTTACAATGCCAATGCCGTATAGTTTGTGTGTTCCTTCAATAAGCAGCCAAGCATGTTACGCTAAGCTCTGAATGCCATTTCAACATTTCCGTGTCAAATTCACCTGTAACTTGTCAAGGAAAGGTTGCGCCTCGTGTTATTGGGATCAGCGGGTTCCTCGCCAAATCAAAGAAATATGTTTCCCCATGTCGGGGAGAATTATGACCAGTGCTTTCACTCACACCGGCAATCTGGCCTTCTCTCACAGCATGCACTTTGTCATTCCGGGCGCTCGTTTTCTCTCCGACTTTTGATATGGTTTTGATTTTTGAAATCCAAACGAACTACATAATTATATATTAATATAAGTAATCCTGCAATAAAAGCTCGTGCAGTTGCAAAGTGCAATGAACTAATGCGATTAAAGTTTTAAAATATAAATAAACTGGTACTCTTTTATCTTCATATTTCGAAATTGAGTATAAATAAAGCAACTTTTCACTCTCCCCAAATATAAGATACAATGTTCGGGGTTTATAAAATGTAGAAGCACATCGTCATAGATGTCTTTTGCCAAAACGGGGGGGGGGAGGCTCGTTTTTGTAACAATGAACGGTGAACATACATTATTTATGAGAGAAGAAAATAAACGGAAACTATTAAATAATATAACAATAAGGTAGTGATGTACGCTTTTAAAGTCATCAGCAGTGACTAACACTAGGTGGTACGAATCAGAACTTTTGGCTTTTGTGCAAATATCAAAATTTCGATAAAAAATAGTGGAGAACATTAATTAAATATAGAAAACAGTATCAATATTTCAACCAAAAAAAAGTGAGTGTAATTTGACTTATATTTTTACCACGTTTTTATTTAACTTGCTTTCGTGTCTGTCCGCAATTTTTCAACGTTAAACCACATCTGATGGTCCTAGAGAGCTCAAAATTTTACCACAGATAGATCTTGGATGACAATGCATTGTATTATTGAATTTTGTAGTTTATCTCTATATATAGTGGCAGTAAAACTGGTGTATGTCATTGGACTAGTATTTAGTGGCATTTAGTGTTAACTGCGGCCTTTTGAAAGCATGAACTAGAGGCGCCAGGCTCGCAAGATTGTTGGCTATTGGTGGAATGCAACTGAAATTAAAATTTAAAATAAATAAATTTTTAAAAAAATGTTCCGATTTTTATAAATTCGATCGTGTGTGTGTGTGAGATATTTATAACAAAGGGGTATCCTCAAAAGTTTGCGTTAAATGAAAACGTTAGACTTCAGCTGCATTGCGTTCAATTTGATACTGATTAGTAACGCCTCGATGGGTTGAACTGCTGTATGATGCTAGGACTTTGCTATACAGTGACACAATTACAAATACATAGGCATAATTGTGTGGGATGGAAAGCATTTTGCATAGTTGTAATAAGTGACCCTATTTTATATGAATTAAAAAAACGACAAGACGTGTTTGAGGAATCTTAGATGCGACGTTGAGTATTGAGGTTATCTTGTTGGTTTTTGTATTGTGTATTTGTAAACAATAGTGGATAGAAGTTCTTTTTAAACTTTTTTTTAATGGCTTGTATTTTTGAAGAGGCAGTGTTAGTGTCGTTATTTCCTCGCTCAAATAGATAATTTTTATATCGGAACATGTCACCTAGCTTGTGAAGTGATGGATGCTAGATCGTGGATTGGCCTAACAGTCTAGTCGTATTTTGGTGGTATTCAGTTAACTTTTTAAAACATGTTTACATTTTATTTTTTGTCCCCCTTTTTATTACTATCTAATGAAGTTAAACAACCGAAAAAGTATGCTTCCTATTTAGTCCTCCGTACGATTTAATATGAATACTCTTGCCTTCTCTCTTTTACAGTCTCGACCAACGTACCACACTATTACGTCAATGTGCACCTCAACCTCACCCCTTTCCCAATTTCTCCTGGGATTTAAACATACTGAGGTTCTATGAGAGAGGGGATAAAACCAAATATTTAAAAGGAATGAATGAACACTCTCGGGCAAGAGAACCTTGTTTTCACGCAATAAAGCTTAAATAAATTTGGTGGAAGAGCTTAATCACTAAAACGTTGTTGTTACAGACATCATGAGTAGCTATGGCGCCACGGGTGCGTTTAAAAAACGAATATTATTCATGCAGGAGCGCAGCGGTAAGAAAAGGTGTTTGTGTGGTTGGGGGAAGTGGGAGGGGGGAGGGATGGTGTTACCAAACTGTCAGACAGACTTTTCTCGTAGACAACTGACTAGATACTAGGGCAGCGCTGTGGAAATGTTATACATGACTGTTTTATTGGGCTGGCCACTAACCCAGGTGTCCCGCCCCCTTCCACATGACCGCTCTTGGTCGACCCCTGTCCAGTATTCAGGTACACACGCTTGACCAGATCAGGTCAGCCAGTGCGTGAGGCCGCGGGATTTTTCTTTTTAAACCATGTAGGTTTTGGGCCGGTCGTCAGCTGCAATTGAATATCACCACTATTTAATTTGTTCTTAAAAACTTAATATGCTGTTATTGTGTGTCACAGTATTTCCCAAATCCAATAATCTTAAGCCAGTATTTATACTTTTGTGATAATTACAGATAGGTTCTGTATAATAGGAGATCTGAAAAAAACAACTTATTTATAAATATGTCATTTGACCAAATGTATTTATTTCTTTGTGTCATGCCATGGGTCAGACAAGATACATGCCGTCCAGCGACCCCTGAGCAACATTGAACAATGTTTGGTCGGACAACTATTGATATTACATGACTACCACCTACATAGATCTAATACTAACTAATAATCCCTTATTTAACCCGTAGTATTTCTTTATTCTACTTTGAAAAAATTTAATTGTAAGAACTGACTTTCAAAATAGCAGGAATGCTCTACCCATTCTGTCTATTTGTTTTTGTTTGTTTAATTTATTATTTTTGTTGTTGTAAAAAAACTTCCGTTATTTGCAGAGCCCAAAGTGACGCGCTCACGGGGCACAAACTTACTAATCCCAACGAGGTATTATCGGCCTCCAGATAGCCTTGTTCGCGGGCCGAGCTTATCTGGGCCCCTGGGCGTCAAGTGAGAGGTCCCCGGGACGCTATTCAGGACTTGGTGCATTGTCACACCTTTTGAGACAGCCGTCTTGTTCGGGTATCGGGTGCCCGGCTCTTGTGCTATGCCAATAGATTTCTTGCCAACCCAGTTATTTACCACGGTCCTTGGCTTCTTGTATCCAATAGTGTGTTCACATTTCTTCTTCTCAACCTATTTTTTTTTAATGCGATATAAAAAGTGAACGTGGAAAGTGGTTAAGTAATGCTTAAATAGAATAAGAAAAGAAAAAGAAGAAGAAATATTGAATCTGGCGCAAATTTAGACCCGAGTTCCTCCTATCTTTAAAAACATAAAATATTGACGTTAGACATTGTGTTTGCCACAGTTTAAATCACGCGTGTGCCTTATCTTTCTCTAATATAAGACACATCAATCTACCTTTAGCCTCCCCCTGTCTCAATCCACACACATACACGTATACTAAGACAACTGGTACGTGAGCAGTCATAAAAAACATCTAGGCTCTTTGATACCCGTTGGCTCACGTTTTAATTACAGCTCTAATTGGCGCTCTCTTTGCCTCGACAGTTGGTTCAGGCCTACGGCCGTGGCATGATATTGTTTATTGTTGAGGCTGGGAGTCTTCGTGCCGTCCATCTCAAGCTGTCATCGTATTAGTTCATTAAATTTATGGAGGCTGTTACTATAATAATAATAATTATTATTTTTGGTGTTTATGTTTGATTTCAAGTGGCACAGAATTTTACACGGAATATTCTATCTATAAATGTATATTCTGAATTCATGAGTATCGCGCTTAAAAAGCTTTCATTTAGTATAATTGAGATATTTCTATGTGACGTCTATAAAGACTAGTAACTTATTGATATTTCTTGTATAACAAGTTGTTTTTTTGGTGTTATTGCCCCAGTCGGCTCAGTGGTAACTGTGTGCCGTGGCATGTACGGATCAGGCCAAAAGTAACGAAGGCTGGGCTGTGCTAATCCACGGTGTCAGCAATCCGCTCAGTTGATCACGGCCTCACACCTCCAGGTGCCGCGACTAATCCCCAACGACAAAGGGCTTTTGGCTTCAACAACCGGTCGCGGGCTTTCATTAAGTTTTTACCCAGAGCTTCACCTGGGCCGGGGTCTATGCACTTCCACGCCGGAGCGCCCCCACCCCCTTTCTTTCCCTCCAACTTTAGTTTGACCTGCTTATAAGTTTGTTTGCGTTGTCGTCTGTTGTTGCTTAGATCCAACATTTGATCTTTCCAACCAATGAGATCTATTAGTGGTTGATAAAGCCAATCATTTAAAAAAGGGGTCGTCATTGTTATGTAAAGATATCTCTTAAAGAGTTGTTATGAAGAGAGAAAATGATGTCTATAAATGAATGCTTTACCCCCCCCCCTCCACCACCTGGTTAGCCATTTACGGACGCCATAATGAAGCTATGTACATAAAATATACGTTAACGGTCTTTAAAGGGGGAAATAATATTTAATTATTCATTTTAAGGAGTCGGGACTGTTTATCATTTTCCCGTATTGGACCTATTTAAGATTTTCTCACAGTCGTGATATGCGCGAGAATTATGTTTATAGTTGGACTAAGACTGTCTTCTTATATCTTCTTTCGTTTGCCTAGTTGGAATGTATGGGTGTGTTGCGGCGTCAATTCAAATGGTCATTTCGCCTTTACTCGATGTCTTAGGTTAAGATCTAAAAATTTAACTTGCTCCAGAGTCGACATAAACGTAGAAACGAAGCGTTTTAGCCATCATATACCTTCTAATGAATACTCAATTTCACTATTGACATATTGGCTGCGCGTTTGCTTTTCTTATCTCTTACAGCGAAAAGAGTGGAAAATGGGAGAGAATTATGTTTTTCAAAGTGTGGGCCTGTCACATTGAGGTTTACTTACATCTGTAAAAGCCATCCCCTGGCTTGGTCTCATTTCTCCAGCTTCTCCCCGGTCTAGTTCTGCTTGGGCGAAAATGTGGCGCATAAAGTGGGGGGGAAAAAAACATTTTAGGCACTGCCAATAAATGGTTTACTCACAACGGCTCTGATAGATTTCCCATGTGTGCGCGGGCTGAGCGCAGAACGTGTTACTGAGGTTGTAACAGGCTCGTATCCCAAGTGTCAAGTGCTGGACTGCTAGTGTATATATAAAATGGGGCCGACGGTCTACTAGTTCTCCACTCATTTAAAGGAAGACGCACTGGCTCCGGATGGCCTGTTTTAATACGTCACGTACATGATTGACAACAGTAGATGATCCATTTACAAAGCATACAAACTTTGGGCGTGACGTAACCGGAGGTATCCCCCCCCCCAAAGCAGCACTTTTTGGAGCCTAAATGTCAAGTGGTTGACTTGTATGGAGAAATAAATTAAAGATTTAAACAAAAAAAATTCTATCGACAGCTACGGGTTTCTTTTTATCAACGGCAGGATGAGCACGTGAAGGGGCGATATGAGATATGAGTGGCTTGAACCGGGTGACTTGATGAGGAGGGGGAGATGGTTTAGAGTGAGCTTCTTGTGAGGAGCAGGGTTGTTGAGTAGGAGCTTTTGGTGAGTGCTCCCGTGATTTTAGAGTTGAGAGTGGTTTGTTTGGGGCCTGGTTGAGTGTGCAAGGAATGAACCAGGGGGGGGGGATGACAAGAGAAAACAGGCGTGTCTTATTTACATAAGAGGAAACACACCGGTCTTAAGTAGGTATGAGAGTTGAGACTAGTCTGATCTAAAGGCTATTTATTGCAATCCACTTTCAACTATGTGGACTCTTTGTAGCTGAAAATGTCTTTTGTGTGTTTGTGTGTGTGTGTGGGGGGTAATTTAAGTTGGTTTGTTGGCGCAACTATACATCACGCAGAAGACATCTATCGGAAGACACGTATGGTTTTTATTGAAGTCCCACCGTTTTTGTTTATAAACGGGGTCTGATCCACTTTGGGGAATTGTTTTAGTGTTTATTTTCAAATGCAATAATATCCAAATGGGTTGTTTATCGAATCATTAAAGTAGCAATGGCATGAGGTACACATTTTCTATAACGGTAATGGTTAAATATGTCCTTTCAGCGCTGTCATTTATTATAAAATATCAGGCTTATACGCTATTTCCCATGACCTATTTGGTCTGAAGAAGTAAGGTAGTTGTAGATTCATTAAACTAAGTGACTGTGTAAGTACGTCGAGTTCACTCCACCGAGCCTGTCACTTAAGGTTGGAGGTAATCTTGCTAAAGCTGAGGGGTGGCATGGTACCCACCCCACCCCTTTTCCCGCTGCCCCTAATCTCAGATACTATGGCCGCCCGTGAGCTTGACAAGTTGACAGAATAAATCCAGGTCGTCTTGGTTACCTGAAATCGGTCCCGATATGTTGTCAGTGTTGCGTTATCTCGTTGGTAAAGTTTATTGAATACTTCATGTCAAAGGATTCACGCCTGTTGGATTTTCTATTGTCAGCATCTTAGGCCACCCGCCTAGCCATTAAAAAAAAATGAAAAAATAAATACATTTTGTTTAAAATGAGATAAAGAATATGTTTTTGAAGTACAGTCGAAACCGCTTATGTCGACGGCGTTGGGGTATGAAAAATGGCGTCGACATAACCGATGATCGAGATAAAACGAAAACCAATATGGCGGCAAAATATTAACATGTGCTTGAAATTTCTTTATGTAGGCCTACATGATTAATTAGTTAGCGTTAATTAGTGATGGGATGATGTATCGGAACCCTAATATTTCTTCACTCTTTCCTAAGCGTAAGTCTAAGGTTGTAATGACCGTTCGTTTTTAAGGACCGTTTAAAATTTAAATATAACCATGGTTCCCACTCAGGAAAACGGGAAAAAGTCGGGAATTCTTAAAAATAAATTCTCGGCCTTGAAAGTCGGGAAAAGTTATGACTAATCGGGAATTTATATATATATATATATACACTCATGTATATATATTTATGCCGAAGTAAAGGACTTTGATTACGTCTCTGTCATGTTTCGATTCCATTTATTTAATGAAAAATAAGTTACCAGTTTATAATTGTCTGCGCATGCGCTAAAAGGTTAAAGTTTACGCTTCGCCGTGTCACAGGCGCATCAGCGAATTTAAAATACAAATAAACAAATCAATATGGTTATTTTAAGTTTAATGCTTTTGATGTATATATATTTATGCCGAAGTAAAGGACTTTGATTACGTCTCTGTCATGTTTCGATTCCATTTATTTAATGAAAAATAAGTTACCAGTTTATAATTGTCTGCGCATGCGCTAAAAGGTCAAAGTTTACGCTTCGCCGTGTCGCAGTCGCGTTTGCCATCGTATCAGCGAATTTAAAATACAAATAAACAAATCAATATGGTTATTTTAAGTTTAATGCTTTTGACGTGCAGGATATCTGTTAATTAACTATCAGAACGTTCTCGAATTTCCTCAGTCAATCAAACTTGTAATATAAATAAAACTATTGTGGCCTTGACCGTTGATCACAGCACGCTGTGACTGTGGGCTGTGTGTACTGACACAGTACTGTGTTAATCAGTTTCATCGTCACGCGCGTGTTAGTGTCACAGTCACTTATCTTACTGGTAACAAAGCAACAACAACAAACTTTTAAAAGAATATTAATTTATTAATTTAATTATATAAAAACAACCGTCGATTCTTGATACAAACCTTTATTTTCAACCGACGAAAATCGAGTTAAGTTGCAAATTTGGCCCTCTTTTGTGCTCGAGATACTAGGTTTCGGCGACATAAAAGAATCGACATTACCGATGAGAAAATGCTAAGACAAAGAGAGAATTTGGCGGTTCCAATAAAAAACGTCGACATAATAGGGTGGTCGATATAACCGAGCTCGAGATAAGTGGGTTCGACTGTAATAAAAAACATTCTCTTTTTTTCTTTTCAACTAAAAAAAAGGTTATATGTGTATGAGGGTGCTGGGTGATTTTAGAGTACAGCTCCGACTATGGAATGTTCTGGTAATGATGTCCATAATAGTTTGAGTAAGGTGGTAAGACCTAATTACACACCAACTGTTTTGCGGTCCGCTTTGGGGACCGTGGTTCGAAATGTGTGACGTTGCATTGTTACTGAGCTGTAGAGCGTGGTAAAGTCCAGACACTCACCTCTTCCATTGTTAGACTCGTTACGTACCCCTTCACCAGATCTCGACTGTGTCGTTCGCTGGAAGGTATTGAAAGTCGAACTAGCCGTCTTGAACATTCCCCGGAGTAAGATAACAATGGACGTTGGCAGAGTCCTAGGCATTATGTCTTTTCAATTTGAGTATGGTCGGATAGCACTTGGCCGAACGTGTCTCACGACACAGGCGCCCAGTCGTTCAAGTGTCCGTGGAGTAGAAGAAGCTAATCACACGCCATTTCATTTCGACACATAATCAGCCCCTTCATTGCAATGTCTGTACCCCGAAAAGGGTTTTCTTGCGTTGATACACGATAATAGAAACCAATGGCATGGTAAATGGATTGCTTCATGGGCATTAAATGCGAGTAGTTGGTGATTTTATGACGACGTCTGACCACCTCAACAGCCTGAGTTTGTTCGGTCAGTCATCTGCTTGAAAGTTTGTAAAGTTCTGCCTCTCATTTTACAGTGTCATACAGTAAGGATTTTATCTATTACTTGCCTACTGCGAGTTCTCTTACTCGATTAAGTGATTAGGTAAAAAGTGGCTTTAGAGTATTTTTCACTGTTGTGTTATATAAAATATAAATATAAGCCCTTACAGCAGTCAACAAAGATAAATTGTGTAATGTATAACTTTCTCTTCCCTAATGCCTAATACTTGTTTGAAGTTAGTGACCCTAAAAAAGGTTTTGATGAGTACCCAAGTGCCCGAGTATCAAATGCTTTGAAGAAATGGGATATTTGTCTTTCTACTGCTTGTTATCTAGAGATCTCAACAATCCCATCCTCCCCACAAAAACCACGTAGCCCCATGCCAATGGGTCTCCCCATCACACAACACGTAAGCTACTTGTCAAAAGTGCCTTACCCAAGCCCCAACTCACCCCCCCCCCAAACCACCAGGTGATCCTTGTCAAACCTTTTTGTCCTTTCACCAACACACCCTCACTGAGCTGAGCTGCTCCTTGCGCTGTACTCGGGCCCCCGTCCCCACCCAGCCCCTTCACACAAACACTCGGGTGCTCCTCTCATCAAGGTAAAATTCTTGCCGTGCTGACCCTGTGTCAACAGATGATATTTGCAAAGTATCGGAGAACTTATCAAATAGTAACTCTCGTGTGAAGCTCGAGTGGCCCTCTGGCCTGGCAGTGAAAAGAAAAAAAACGGGAAGCTAGGAGGAGGAAAGAGAAGGCAGGCCGCCATTGGAACTGATTTCCACAACGGGAAGGAAACGAATGTTGTTAGAAACAGGTGGCATCTTTGCTGGAGAACAGCGGCGGCGGAGACATGAACAGTCAAATGTCGACATTTTTTATAAATCCAGGTCCGCGAGACACGCCATAAAACCAAGTGTTCGTCACACGTCATTATTCCATTGCATCGTTGCATAGCTCCTTATGCACGAGTTACACAGATATAAACTTGTTCACACTCAATGGGCCCAATCCCCTTTTCTAGTTAACCCTATATCCGCCCTCACCCGGACTTGCAGTGGGTGGTAGTGTTTTGTTATATAACTATATGTGAATGAGCAGTCCAGGTTTGAGTTTTGCAAATTCTTGAATGAGTCAAGGGCAACAGTCGGTGTGAAAGGTTGGTGTATACACAGATGGCACAAGGGAGTTTTTGTTTAGTGTTGCGGCAAGATTGAAATGTCAGATGAACCTCGGTTCATTGTGTGCAATTTTTTTAAAAACCCCACCCCAAAAATTCCCCTTCTGATTATCATTGTAGGATGACCAGTTACCTGACGTATTTTGTTATAACTAAGTTTTTCCGGGGTAAAATGGCGATATGTGGCTGATGTATGTCTTGCCCACCATGTTCTGGAATTGATGACTGTGTGTGAGTTCGTGGTTTATTTATAAACAAGAATTTATAACCTCCAGCCGATTTCTCTTATTTATTTTAATAATATTTTGTAAACCGAAAATAATGATTTCGCTGGTATTTTTTCAATGAGTTTCTCCATGTTTGTTGTATGTTTCTCCATGTTTGATGTATGTTTCTCCATGTTTGATGTATGTTTCTCCATGTTTGATGTATTTCCGAATTCTGTCACTGACACCAAATTTGAATTTCAATATCTGTTGAATGAATAAAATCTCCCCCCCCCCACCCGGACAACAAAAATGAGTTGTATATTTTTTAGATGCCAGCTGCGTTGTAGCAATAAAATAACCACAAAAGAGACAGGGTTTAGTGCTAATTACCCAGCATAGCATATTATTGAATGATTTCTTTCTTTGTTGCAGGGATCTGAGTAAGAACGTAATTAAAGGCATCAATGGATCGGTGTTCAACGACTTGACGACCCTGACCATTCTGTAAGTATATTTGTTCAACAATATAACAGTATAGCAGAGACTATACCAATGTATCTAGCACTGTCTGAAAAGTGCCTCTAGAAAATCAGCTACAGTGGTGCCTCTCGAGATGAAAACCCTTACGGGGGGCACAGATGGTTGGGTATTATTGTCCAATGTTTGATATTGAGGAACTTGGAAAAAATATCTATTTATTCTGATGCTTAAAATATCGGTATATTTTGCTTTTGTTAAAATTTAACCCGAGTTCATTGAGAACCAGGTTTTAAAAAAAAAGGAGGTAGGGGTAGGAAGAGAAATACAACGCTTTATCTTCTTTCTTAGTCTCATCCCGAGTGATGGGATGAACTTTGATAAGCCGGACAGCACTGCATGAACGACTCAGTCAAACTTGACATCAATTGGCCATCGAAACTTACAGCTGCGCCGGGGGTTTCCCCCCTTCTAATGACTGGACGCGATAATGAAAATTTTACCACTGGGCCCTGCTTGTCGGAATGTGCCAGGGTACCCGAGATAGTGCAACGAACCATTCTCACATGCAATGACTAGATTTGACCCCTCTTAAGGAAATTTCGAAAGATAACGCACGAGTATTCTCATCGTGCCAAAGGGTGTGAAGCTGTCAAGTGACAAAGATTACAAATCGGCAGGGGACCGAAAAGTCTGTTTTTCTCCCCTTGTTTATATGACGGATTGCACTGTGTTGGACTTTGTTTGAAGTTATCAAAGATTATTTGAAAATGTTGGTAATAAATATCACGGACGAGATTAACGGAAGGTGCGGGCAAATGCTCATCTTTTTTATGTCATTTTATTTGAAGTCAGGGATTTGAGTTTGCAGTCTGTCATAAGTTACAGGAAGATGTCGAAAGGAGATATAAACTAACAACAATTGGATATTTCCAGGAGAGATAAGACTTTGATGCATTAGGTTTAATTTTTTTTTAAAACGTAACAAATGCATTCAATCTAAATTTCAAAGCAATCTTAAACAACGCTAAGTCAAGCGGCACATTTAATGTTATTTTTTCTGACCGGATTCACTAAAATGACTTCAATGGATTCACATCTATAATCACTCTTATTCACATCTATAATCACTCTTATTCACATCTATAATCACTCTTATTCACATCTATAATCACTCTTATTCAAATCTATAATCACTCTTATTCACATCTATAATCACTCTTATTCACATCTATAATCACTCTTATTCACATCTATAATCACTCTTATTCACATCTATAATCACTCTTATTCAAATCTATAATCACTCTTATTCACATCTATAATCACTCTTATTCACATCTATAATCACTCTTATTCACATCTATAATCACTCTTATTCACATCTATAATCACTCTTTTTCAAATTTTAAGACGGCAACCATAGTTTTAAGTTTTATTTACAGTACACTTATGTTCTGGTAACGTTCGTTCCACCCATCACACTTGTATATTGGTTTGTTTTTGCGTTAAAAAACAACAACCCGTAAAAACAAAGTTTTTGACTATAAATCCCTTATATATGAGACATAGCTAAAAGTGTTGATTGTGTTCAATATAATACGCACTGCGCGACAGACCCCTGTGACATCGAGGGCTGGAGTGAACCTCCAGTGATCCGTGGAGGTCAACTATAGCAGACGGTTACACATGCTATATAGAGATACATAGAGATAAACTAATTAAACAACCCGTAAAAACAAAGTTTTTGTCTATATATCCCTTATATATGAGACATATCTAAAAGTATTGATTATGTTCGATATAATACGCACCGCGCGACAAACATTTACAGACGAACGTGATTGAAGCTGTAAAACACGGGGATGTGGTCATCGATGGCTTGAGTGAACTCCAGTGACCCGTTGAGGTCAACTATAGCAGACGGCTACATAGAGATGCATATATATAAACAAAAATGCATTAATTTAATTACGGTACATGCGATCGATCTGAAATTTTGATACAATTTACAATTGCATTCTTAGGTCACACAAGTCTATGTGCAAAATTTTAGCTCGATAGAATCATGGAAAATGGGTCATTTTGACCTTTTTTCGCGGGCGGGACCACGACAGACAGAACTACAAGACGGTGAAGTTAATAAAAGGGATTTAAAAATGACGGCGAGACACATTGACTCAGAGTTAGAGACATATTTAATACTTTAATCTGTTGTTCGTCTGCGCTGTGAATATGCCTCTAAATGTTTCAACGATTTCACAGTTGCACGTGGTTTTGTCAATATTTGCATGACTAAAGTTCTGCTTGACAAATCTCTCAGATCTCACCAGAATATGTGCGTCATAAAGCCGTAGTCGTCGGAGAAAATTTCATAAAATAAAGCTACGCACAACTCAGTAACTTTTTTTTTAATGTAAGGAACCTGCTTCTGATGAGCTGAGCAACAGATTTGGTCCAAGTATAGATGAATCCACGCACCAGATACCAGATTGGCCTGGTGGTTAACACCATAGGTGCTACCCAGACGGCACGGCCAGATGACCTGGGATTAGGCCGTTGTAGTAAGAGTCTTATCAAACAAGCCAGGTTTGATGGCGCGAGCCCCTGATAAAACAATGGGCCTGAAAATAAATAAACACATTGGCACCTGTTAGACGTGGCCCCCGAGCTATTTGTGGCACCGCAAGTCACGTGGCGGTAGGTAGGAAATGCATTCACTTTTTAAGCTTCATTCATTTGCTATTGAATTGAGGGTGTCGGTCTAGGAGAATTTGTCTTAATTTGTTTAAAGCAGATCTTAGGGGATGCGATGTTGTTACTGAGACGCCTGTCTGCAAATGACGCCACGAGAAGACTTGCGCTTAGTTTCAGCATCATCCGGATAAACCTACCATTATTAGCTGTCGCCAGGGGCGGACTGGAGATTTAAAGCGGCCCGGGCATTATTTACAGAGCGGCCTTTCTCACTAAAATAGGACTACGGTAGCAACTCTATAGAACAAAATAGGCCCACCGGTCCACCGGGCATTGACCAAATGCCCGACTGGCCAGTCCGCCACTGGCTGTCGCCTTATTTCTGTCGCCTTATTTCTGTCGCCATAGCCATATTTCTGTCGCTCAAAAACGTCGCTTTTCATTAGGAAATGTTTGGCCAAACCTGTTAAATCATCTTTACCACGTGGAGCTCTGGTTTGAAAAAAGGGAGCAATGAAAGGGACAATATAGAGAGCAGTAACTTGTAAACAAATCTCCAATTTATTTTAAGAGAAATAAGTTGACTCCTCCCATGGGTAAGGGTGAGTGAAAGAGAAGGAGGGGGGGAATGACATGAGATAAGTTATCAATACGTGCCTCGGTAGACAGTTGAGTGTACAAGTTTAGATCAACAGTAAACAAGGGTAAGATGTACAAATCAATAAACACCGCCACCAGAGGACGCTCTCTTTTGTCATGTCAGATTAGGGCCAACCACCAACCAAGTGCTGATAAAAAAAAACACAGAAGATAACAAAAACTCGGACGTGTTGAGCGCCCCCTCCCCTCCATTGGATCAGCCAAACAATCAGTGGCCTTATATCTGTTTGGAACAGTTTTTGACATATCAGTAAAAAAAAGAAAGGTGAGGGTGACAAGACATGTTATTCAATAGTCAACTGTAAACCAGGACTGAAATCGACATTCATGTATATATTTTTTACCTTCATTGTAAAAATTGAAATAATTAATGTCTTCTTGAAGAAGTGTTGGTATCAACACATTTTAGTATAATACTAAGTAAAAAAAAAGTTTCTTGGAAAATACATGTTTATAACATTATTATGATTACTCGAATTGTAAAAAAAATATGAGCACATTAAAAAGTTCATTACACTCTCTTGATAATTATTAATATGTTTCCTGCAGTTACAATATGATTACAGATATTAACGCTTTAATCCTCTCCTTGGTTAGGACGTGAGAAGAATGGTGCTGGTTTGTTCATAGTCAGAGGTGTACGAGCCTCTACCCACCATCCCTCCCACGACCCTAGACGACGCCCTTACTCCACGGTGGCCCTAAGGGCCTCACGGCCGTTGTTTATCTAGGCACGCCAACGTCTTCTAATTATACGCTGCACGCCGACGTTTTCTAATTGCGTCTGACTTTGCCAAAACTCAACACCGGGACCTGCTAAAGCTTTCAGCTTAACGATTTCACTACAGTTTCACACTGGAACAAAAAATGTCTTTAAACTCACCCGCCATTAAAGCGGGGAAATAAATTGATTCTATTGTGCTCTGGGGTATTAGTGGCACGGGAGATCGTTTGTTAGAACTTTGAAAGGGGGGGGGGAATACAAGAACGCGGCGGCGTTCTGTTACCTCTTGGCTACATCCAGTCGTAATAAGACGGGGTTAAATTCCGTCGCGGGACGTAAACTTGATCTACGTTTGTTAAAGGCACGACTGTCGTTTCTCTGGTCCTGTCGTTTCTCTAGTCCCGTCGTTTCTCTGTTCCTGCCGTTTCTCTGTCACTATCGCTTCTCTGTCACTATCGCTACTCTGGTCCTGTCGTTTCTCTGTTCTTGCCGTTTCTCTGTCACTATCGCTTTTCTGTCACTATCGCTACTCTGGTCCTGTCGTCTCTCTGTTCCTGCCGTTTCTCTATCTCTATCGCTACTCTGGCCCTGTCGTTTCTCTAGTCCTTTCCTTCCTCTGGTCGGAAGAAGGCACCATTGAATAGCATTTACATTTGACGTGTTTCTCATGCAGTATGATCAGACACGCGAGTCTCAGCAAGTAGGTCTGGAAGTCCGGCCACGCACTCTCTCTTATTGACTGTACAATTTTATTAATTGCGAACAAATTTTAGGTTTCAATACTTCTGTTCAACCTAAAATGCCACATCTTTTGTTTGAGAAAAGCCACAGAAATTAACAAAAGTGACCTGAAATTTGGTTCAGACACCAAATCACCCCCTTTCCGTCAACCACATTCGACCCAGCCTTCAAAACGTGTGCGTCTTTGATCAGTACAGAGATGCTTAAATCTGAACGATAGCCTTTCCAAAGGTGGCTTTTACCACGTGTTTATCGGGTCTACGGGGTTGCTTAAATCTGAAAGATAGCCTTTCCAAAAGTGGCTTTTACCACGTGTTTATCGGGTCTACACGGTTGCTTAAATCTGAAATATAGCCTTTACAAAGGTGGCTTTTACCACGTGTTCATCGGGTCTACTCAAAGCTGTTTGATGCGTGTTAAAAAGAGAGTTGTAGACCGCTTGAAGTCACTAAACAGTTTTGACTTGGTAATATCCTCGCCACATATAATAATAATAATTGGAGAACTTATACCGTGAGGTACCCCAGCTAAGAGCTGGACTCACCGCGCTTCACATACATTATACCTGACCACGATGATACCCCCTCCCTCCCCCATAAAAAAATAAATTTAAAAAAAAATCAATTATCTACTACAAAACCCAAATCTGCACTCATATTTGGTAACCTTTGGCCACAAAATGAATGCACCCCGCCTGTCCCAGTGAATGCACAGCAGTGAGTTACGTGGAAATGGAAATACGCTCTTAGGTCAAACAAATCATTTCGGAATTTGCCAAACAAAGGTTTGACTCGTGATATACTGGTGCTGCTAAATTTCTCGAGCTAAAAAAAAATGATTGCTAATACTTTTCTTTTGTTGACATTTTAATTTGAAGAAAAAAAAATATCACGCCTGATTATCTTAGGTGGGCGGATCCAGCATAACAATGATTAGCTGGCAGAAGCGGACCTGCTATAACAATGGGGTTTGTTTGGATGGCATTGATTGATAACTCTTTTTATTACTGCAGTATTTGGCCGTGCTGATCGATCATCTGCTTTGTGGATTACATATTGTCACTCAGCGCTTGAGTTTATACAAAACTCATTTCAATATCGTAATTGTCTATTTATTCTTGGCATGTTCATTTATTTTTTAAAGCTACCCCAACATTTTGTTAGACCTTTATTTAAAACAACTTGTTCTTTTGTTGTCTCCACAGAAAATTGGACTCTAATCTTTTGACGGAGATACCAACGTGCTCACGGCGGCTGAATGTGACGGTTCTTTCAATGTAAGTACATCATTGGTGGCAGTGGCAGTAGACCATTGGTGTCTGTGTCAGTAGAAAGTCATACTGTTGTCAGTGCATCCCATTCTCCAGCAGCACCCATCCCTCAGCAGTACCACATTCCCCAGCAGTCCCATTCCTCAGCGGTCCCATCTCTCAGCTGTACCCATCTTTCTGTCCACATTATGAAAGCCTGATGTTACCTGTTTGTTATTTATGCATCTACCTCTACGTTGCTGTATTCAATTGGTCTCGCTACGGTGCAAACACCTAGCTTCTTTGTACATCAGTGACATAATCTGCTGAATTCTGCATTGAGCTCTTTCTCAGATCCGTTTTAAAGATTTGTTATCATGTGTATGTGTATATATATATATATACATACATACACACACACAGATACACACACAGATACACACACACACATATTTATATATATATATATATATATATAATATATATACACATATAGTGCATGGTATATGCTTGAACAATGTTGTTTTGAAATCATTAAAATTATTTTCAGTGTTCGATTCTGAAAGAAAAAATAATCGCATGGCAAATAATTTTAATAATACCTAGTCCCGAAGTTTATCTAAGCCATGACGTGTTCACAGAACGTATTTTACTTTCATTAAAATATGTTGATTTATTATTTTTATTTCACGTCCGTCCGATTGTAGTTCTGTGTTTTAAGTTTAAACGCCGGTGAGACATAACGTTTGGGGAGTCCAACAGTCTTGACACCAACAATGCCAGGATTAACAAATAAATTGAGGACGTGTGTGTCGTGAACCGTGGGGCGGCCCTCCTGACACCAACTACGTCAACACAATTGAACGTCACCATCACGTGTTTACTTTCAATTTGAACATTAATTGGAAGTAGAGGAGACACGGAACACGGGAGTTCTCACCCATCTGTCTGTACCGCCACCATTATTGTTTAAAAAAAAAGTAAAAATAATGTAAAAGGAGTGTAAATAAAGTTTAGTGTTAGCTAGGTTTTGGTATTCTTCTTAGACTTTTAGACAAGGGTTTTCCTTAGACAAGCCCCCCCCCCGCCCAATGTTCCCCTAAGGTTCGTTGGTCCGTGTGCAAAGTGAGGAAAAAAACTCGTGTGCAAAGTGAAAAAAACTCGTGTGTTAAGTTGCACAGCATCCATTTTTTAAGCAATATTTTACAAAATTTGTTGCTCGGTAAAACTTAACTACTGCGCAGCGGTGGTCAAATGTCTGCGCAGACGCGCAGCTTAAAGGGAACATTGGTTCCACCCCCTCTTGTTCTTTGAATCTGGCTGACAAGACTTGATTTAATTCTACTGTCTGGACCGTACGTCAACTTAAAATCTTGATATAATCAAATCTTACAGCGCATTGCAACCATCCAGTTATAAATATCTTGTTGCTAACTACCGATGAGGTAAACCCATGGGTGGCTTCCGTGACAAAATAGCTGGACTCCGACTGTTACGTGGTTCATCAGCCCACCCCCACCCCATCCCACCCCACCCCTGGTTGTATCCGAACATAAAAGTATAAATCATCATTCGGGTATTAGCACTACATCTTCTGATGGGTTTGTTTTTGATTTGTTGTTTTTGTTTTTAAAGGTCCACAAATGTGTCGATGATATCCGTTTGTAATATTTGTATCCAACGCCGCACACAAAAGCTCCCCGCGTTTCGAGGCGCCAGGCGGGTGCCCTCTTATATTGTTTCAATGAAAAATCAGGGGATGTAGATAGGATATTCGGCGTTTACCAGTCTATTTACCCGAACGTCGCCCCCTCCCTCGCGCCCCCCTTTTTTTCCCCCTAAAAAGCCAAGTAGCCGAGCAATATGTTTGTTAAATCTGCTAGCGAGATTCATCCCAGGCTAACAGCTGGATGTTATAGACGATAAACAAGTTTCTGGGGATGCCGGTTTTTATTTAGCAGGATGTTTGCTTTCAGGACGGGGCTTTTTCTCACACTTTCTTGGAGACTTTCGGGAGGTGTTCTTTGTTTTTGTTTTTCTTTTGACATTATTTATACCTGTCGCATTTTATTTATTGTATTTTTTAAAATGGACTTTTTAAAAAATTATTGGGGGGGGGGTGTTAAACATTAGATTGGTCTAAAAAATTATTTATCAATTTTTAAATATTGTCGCCCGCCAGCGATACGGCTACTAGCACAATTGTACATCTCTGGATTTGTTTATTGAAACCACTATCATAATACGCGCTGCTGTTGGCTACTGTTAAAATGAAATGTATTGTTTTACGCCACAGATGTTTCAACACCAAATATCCACCCTTACCTGTTGTGCCTTAACTTGATCATTGAGTTCTACGGCACGACTCGATACCCCGGTCAACAAGTCTGATTACATTGTGCCTTAACTTGATCATTGAGTTCTACGGCACGACTCGATACCCCGGCTAGCTAGTCAACAAGTCTGATTACATTGTGCCTTAGCTTGATCATTGAGTTCTACGGCACGACTCGATACCCCGGCTAGCTAGTCAACAAGTCTGATTACATTGTGCCTTAGCTTGATCATTGAGTTCTACGGCACGACTCGATACCCCGGCTAGCTAGTCAACAAGTCTGATTACATTGTGCCTTAGCTTGATCATTGAGTTCTACGGCACGACTCGATACCCCGGCTAGCTAGTCAACAAGTCTGATTACATTGTGCCTTAACTTGATCATTGAGTTCTACGGCACGACTCGATACCCCGGCTAGCTAGTCAACAAGTCTGATTACATTGTGCCTTAGCTTGATCATTGAGTTCTACGGCACGACTCGATACCCCGGCTAGCTAGTCAACAAGTCTGATTACATTGTGCCTTAACTTGATCATTGAGTTCTACGGCACGACTCGATACCCCGGCTAGCTAGTCAACAAGTCTGATTACATTGTGCCTTAACTTGATCATTGAGGTCTACGGCACGACACGATACCCCGGTCAACAAGTCTGATTACAGGTGAATCCACCCACAGCCCTACACGTCCAACCCATGGATCCGTTAGCTCTGATCATGATACCCCCCCCCCGGAAAGATGACCATAACAGCCTCCTTACTCAATAACTAACTGGGGGTATTCCAAGAAATCAGTCGCGACCAATGTTCCCTCTAAGGTTCTTTGGTCCGTGAACAAAGTTAAAAAACAAAAACAATTGTTGCACAGCATCCTTTTTTGTGTGCAATATTTTTACAAAATTTGAAGCACGGTTTTCTAAACTGCTGCGCGCCGTTCGTGAGATATCTGCGTGGGTGCGCAGCTTAAAGGGAACATTGGTCATGACAGATTATCCCATTTCGATGCCATCGGTTAACTGACCGGCTTGTCTCTAGACTTTAAGTCATTCACAAAGGCTACGAAATCATAATTTCAAAAATAGCGATATCAAGTTATGGTTTGAAATCGTTTCTTGAAGGTCTTAATGTACGGCTCTAGTGAAAGGATGCAAGTTCTGGTATTGTGTTGTGATTCAAATCGTTTCTTGAAGGTCTTACTTAATTTATGGTTTTAGTGAAAGGATGCAAGTTCTGGTATTGTGTTGTGATTGATCGAAGATCCCCGCACACCTGCACACCAGAATAAAAACATGAGTTCTCTTTCCTGGTTTAATCTACTTGACAAATCATCTGTTTTTTACCCCCCTCCCCCACCCCCAAATTCCCCACTATACCCTGATCAAATAAGTTTTTCTCCGCTCCCAGGGTTATTTTTTTAAATAAAAAAAAATTAGCTCTACAAATTATTTAAATAATTTTTTTTAAAAACTTTTGGAAACGGAAAGGACTGTTAATTGATTTTGTAATAACTTGTATAGATTTGTTTAAAATAATTGTAAATTTGGGAGTAATTATGCAATTCCATTTGCAGAGTTTAATCACTAAATTGATGTTTAAAAAAAAATAATATTCACTCATTACTTAGTTGTTACATAAAAAATAGTAAGCTCTCAAGGCAAATTATTATCATTTATTTGTGTGTATATTGAATCGGTATTCTATCTTCTTCTTCTATCACAAGCTGTATGTGGAAGGGGTGGTGGGTGGTGGAGGCTTATGTCAGCTTCCTGTTTTATCTCACTTGGGAAGCTGTTGGCAACGGATTATGTTAAGAAACTCATAGAGCTCTAGAGATGAAATAATATTTGGCCTAAACTCTGGCTTGTTGACTACACACCAGACGGGCTGGCTGCCGTTTGTTTTCTTCAATGCTGCCGGACTTAGTTTGTAACAAATTATTTTTCAATCTAAAAAAATGTACATTTAAAAAAAAATAAGACCGTAGATTCAGACACTTTTAAGCAAAAAATTTGTTTTATTTTTACTGTTCTATTATTTAAAAACATATTTTGGTTCTTAAAACCTTGATAAAATATAAACAGAATAACATGGCAGTGTCAATAACCGAATCGTGATTCAATACTCGGACCAGGCACTTTAATTTTTCTTCAACTGGACAACCCCCGCCTGGCAACCATTAATCAAGATGGGACGTTGTTTGTGGTGTGAGTGTGTGTGTGTGTGTGTGATAGAAATTAACTTTAAGCTGATGAATGTTGATGTTTTTTTTTCTCCACTGCCCTTGATCACTCCTCCATCAAAGATTTCCCCATATGTATAATATCAAACTATCTCGTGTGTTGGTCTGCACGGCTGACGTTACTTCCTGCCCATATGTTGCATCAGCCACGCCAGACCCTGCTCGCGAGCTCCATTATACGAAAGAGCAAACATTTTGATGGGTGCTGCCCACCGCTTGTGTTTCTCTCTCATTAACCTCTTTTGATGTGGCCAGTGCCTTGTCATTAATTCGGCCGTCCCGTATTGACCCCCCATTCAACACGCGGTAATACACCGAGGACCGCCCAAATCTCAATTACAGATAGCGCAGAGAGCTGAGCTGTTCATTTCAACAACAGACATGATCATTTCCGGAGCATGTTACAGAGATGCGGTCAGCTGGCAAACAAAAACCGTTACTTCACTTGTCACACACATCAAAATAATAATAATTAACTCTTTTTTTCTATCTTTATAAAAAAAGTTGATGAAATGGTGATGAAGGATCAGAGAATTCAATTATTAGTATGAATGAATGCACCAAAAACAGGCAGTGTCCCATTTGAAAATAAACGGAAAGTATAAATAAAACAAACCCGTAAAAACAAAGTTTTTGACTATAAATCCCTTATATATGAGACATAACTAACAGTATCGATTATTTTCAAACGCTACAAACATTTACAGACTGAATCTGTCTAACTCAACTTTGCTTCATAACCCTGGAAGTCTGGTCACCGATTCGCTTGACCGAGCTCAGCGTGACATCTAAAATTAAAATGTAAACAAAAGCACGCGGTACTTCGATGGGTCGCCTCAACGCGTCAACTCAAACTTTCACGTGGAAAAAAACAATAACAAACAGTGAATTTGAATTACAAACCTCATATAAGGATAAACTAAAAATGCATTAATTTAATTACGGTACGATCGATCGATCTGAAATTTTGATACGATGCATTGTTAGGTCAGACGGGCCCGTGTGCCAAATTTCAGCTCGATCGGATCACGGTAAGTGGGTCATTTTTTACTTTTGTTTTTCCGCCCGCCCGCCCAAGACAGACAGAGATGACGAGACGGCCGCGAAGTTAATATAAGGGATTTAAAAATGGATTATTGAATCCATCTTTTCAATCTTCCATGGTTGTTTTAAATGGTATAAGTAATTGATTGAGCTCAAACCAATTTCATGTGTTAGTACACAACATCGAAACAAAAAATTCATTCTGCCTCCAGATCTAACGCGATGAGATTTTGAACTTTTTAATATTCGCCCTTCCTCGAAGTCAAAATGCACATGTTTTCTTCTTGTTCCAATATGATGCGTCTTCCAACCCATTCCCATGGACCAAACGATCGCTTACGATATGCTCCCTTACTCTCCATGTTTCTCATCTTTCCGCATCGCGCCATTCGGAGGGACGCCCGGCCAACGGTCAAGAAGCCTCAAGTTTCCACCTCAGCGGTCAATGTTGAAACCACATGTCCACAGCTTCAGTCTTATGTTCCCTCCTTGGTGTAGTCTTTCACTAACGACGGGAGCTGTCCCTGGGGCCATACGTCTGGTCGGCTGGTCATGTTTCTCAGAGTGCAGGACGTCCAATTTATAGGCAGTCTGGGGTAAAGGCAGAGTGAAATGATATTCGGCTTGCTAGGAATACCTGTATGCAGGTTTAAAATAATTTTAAATATAGAAAAACAATGCCAGGAAGAAAATAATATTTATCTCTGTATTTTTATGAACCCGAAGAATAAATAAAACATGTCAAACCCTCTTTGATTCCATAGCTTTACTTTATGGGTATTACATATTTATTATATCAAGTTTTGAAAGTGTCATATGCAATGTATTTTTGTATTGATTTATTTCCATATTGGTATGTTAAGTTTTATGTATGACTTAGTTTGACTTGTATTCTATAAGCTGTTATTTCTCCAGTAGTGCCAACACAATGGTTGTTATCCTATAGTTTATTACTGCAATTATAATAATAAAAATATATTTATCTCTTCAAAGATTTAGGCAAGAGAAGTAGTAACCTTGTCATTTGTTGAGGCGTATTTCTCCGGTGAGAAGAACGCCCCGTTTAATTGAATTGCGCGAGCGTTGAGTGTTGTAAAAGACGGTAACTTTACGGTGGGGTAAGTGTTACCCGGGTTGTATATCAGTCAGCGAGTCACAAATTATTGGAGGAAAGTGTTAACTTTCTCACACCGATTGCTTTGTGTGGTTACCGCGTGACGTCAAGAGATTTCTCCCTGGCTGTCACAGTGAGTGGACGGCGTCTTGCTTCTAAAGGAACTGATTAGAAAGGGAGGCTACTAAATAATATCTCGGGGGCCGGTCGTGGCGTGTTTTATTTTGCTGTCTTATTATTCTTTTGAAATAATGAGACGTAATAGTCTCTAAACTCTAAATCATGCATTATAGACAAAGTATTTGTTGGTTTGGAAAACAGAAGCCGCGCAATTCAGAGCTTGTTAGAGAAGTAACCATAACATAACTCCGTCAAATTACATTTTGATCCTATACGAGGAAAGACAATCAACACCTTGTCTTGACAACACTGAAAATAAGGTTATTTTTAGAAATACAAATTGCACTTAAATAAGTAATTTAAATTTAAAAAAAAATGAAAATCCAATGGATCCAACCTCTCCTTGGTTTTGTTGTTGATCGTGTGTCTGCCCCAAGACAATGTCAAAGAGCAAGACAACAGCCCCAACTCTGCTCCACTCGACCCTAAGCTCCGGGCTGAGCTTTGACAATCCTTTGCTTATCCTGGCGTCGTGGCTGTGTCGCCAAACGTGAGCGGGGCGGGTGATTGTTTACACTGAATCGTCTCGGGTTTGATCAATTGGTGGATAACACACGTGGCGCCCCCTGTGTCTGTCACTGAGAAATGCACGAAATCCTCTCAGATTTTTTGGGTTTTAGAATACACAAAAGTAACCGGGAGGGTGTTGTCTAAGGCAGTCTAAGCGGTATACCATATTAACTTATAGTTATTTGTTGTGCAGCCCTCAACGTCACGTTTTTCTGGGGTAACCTCCGTATAAGTACGATATACAAATTGTTATGATTTTGTGTGTGTGTTCGTGACTGAACTATTTAGTGACATTTATTTTCTATTATTATTATTTTTAACTTGTCCTTTCGACCCAGGAGTGATGTATGCACACACTGGTGGCTATTTCCATGTTAGTCATCTCATGCAAATTTAAACCCTTCGATTTTTCAAGACAGGGCTAATGATAGATTCAGGACTTACTAATGACTGAATCAACGGTGGCCAACCCGCGGCTCGCGCGCCGCATGCGGCTCTTCTGTATTCACATTACCGCTCTCGTCAATTTAAGAAAGATATGTTACAAGGATTACTGGAACATTTCCAGACCAGTTTTAATGACCCATAGTCTATAGTGCTTCAAGGCGGCTCTCAAAAATTGTTCTATATTTTAAAATGGCCCTCAGTTACTACAGGTCTGGCCACCAATGGACTAAATGTACTATTGTTAAGTTGTCATTACTTAAATTCTGTCATTCGTTAAAAGGATGCTGTTGGATTTTTTAAAAAAGCGGTTGCTAATGTTAACTTTTGATATTTTTACTATTTTAATCAGATATCGGGAAACCATCATCTCACTTTAGCCCCTCATAAATACACATTGCGGGGAGGAAAAACTGATTATGGGCAACACAAATATATGCTAAACTTTTCTTAGAATTACAACGTAGTTCTGTCGTTGTTCCGGGAACGTTTCTAGTTATAGTTTTCAAATTGTTTTTAAAGTAATTTTTTTAAAAAAAGTGTTAATTCCCCCCCCGATCTTCGACTACAATAGGGGAACCTTGTAACGACTTGTCAAGAAAAGCCCTGTTCCATTGGGCCACACGGTGGTGGTTACAAGCCCTGTTCCATTGGGCCACACGGTGGTAGATACAAGCCCCCAGCCACAGTTCGGGGGTTTATACCCTCTCATGGCACGACTTATTTATGGCTTAAACGCCAGCTTTTATTTCCTTATTTATCGCACACCCGGTACGAGTGGAATCTAGCAATCGAAACAAGGTGTTGTAAATCAGGGGGAACAAAGAGTGGGGTGGGGGAGGCGGGGAAGAAAATCGTTTTGTTTTCCCTCTCTTAAAAACTGACCAAAAACGAATACGTGTGAAAAGAATTGGAGCTTTTTAAAAAAAATCAGTCGGTAAATACGTACAAGGAATACGATACCGACTGGGTTAGAGGCTAGAGGTGACGTTGTCTCCAGGTGGTATCAGGTGGCTATACAGGAGAGTTGACTATACCCTGGGCTGTTTTACTTGCAAATTTGTCCCGTTACACGGTTGCCCCAAGGTTTGTTCAGATGTAATACGATGATTAACATCGGTGCATTGTTGTTGGCCGATTGACCAGGATGTGTGTGTGTGTGTGTGAGGGGGGCATTTTAAAAGAAAGGGTCGTTCTCCAATGTTGGGATCATCAAATAGCGAATACATACCATCACTTACGTCACGTCACATCAAAAATGGGGTCAATTGCATGATGGTCATCAGAAGGCAATTTGAAGACATGGGCACGGGGCGTTCTTATTGAACCCGTTTCTAACTTGACATCGGAACTGGGCGTTCATGTTGAAACATACGACCTCTTGTCTCTTTCTGCTAACCCTTACCAACACACAAACACACTTTCTTTTAATACATGGAACAAAACAAAATGAATCAACCAGCTGTACATAAAAGCGAATATTGACTACAGCTATCGAAATGTTTGGCCATATCTGCATAAAGAAATGACTTTTCTTTTAGGTCATACATGTTCTTGTGTTTTCACTACCATTCTGTATTCATATATGTTCTTGTGTTTTCACTACCATTCTGTAGGTCATATATGTTCTTGTGTTTTCACTACCATTCTGTAGGTCATATATATTCTTGTGTGTTCACTACCATTCTGTAGGTCATATATATTCTTGTGTTTTCACTACCATTCTGTAGGTCATATATATTCTTGTGTTTTCACTACCATTCTGTATGTCATATATATTCTTGTGTTTTCACTACCATTCTGTATGTCATATATATTCTTGTGTTTTCACTACCATTCTGTAGGTCATATATATTCTTGTGTTTTCACTACCATTCTGTAGGTCATATATGTTCTTGTGTTTTCACTACCATTCTGTAGGTCATACGTGTTCTTGTGTTTTCACTACCATTCTGTAGGTCATATATATTCTTGTGTTTTAACTGCCATTATTTATGATGTTCAGTTTTTTGTTGTTTAGTTTGTATGTCTATGTCGTGTTCTTTTATTGCCAATAAAGCGGGTGATTGTTGAAACTGATTGCTTTATGAGAGTATCTGCCTACGGGAGGTACTGCTGATGATGTGCATGCTATTTACTATTATATATTTAAAAACAAAACGCTGGTCATATTTTGGGAGTGACACCTGCAGATCCTGTTGGCATTTTTTAGTTTTGATCCAGTGCATGACATTGTCATATTTATTATGAGACAGGTGAGGACAGTTGAAGTGCCAGGTGTGCCCAGGTGTGTGGAAGATAGGTCAATACAGAAACTACTCGGAACATAACTTGTTTATTAGCTCCCCACCTACAGAGGCATAGCTTTACAAACATACTACTGGAAAAAAATTGAAAAAAAAATGTGTGTTTGGGGGGGGGGCAAATATGTACGAGAACTGATAACCAGAGAAATGGGGAGTTTAAGAAAAAATATAAAAAAATATCCATATCTATAGGAAGAAGTAAAAGTCATTCACCCCGATGGACATTTTGTAAAGCAAAATTCTAACAGAGCAAAATTTTTATTTTATCATTAAGTGATTAAGGTTTTTGAAATTTTACATCAATTATGGTAATATTATAGCTTTTGTTTAATTTTGGTAAGTTAAATAAAACACATTAAGTATATTTTATTCCCATTGATTAAGAATTGCTCTTCAGGAGCTGTGTTTATGTTAACTAAAATAAAACAACTGCTTCTTTCTTTACTTCACCAGGACTCAGAACTATGTTGTAGCCATCTCCAGGGCAGCCTTGAGCCAGATGCCATATCTTCAAACCATGGACCTGAGTAACAACTCCATCATCAGCATCAGCAATGGCAGCTTTCCAGTGAGGAATCAGCTGGTTCATCTGTGAGTACTTGAGATCAAGTAAACCTCTTTGTTTAGCTCTCTTCATTGATCTAATGATTAGCTCCCAGTGAGTGGAGTTCAGATTAACTCAGATATGTTCAGGAGCATATTTGTCAGTTTAGAAGATCCTGTTAGCCTGTGAATGTGTTGGTCAGTTAGGAAGATGTGTTGGTCAGTTAGCAAGATGTGTTGGTCAGTTAGCAAGATGTTTTGGTCAGTTAGCAAGATGTGTTAGTCTGTGAATGTGTTTGTCAGTTAGCAAGATGTGTTGGTCAGTTAGCAAGATGTGTTGGTCCATCAAGATCAGTGACTGATCTATTTTTGGATACATTTCAAAAATATATAAATACATGTACACTGTATATAAAATTTCTCATTTCTGTGTGTGTATAAACCAATTGATGAATAGATGATGATGTTGATAAAATGACACTAAAACCTTCCACAATTGGTTTCAACGTGACTATTTAACCATGTGTTTATATCCCCAGGAACCTCAACAACAATCCTATACTGGCCCTAGAGAAAGGAAGTCTCAGTTTCACTAGTCACTGTTTAACCATGTGTTTATATCCCCAGGAACCTCAACAACAACCCCATACTGGCCCTAGAGAAAGGAAGTCTCAGCCACCTCAGCTCACTGGTCTCACTGAAACTCAACAGGAACAAGCTGGTGGAGATAACACCTGGCCTCTTCAACGGCATGACCAGTCTGAAAACTCTGTATGTTGGGCCCTTCAGCTCATCAATGTCCATATCATCAATAGAATAGATGTTTTCATAAATAGACTAGATGTTTTCATAAATAGACTAGATGTTTTCATCAATAGAATAGATGTTTTCATAAATAGACTAGATGTTTTCATCAATAGAATAGGCGTTTTCATAAATAGACTAGATGTTTTCATCAATAGACTAGATGTTTTCATAAATAGACTAGATGTTTTCATCAATAGAATAGGCGTTTTCATAAATAGACTAGATGTTTTCATCAATAGAATAGGCGTTTTCATAAATAGACTAGATATTTTCTTCAATAGACTAGATGTTTTCATCAATAGACTAGATGTTTTCATAAATAGACTAGATGTTTTCATCAATAGAATAGATGTTTTCATCAATAGACTAGATGTTTTCATCAATAGACTAGATGTTTTCATCAATAGAATAGGCGTTTTCATAAATAGACAAGATGTTTTCTTCAATAGACTAGATGTTTTCATAAATAGACTAGATGTTTTCATCAATAGAATAGGCGTTTTCATAAATAGACTAGATGTTTTCTTCAATAGACTAGATGTTTTCATCAATAGACTAGATGTTTTCATAAATAGACTAGATGTTTTCATCAATAGAATAGGCGTTTTCATAAATAGACTAGATGTTTTCATCAATAGACTAGATGTTTTCATCAATAGACTAGATGTTTTCATAAATAGACTAGATGTTTTCATCAATAGAATAGGCGTTTTCATAAATAGACTAGATGTTTTCATCAATAGACTAGATGTTTTCATCAATAAAATAGATGTTTTCATCAAAAGACTAGATGTTTTAATCAATAAAGTAGATGTTTTCATCAATAAAATAGATTTTTTCATAATGCAGAAAATCCATTTTGAAAAATTTTACAGCGTTGAGAAATTTTAGAAAATGTCTTAGTTAACTTATTAGAATTGGCTAAAGATGTCCATGTCACAAAATAGATATTTAAGGAAAGATTTAAGTAAAATTAATAACAAAGATTGAAATGGTAGATGTTCAGATATTAAATGACACTTAGGCGGGGCTCAGATATCAAATGACACTTAAGCGGGGCTCAGGTATCAAATGACACTTAGGCAGGGCTCAGGTATCAAATGACACAGTCAGGGCTCAGATATCAAATGACACTTAGGCGGGGCTCAGATATCAAATGACACTTAGGCAGGGCTCAGATATCAAATGACACTTAGGCAGGGCTCAGATATCAAATGACACTTAGGCGGGGCTTTCTTTATTCTAAAGATATAAACAGCAATTATTTTTTTTTAATTTGACACTTGAGATTATATATGTAATAAGAGAAAACAAGAAGCAAATAGTTCTAGGTCTGCTTTTTTATGTCCTTAAGAGAATAACATGAGAACCTTTGTCCACCCCAGGGAGCTGATGCACAACAAGATTCGTATCATCAAAAGTCTGACGTTTGTTGAGCTCAAGGTGCTGAAGGTGCTGAAACTCAAGAAGAACAATATCTCTGTCCTCAAGGACGCAGCTTTCTATGATCTGCCAGAGCTCAGAAGTCTGTGAGTACTGTTGAATGAGCCAATTAAATGTGGCTCATATTTACACTCTGAAAATATCAAATTTGGTTTCAGTTGTTCAATCTAGAGCAAATTTAAATGTTGCTATTACTTACACACTTGAAAATATCACCGTGCAGATAATGAAAAAGCTGGATGCTTCTCTGACTTCTCCTTCCTTATCTTAAGGCCCAAGATCAAAACTCTGATGGTAGCTCCTACTTAGTTCTATATCCTCTCCAAAATCCCTTCAATCTTTAACATCTTACTTAACTATATCAAGTGACCCAAAGTTGGCCCCAAGCTCTTGATCATTGGGCATTGTGTTAAAATGAATGTTTGTTTCTCAGGTTGCTGGATTACAACAGCATCGTCAACATCACAAAAGCTTGGCTGTATGGCTTGAAAAAATTGAAAACATTGTAAGTTCATTTCATCATGTCAAAATATATAAATTATTAGCCTGAGGTACATGTTGACAATATATTAATTAGTGACTCTTCAACTGAGAGCATAACATAGTTTAAAATATCCCCCATGTGTGGGCTGTTAATGTGAGCTGTTAATGTGAGCTGGTGCTAATAACTTTGTTTGAATGTTCAGGTCACTCACTCACAATAAGATTGCTAGCATTGAAGATCAAGCTTGGCAGGAACTCAAGCATCTGGACAAGCTGTAAGTATATTTAGATGTGCTCTTGTGGTAGTGCTTCCTGGAGGGGGTTGGGCTGGTGGTTGATGTTGGATGGGTTGATGGTTGAAGATGAATGAGTTGATGGTTGAAGATGAATGAGTTGATGATTGAAGATGAATGAGTTGATGGTTGAAGATGAATGAGTTGATGGTTGAAGATGAATGAGTTGATGATTGAAGATGAATGAGTTGATGATTGAAGATGAATGAGTTGATGGTTGAAGATGAATGAGTTGATGATTGAAGATGAATGAGTTGATGGTTGAAGATGAATGAGTTGATGATTGAAGATGAATGAGTTGATGGTTGAAGATGAATGAGTTGATGGTTGAAGATGAATGAGTTGATGATTGAAGATGAATGAGTTGATGATTGAAGATGAATGAGTTGATGATTGAAGATGGATGGGCAGGTAGTAGAAGTTGCATGGGTTGATGCATGGCTGAAAATGGACAGTGTGTGACATTAGGGGGTCACATGTTTAAGAATAATAGCTCACGTAATTGGAAATGGGAGCATGGAGTGAAGATGCCAGGGGCCAAGTATCATCTCCCACATGAATAACTTGCTGGGTTTGTTACAACATTGAAGGCATGGAGTGAAGATGCCAGGGGCCAAGTATCATCTGGGACATGAATAACTTGCTGGGTTTGTTACAACATTGAAGGCATGGAGTGAAGATGCCAGGGGCCAAGTATCATCTCCCACATGAATAACTTGCTGGGTTTGTTACAACATTGAAGGCATGGAGTGAAGATGCCAGGGGCCAAGTATCATCTCCCACATGAATAACTTGCTGGGTTTGTTACAACATTGAAGGCATGGAGTAAAGATGCCAGGGGCCAAGTATCATCTGGGACATGAATAACTTGCTGGGTTTGTTACAACATTGAAGGCATGGAGTGAAGATGCCAGGGGCCAAGTATCATCTGGGACATGAATAACTTGCTGGGTTTGTTACAACATTGAAGGCATGGAGTAAAGATGCCAGGGGCCAAGTATCATCTGGGACATGAATAACTTGCTGGGTTTGTTACAACATTGAAGGCATGGAGTGAAGATGCCAGGGGCCAAGTATCATCTGGGACATGAATAACTTGCTGGGTTTGTTACAACATTGAAGGCATGGAGTAAAGATGCCAGGGGCCAAGTATCATCTCCCACATGAATAACTTGCTGGGTTTGTTACAACATTGAAGGCATGGAGTGAAGATGCCAGGGGCCAAGTATCATCTGGGACATGAATAACTTGCTGGGTTTGTTACAACATTGAAGGCATGGAGTGAAGATGCCAGGGGCCAAGTATCATCTGGGACATGAATAACTTGCTGGGTTTGTTACAACATTGAAGGCATGGAGTGAAGATGCCAGGGGCCAAGTATCATCTGGGACATGAATAACTTGCTGGGTTTGTTACAACATTGAAGGCATGGAGTGAAGATGCCAGGGGACAAGTATCATCTCCCACATGAATAACTTGCTGGGTTTGTTACAACATTGAAGGCATGGAGTAAAGATGCCAGGGGCCAAGTATCATCTCCCACATGAATAACTTGCTGGGTTTGTTACAACATTGAAGGCATGGAGTGAAGATGCCAGGGGCCAAGTATCATCTGGGACATGAATAACTTGCTGGGTTTGTTACAACATTGAAGGCATGGAGTGAAGATGCCAGGGGCCAAGTATCATCTGGGACATGAATAACTTGCTGGGTTTGTTACAACATTGAAGGCATGGAGTGAAGATGCCAGGGGCCAAGTATCATCTGGGACATGAATAACTTGCTGGGTTTGTTACAACATTGAAGGCATGGAGTGAAGATGCCAGGGGCCAAGTATCATCTCCCACATGAATAACTTGCTGGGTTTGTTACAACATTGAAGGCATGGAGTGAAGATGCCAGGGGCCAAGTATCATCTCCCACATGAATAACTTGCTGGGTTTGTTACAACATTGAAGGCATGGAGTGAAGATGCCAGGGGCCAAGTATCATCTCCCACATGAATAACTTGCTGGGTTTGTTACAACATTGAAGGCATGGAGTGAAAGAGAGACAGAAGATGTAGGAGTTTAATCCAGTCACAATAGGAGAGAGAAAAATTGAGGAGAGCCAAGAAGTCTAAACAAGACAAAAAATTTAAGAGAGACACAGGTTTAGAAGACCCTGCTTTAAAATAAAGTCTTTATTTCAAACCCCTCTCACACCAGAATGATGCAGCTGTGCTCTTGTCAAAGCCCTAATGAGCTGGCCAGTAGATGGACTTTAGCCACCGGCATCTACTGCTCTGCATCATTGGCCTATTGCTGACTTAGAGTGTAAGACCAGTGGATGTCCATGATAGAACTTGCAAGATGGCATTGTGACTATTGAGATAAAGGGGCGATTGGTTATTCATTGAAAAGCTTAATTTTCAATACCGCGGAAATTTGACTGCACTGTACAGAAAATGATTTGAATTTTAAACGTTTTTCTAAGAAAACGATTTAGGAATTTATTATAAGTTGCAATGGCTTTCTGGAAAGCTCTATTAAAACCCATTACATACTTAAACAGTTATTCATTGTTCCCAGCAACGGTCACCCAGTCTCTCCGTGATAAGCATATTTTAAAATACGCATTGGCATTCCAAACACACCCTTCCCATCCATGTACTGACAGCCTTCAATAGCCCCGCCCCTTCAAATCTACTACCCTTGATTACTAGGGGTATACCGGATTCAAATGTTTAAAATCCCGCCTGAGCCGAATTTATAAAGTGAAATCCGGCCGAAGCCAGATGCGTAAAAATGGTCGGATTCCGGATTTTCCGGAGCTATTATAAATATATATATATTATGGCTCTACCGGCCCGCAGGATTTATGAAGTGAAATTCTGCCGAAGCCGGTCCCGGATTTGTAAAAATGGCCGGATTCCGGGTTGCCGGAGCCGAAATCCGGTACACCCCTATTGGTTACTTATAACGATCTTTTAATTCCAACACCCCCATTACGTCATCACAACAGCCGTCATCACCAATACCCGTTACACACATAACGTAACGCAGACACCCCTTTAGTTTAAACCCTTCCCTACTACCCCCCCCCCAATCCTGTAAATCCAAAACATCCTTTGACACGACGAATCTCCCTTGGGCAACCCCCACCCCCTCCCCCTAATCCAGATCAGCTCCTTCCATTTTACTGTTATTGCCTTATGAACATGAATGATATAAAAAATATATAATAGCTAAAATAGAGGGAAAAAATCCTTTTCTTCCTTCTTCCAATACTGCACACAAGTTGTCATTGACTAGGTAGGCGGCTAGGGACAGGTGAAAGGGGGGGCCTTGATGGGTCTGGCTACGCGTCTTTAGATGGACAAATTCCGCTATTGTATAGGAGGCGCCAGTCTTGAGTTAGCGCTCCTTTGAGCCCCTGGGGCGACACGTTGCAAGCTATTGAGGAAGAAAGGGCGGGGGCGCCACGGCTTGACACAGTCGACCAAAACAGTCATTTCTTTTTAATTGTTCGGAGCAGGAGTTTTATTGCCCCGTTAATAGCATTTTAAAAAAATATACGATTAAAAAAAGTATTGTGGTGTGGGGATGTGTAGAGACTCTCACAACATGGGACTGGGATATTGGTGTGAGTTCGTCTACACACGTGTGTGGGTGGGTGAAAAAGGTGTGTACCTAAACTGACAATAATATTGAAGCATCGTATTAAAAAAAACCCATTATAATCTCTATTAATACCGCTCTTAACTTAACATGAAATCTGAACACTTCTGGCGTACAGAGTTGAGTATTTAGCTGCATCTGTTTATACGTTGCACTTAATTGTGTTCCAGTAATGAGTGGGGTACCAGTAAAAGTAATTGTGTTTGTGTTATTTTTAGGCCACCAAGGGCAGTAATGTCTTTGTACATTTTCATGTGTTGTCAGTGTGAACACTTTCCCATGCTGCCAATGTGTAAATTGTCTTATATTGTCATTGTGTACATGTGTACGTGGCCCTATGTTGTCGTGTACATTTGTACATTGTGTAAATGTATACGCTGCCCCATGTTGTCATTGTGTAAATGTGTACGTTGCCGAGTGTGGTCAATGATTACATGCCCCCGTGCTGTCAATGATTACATGCCCGTGTTGTCAATGATTACATGCCCCCGTGTTGTCAATGATTTCATGCCCCATGTTGTCAATGATTGCATGCCCCATGTTGTCAATGATTACATGCCCAGTGTGGTCAATGATTACATGCCCCCGTGCTGTCAATGATTACATGCCCGTGTTGTCAATGATTACATGCCCCCGTGTTGTCAATTATTTCATGCCCCATGTTGTCAATGATTACATGCCCCATGTTGTCAATGATTACATGCCCCATGTTGTCAAGTATTACATGCCCCATGTTGTCAATGATTACATGCCCCATGTTGTCAAGTATTACATGCCCCATGTTGTCAAGTATTACATGCCCCATGTTGTCAATGATTACATGCCCCATGTTGTCAAGTATTACATGCCCCATGTTGTCAAGTATTACACGCCCCATGTTGTCAATGATTACATGCCCCATTCATTTCGTTTTACTTTCATATTAACCACTGCACATGGTGACCAGCCAGTGGCCATCAAATCCCCGTAATCAACTAACTAAATCGTTCAATTGTGTCTTTGGTATGTCAGAGCCTGGCATCGCATGTATTACGTTTGATGGCATCGCATGTATTACGTTTGATGGCATCGCATGTATTACGTTTGATGGCATGGCATGTATTACGTTTGATGGCATCGCATGTATTACGTTTGATTTCATGGCGATTTAACAATCTCCCCCCTCCCCCTATTCCTTATTCACACAAAAATCGCCTGCCCCCACCCCGGCCATAAATCCGAGCCATACACAAAGTTGAGTATTTTGATGACCGGGTAGATTACTTCCCTTGGGTACAGATTAAAAGCGAGGGACCAACTTTTTTTTTAAACCTTCAGTCTTGAGCTTTTATCTTATTTAGTGGAAACCGCTGGCGTGTGAGGACTTGTGTGTGGAGATGTAGTACACAATTCAACGTTATTGTACACCACAGAATTAATGAGCCGTGTTTGTATTATTTTAATAGTTTTTTTTTACTCCTTCCCCAACTTTCGCCTTTCCCTCCACTTCTAACCTGATCCAAGCACAAGTAGTTGCCATTGAATCGCGTTCCAGAGTATTGCCGCGCATCGTTGACGTGTCGCTGGGGGGCTGCAGGACAATGGGCACAGACGTAGATCTTAACGATTCACTAAGGTTGTGTTGGGGAGGGAGGGAGTGGAAGTCGGATTGTCGGTGTGGCAGTCGTGCGAAATGCATTAAGATGGATTAGTTTTTTTAAATAAAGACACGTTTTCACTGAGTCTTTCAACGTTATGATTTTTTTTTAAAAAGGCGAATAGTCGTATTGCGATCGTCCGAAATCGTTGCCGTTGAATAACTGGTGCGTGTTGAATGAGGGTATGTGTTGCTATAAAACCCTGTGATGCTAGTATCTTCAACATCGTTCACCACCAGCGGCGACTGGGGAAGTTTTTTTGTTAGGAGCGCTTTTTGCGCCGGGTTTGACCGAACCACTCTGGCCCATGGGCCGCGCAGGTCCAAACCAGTAGACGGGTTGGTCATCCATGGGCCGCGCAGGTCCAAACCAGTAGACGGGTTGGTCATCCATGGGTCGCGCATGACCAAACCAGTAGACGGGTTGGTCATCCATGGACCGCGCATGACCAAACCAGTGGACGGGTTGATCACTTGATAGTTGGATGTCTATGAACGAGGTGAGAATGGGATCAATTGTATCCTGTGGGCGTGGCCGTGACACAAGTCGTCTTCAGTTGTCAGAGGTCATCCCAGGTTTTAGTTTTAGTTCCCGCCATTAGAGACCCAGGGAAAAGGGTGGCAACTGAAATATCGATTCAGTCCACTACAAAGTAAGTCTTAACATTTTATGCACATAGTTTGTTGACTCTGTCTCTAATAATCCCTACCCATTCTATAACAGTAATAGATTTATAGCCATGACGTCACGTAAAGGTCACGTCTGGGCGGTTAGTTTCAGAGGTGTTGTCATGAACGTGTCGGGATACACCACCGACATGACACCGCCGACATGACACCACCGACATGATCTTTAGACACCGATCCTTGTGTGTGTCCGTGGTCATCTTATGTCACCGCGCGTCGCGGGGTCAAAGGTTAGATACAATTTATTAGTTTCAATTGAAAATGTGCAACTCGTTTAAACGAATTCGAACGACTTTAATAAATTGCCTCACTGGTGTGACAAATGTAGTGGTCAGTGAGCACAGGTGTGACAAATGTAGTGGTCAGTGAGCACAGGTGTGACAAATGTAGTGGTCAGTGAGCACAGGTGTGACAAATGTAGTGGTCAGTGAGCACTGGTGTGACAAATGTAGTGGTCAGTGAGCACAGGTGTGACAAATGTAGTGGTCAGTGAGCACAGGTGTGACAAATGTAGTGGTCAGTGAGCACAGGTGTGACAAATGTAGTGGTCAGTGAGCACTGGTGTGACAAATGTAGTGGTCAGTGAGCACAGGTGTGACAAATGTAGTGGTCAGTGAGCACTGGTGTGACAAATGTAGTGGTCAGTGAGCACAGGTGTGACAAATGTAGTGGTCAGTGAGCACAGGTGTGACAAATGTAGTGGTCAGTGAGCACTGGTGTGACAAATGTAGTGGTCAGTGAGCACAGGTGTGACAAATGTAGTGGTCAGTGAGCACAGGTGTGACAAATGTAGTGGTCAGTGAGCACTGGTGTGACAAATGTAGTGGTCAGTGAGCACAGGTGTGACAAATGTAGTGGTCAGTGAGCACAGGTGTGACAAATGTAGTGGTTAGTGAGCACTGGTGTGACAAATGTAGTGGTCAGTGAGCACAGGTGTGACAAATGTAGTGGTCAGTGAGCAAACGTGTTTGGAATGATTTCATGGCTTTACTGAAAAAGTGTGGCAGGGGTTTGTTGTTAAATACTATGTCATGTGCCCCCCATTCATACATAATATATGAACATATGTTGATACATATGAAACTTAATAATTCTAGGTCGATTCTCTCTGCCGATCGGTATGTGTGAGTTCAATATTGAAATTATTTTATTTATTTTTTATTTAAAAAAAAATTACGCGGGGAATTAAATCAACCGTTGTCCTCGCGACACAACCGACACCTTCTCGTGTCTGTTTTCTAACCAGATAACTGTAATTCCCCTGCAAGCAGCTCTGCGTGGCTTACCTCCCCCTTTCTCCCCTCGCCGTATCCCCAGCACGCTATCGCGGCACCGGGTTCACCAGCAATCTGTCTTATAGAACAACCCAACAGCATTACTCTCTAACACCTTTAAAACATACGGTGCCTCGTGGCCACCACCCCTCTCACCGCCCCTCACGTACACAAGGCCTGGGCGTGGTAAGGGTGGCTTTCTTGAAGGGCATTCCACTTGGTGTCTTCCTGCTTGTACTTTACTCCAACAAAAAGGGGTGGGGGGCACTTCCGGAAATGCTGTTTTCTCTACTTATGATATCGAAACGTCGATGAGGATCAATTAAAAGGACATTGTTAATAAACTTATCGAATGATGGATACAGAAAACTAGACGAGGTTTTAGACGAAAAAATATTTCGGCGCTTGCGTGTATTTTTAGCGCCAGTTTTTTTTTATATTTGTATTTCATGTATTTTATGGAATAAAAACTCCGATTTATTGATGTCATTCTATGTATTATTGCTGTGTGTTCGCGTCTGTCCATAAATGTGTGTAGTGTTGAAATGGTCTCAGTGGTTGCAATCTGAACGATCTGTCTCCCCCCCCCACGCCCCACTTTGTGGTGAAGTTGTCGCTTTGATCTGAGGACGGTGCCCTCTTCCCATGCTTATCTTTATTCCTTAAATATCTCCACATTTTGGGGGTAAACTCCAATAAAAAGGTGAAAGAAATGTTTTCCTATAGGGAAGTCGAGATCATTAGTAAGTGCTTCCATGTTTTCCGAGTTGATAGAGTGCCACTATCCAAACAGCTGTGGAAAGAGTTGCTCACACTGGCTACTGCTCATAACCTTCAGACTCTCCCCCGTTCCCCCCTCTCCATCCCTCCCTCTCCAATGTACGGGTATTACCTTTCTTCGTCTCATTTGCTTAATCTATCGCGCATGGCCCTATCCACCCCTCTCGCAGTCTCCTTAGTCCAGATGAAATTCATCTCTCTTCTCTCGGAGGTCGAGGTGCTGTTGTTTTTTTTTCTCCAAAAAGTTTTTAGGTGGATGAGGAGGGTGGTGTCATCTTCTTCATAAGCCAGGCGCGTTACCAGGAGGATATTATACCAGATTTGTTAGGGAAAGGGGGGAGCAGGGTACAGTACAAGTTCACGTTTAAAGTAATTTAGAAATTATGTATCCGGAATATTTCTTCTTTAATTCCAATACAAATTGCATGCCGTAATTTAAAGGATTTATGGAGCGGGGTTGAATAACAGAAAGCATATCCTGGTAATACAGCCGAGAGTGTGAGACATGGAGTGTGGAAAAGGCTGCGTGCGTATTGAAGGTTTGGTAGTTATGTCTTGGAAAGAGCGATAGGAATGGATAGAACATAAAGCGAGTGAATCCGTTAGAAAGACACTGTGTTATCGATAGCGCTATATCCGATATATGCGCGGATATATTATCAATGTCCGTGGCGCGGGAAAGGTGTGAACAAACAAGCGGGTAGGAAGGAGAGACGGCAGGGAAATGAGAGGTGCGCACACGTGCACGCGCACACAGTCTGACACACGAGTGGTGAGTTTAAATCAACGTTTGGAGGAATGTTTTGGCTAGGAAAGGGGGGGGGAGAGAACACCTGGACAAATTAAAGGCTCTTGCTTATCATCAAGTTAAATGGCTATATCAGGTGCAGACTCGCTGTTGTTGAGCTATAGGTACGGCTTGGAAGGGCCCGGGGGGGATACGGTGTGAGGGTGCTTGGCAAAATCGGTGGTCCAGTACGTCCTAGAGTAAGTGGATTGTTCGTGGACTAGTGTCCGGTACGTCTTAGAGTAAGTGGAGTTGTCTGTGGAGTGGTGGCCGGAACAGTCACAATTGACTGTGAGAAAAGAAACTGAAATTGTCATGTCTCATATATCAGCAGTATGTCTCATATATCAGCAGTATGTCTCATATATCAGCAGTATGTCTCATATATCAGCAGTATGTCTCATATATCAGCAGTATGTCTCATATATCAGCAGTATGTCTCATATATCAGCAGTATGTCTCATATATCAGCAGTATGTTTCATATATCAGCATTATGTCTCATATATCAGCAGTATGTTTCATATATAGGACGACAGCCTACGACATGTGGTTTGAAACGACGTTCGTGTTTTATTTGATAGGTGGACAACAGGCCCGTATCCATGTTGGTCTCTATAAAATTCATACAAAAAATAAAATTAGGCTTTAAGGACATTACTTTAAGATTTAAGAGCAGCAAACGATATGAAAACGATGAAAGTAGATAAGGACGTTGGGGAGGAGAGGTGTGACCAGGTGAAAATAGATCCTGTAGTGAGGAGCAAATGGAAAGCAAGTGTTAGGGCAAGCCCGTACTTTCCCCCAGTCTGTGTTTATTGACTCTAGGTAAGCTAAGGATGAGTAGAGGTGCAGGTGAGAGAGACTACGGCTTGAAAGTGGGCTCCATTTAGCATAGGGAAAGTAAGGGTCTATTAGAGAGGTGTCGTTTGGAAAATGGACTGTAAAGGAGGCGTGGATCCGGTGTGTTGCATATGCGATTGTATGTGTTGTATATCAGATTGTATGTGTTGTATATCATATTGTATGTGTTGTATATCAGATTGTATGTGTTGTATATCATATTGTATGTGTTGTATATCAGATTGTATGTGTTGTATATCAGATTGTATGTGATGGATACCATATTTTATGGGGGTGTATATTCAATTGTATGTGGTGTATATCCAATTGTATGTGGTGTGCACGTGTATGTGTATACCGTGTTTATCTACTCCAGTTTAGACGGTCTTGATACCCAAATGTGGGTGAGAACAGGTTTATAAGCTCACGTGTCCTCCATATTGCTCCTCTCTCTCTCCCCCCACCCCCGGGTTTGGTCGGGTTAAGATGTATTTGTAGATGAGGATGGGTTCATATGTGCACGTATAGTGCATGTTTCTTTCTGCAATGTGTTGTATTGTGTTTTACCTTTATCCCCAGTTACCTGAGTAACAATCGGCTGACAGCGATCACGGACTCGAGCTTTGGCCAACTGACCACACTGGACACTTTGATCATTGACCACAACCTCATAGCACGCATTGATGAAGGAGCTTTCAAGCACTTGAACTTTTTGACAACCCTGTAAGTTACCCTGTGTTATGTCCCTTTAATGTTCTGAACATCCAATACAAATGATGTTACCCTGTGTTGTGTCCCCTTTATGTACTGAACATCTCGTACAACTATGATACTTTATGTATGACACATGTGGAAACTGATTCTGTATGTATCAAGCATGTGGAAACTGATTCTGTGTATATCAAACTGTCTGTAGCTGTTGACTTCAGTTTTCTTAGGATATGCTCTATTGTTTGTGTGCTAAGTTATTGAACAGTTTATCTCAGTCTTTCTGACTTCTGAGGCCATGTTTCATTACAATGTGATTCAAACATTCAGAGCCCCTTGAACATGTTGGACTAATATGGACAAGAGTAGTCATCCCACAAGACAAGTTTTTCCTATGCTAGTAGAGAACTCAATTCCTCTATAAAGTTGTCCCATAAGGCTAGTAGACCATAACTCATTCCTCTATAAAGTTGTCCCATAAGGCTAGTAGACCATAACTCATTCCTCTATAAAGTTGTCCCATAAGACTAGTAGACCATAACTCATTCCCTCTGGAAAGTTGTCCCATATTATTTAAAAATCTTATGCAGCAGTCAGGAGGTTCTTGATAGAAGTATGACATTATTGACATCTTTGCTTTTCTCTCTGTATTTAATTGCATTTTCTGAATTGCCCTAGTGATAGTGCCTATCCTGACAAAATTATATCTGCAAGAGTAAGACATAGCCTTTATTTCTATCTCTATTGTATTATATACTAAGGTATCATGCCCTATCAAGATTCTCCCCAACTAAGTGCACCCCCCCTGTCAACCCCAAATTTTTTTGTTTCTAGAGCTGGTCACCTGACCTTTTTAACACTGCCCCCCCCTTCACCCCTGTAAGTTCTCACCTCTCAGCTTACACAAATCTTTGCTATCACACCTTACGAGGGCCCTTTTCCGGGCAGGTAACCTCTGAAGTGACGTCACCACGGAGTGTGAGAAATTCGATGTGAACATTCAATAGCATCCTTTTATACAACCAGTTTTTTTCCCCTGAAAAAATGCACAAATGAAGCTAAATCCCATGGTAATCCCACGATAATCCCATTGCCTATCTTTGTGTAACCAGAAGACTCTTTGTTTTTAGCACGTCCATGTAGGATTGGATGTGACGCTGGTGCGTGTGTGCCGGGATGTCGGGGGTGCGGGGGCAGTTTGGGGTTGGGCGTGGTGGTGGCGGTGGTGGGCAACTAGCCACTATCAGGCATCAGTGAGTGTTCTTGTGGACGGGGGGGGGGTAGGGGGTCGCTTAACAAGTGAACCATCTGCAGCTGAGAACATGGGACACAGGAAGTGGCAATCCAACACGAAATTAAAAGCATTGTAGGACATGCCACGTGGTCCAAGCGAGATTACTCGTGTTTGACTATTAGAGCTAAGGGCGTCTACACAGGGGTGGTTAAGGAAGCGGTTGGTTCCAATCTGTTGAATTAGTCTAGAGATATACAATTAATGCTGGGATGACAACCAAGACACTGTAAAAAGGTGTATGGGTTTTAATAAACAAATGTTTATATTTTTAAAAAAAGGATTACACTTTTGTAAAGGAAAGAAATGTATATAGGAATGAGATGAACTAATTATGTTTTAAAATTATCAAATAGTACAAATTAATTGCATAAGAAACAGTATTATTTATCATTGATCGCATTCATGTTGATGCGTATGTTAAGCTGGATACGTCGTAATTTACATATTTGGTAGTCGCTAACAAGGAAATAGCGATATAATTTTTTAACAATGACCATCGACCATTGAGGCACCAATGTGGCGTTAAGAAGGCGCTACTTCTCGGCAGAGTCGTAATGAGAGAATATATTGACCAAATAAAGCGGAAGTATTGCGGAATATTGTCCTGTCTTATTGAAATAGATTTTGTTTTTCCGGCCTGAATGGTAGCGACTTGCCTCGTGAGGCCTCGTTGTGAGCATGTTTGAAGCTAGGTCACAGGTACCCGCCATCCTTTGACCTGGCTGTTTGCTCAGAACGGTCCTGCCTCGCAACAGGTGCAGTGCGGGTCCCCGGACTGTGGCCGCTGTTGGGTCTCGCCTGGCTGATGTTGATTTGACGGATCCCTGGTCATAGACACACAGCTGATCAAATGATGTCATTCCACCGGCCAGGGAGGGTGGGGACTCTGTGTCCTGCCATCATGCCAGGTGGCTAACGGCTAAACAAAGATTCACCTGTCAAGGTGCTAACCTCATAGGTCTAGGGGTTGCTTTAGAATAAAGTCTGGAATTATCGTTTGTTTTGAATCGTTACCCCCCCCCATGTTCAACGTTTAGTTGAATCACACTTGTTGCGATACTACTCCCCCAGCCTCACCTTTTCACCCTTCCAGTACTTAGGACATAATCCAGGGGTCGGGAAATTTTGTCTGAGAGAGCCATAAACACCACATATTTTGAAAATTAATTCTGTGAGAGCCATACATAATGTTTAAACCTAAAAATTAAAGTAAATGTGCGCATTTCTGTGTAATTTCAACACTAAAAGTCTAAAAGTACAATATGTCTGAATTCCTTTTAATAACATTGTTATGGTGTTTTTAAAAAAAATGCAATTACTACGTAGACCAAAGGAGTCTGAATTAACGAGTTTTTAAAAAATAATCGTACATTTGTCTGAGAGCCGATGCAGCCATCAATAGAGCCACATCTGGCTCGCGAGCCATGGTTTCCTGACCCCTGGTATAACCCAATATGAATATGTTCACTTCTGAACAAGAACAGGTTGAGACTGAACTGTTATAACCCAATATGAATATGTTCACTTCTGAACAAGAACAGGTTGAGACTGAACTGTTATAACCCAATATGAATATGTTCACTTCTGAACAAGAACAGGTTGAGACTGAACTGTTATAACCCAATATGAATATGTTCACTTCTGAACAAGAGCAGGTTGAGACTGAAGTGTTTTAAAATATTTGTAAATGATTATTAAGTTTTCTATTTCCAACGAAAAGATGGCATTTGCTTAAGTCAGTAAAACGGATGATTGAATATTTGAGTTGCTGAAGGTGTGGGACTCGAACCTCCATTAGTCATTTGTGTATGACCAGAAGAAAATTGTATGTCACTTTGTTTGAAAAAATTTGTAAATGATTGTATCAGTAATGTAAAGTCATAGATGCCGGATGCACTTAATGGTTTTAACGTGATTAGCAAGCCGTCTGCTATGGGACTAGGGCAGGCCGCCTTGGTGCTAAGTTCGTGTTCAAAGTAACCCAACCGTCCCTTCCCACCTACCTGTTCTGCTTTCAACATTGGATCCTGTAGACGGAAACTTGCTGAGAACGGGAACTTGCTGAGATCATGAAAACACGTTATCTCACCCACCAATCAACGGTTTTAGAGGCAGACTTAAAAAAAAATCTAAGATTTCTATAGGCTTCAACTAAATCACGTCCGGTAATGACACATCCATTAGATGGTTACACATGACTGGTCGCCCCTTAATCTGCCAACCCTTAGGGTCACGTGCTGCCGAGCATGGCGGATGGTATGAGCCAAGTCTCCGAGACGTTTTTGATGACTTGGGTTATCCTGCTGCTCGTGTCAGTGCTCTCATCTCCACATCTCCGCGGCCACTTCTGGGGAGGATTTCAGATTGTATCTCGACCCACGGCTACGTCACATCCGGATTGTGTCCACCCCGACTCTAGCGTGCTGTGGGCGTGGCGTTAAGCAATCCCATTCAAATTTGAGGTTTTGTCCCAAGAGATCCTTGTGTTTTTGCTCCCTAGAACTCTATGGTTTATCTCCCAAAATCCCCAGAAGAACTATAGTGTTTCTCTCCAAAGATATCGGGTTTCTCTCCAAAGATCTCGGGTTTCACTTCAAAGGTCTCAAGGGTTTTATCCCAAGATCTCAAGGGTTTTATCCCAAGATCTCAAGGGTTTTATCCCAAGATCTCAAGGGTTTATCCCAAGATCCCATGGGTTTTATCCCAAGATTTCAAGGGTTTTATCCCAAGATCTCAAGGGTTTCTCTCCCAAGATCTAGAGTAAACAATTGTTTGCTTCACTTTTCTACCGTTTTTTATAAAAAAAAATAACTATTTTCAAATGTAAATTTCAGCTAGTCAAACATTGTCGCTTTATGCCTGGAACTTAATAATTTATTGAACTGCCTTTAAGCTCAGTAGTTAATAAAATATTTTAAAGTCACCATCATTTTGGAATGAAAGCAAAATAGCTTTTTCAAATAATAAAATTTCAGCCGCTGTCCCTTATTAAATGATATTTGACGTCTCAAGCCATTAGCTGGAAACATGTGCCCTGTTGTCTGCGTACACAGTGGTGACTGTCCTGTTATCTGCGTACACAGTGGTGACTGTCCTGTTGTCTACATACACAGTGGTGACTGTCCTGTTGTCTGGGTACACAGTGGTGACTGTCCTGTTGTCTGCGTACACAGTGGTGACTGCCCTGTTGTCTGCGTAAACAGTGGTGACTGTCCTGTTGTCTGGGTACACAGTGGTGACTGTCCTGTTTTCTGCGTGCACAGTGGTGACTGTCCTGTTGTCTGCGTACATAGTGGTGACTGTCCTGTTGTCTGGGTACACAGTGGTGACTGTCCTGTTGTCTACATACACAGTGGTGACTGTCCTGTTGTCTGGGTACACAGTGGTGACTGTCCTGTTGTCTGCGTACACAGTGGTGACTGTCCTGTTGTCTGCGTACACAGTGGTGACTGTCCTGTTGTCTGCGTACACAGTGGTGACTGTCCTGTTGTCTGGGTACACAGTGGTGACTGTCCTGTTGTCTGGGTACACAGTGGTGACTGTCCTGTTGTCTGGGTCTATGCTGGGTACACAGTGGTGACTGTCCTGTTGTCTGCGTACACAGTGGTGACTGTCCTGTTGTCTGCGTACACAGTGGTGACTGTCCTGTTGTCTGGGTCTATGCTGCGTACACAGTGGTGACTGTCCTGTTGTCTGGGTCTATGCTGGGTACACAGTGGTGACTGTCCTGTTGTCTGCGTACACAGTGGTGACTGTCCTGTTGTCTGCGTACACAGTGGTGACTGTCCTGTTGTCTGGGTCTATGCTGGGTACACAGTGGTGACTGTCCTGTTGTCTGCGTACACAGTGGTGACTGTCCTGTTGTCTGCGTACACAGTGGTGACTGTCCTGTTGTCTGGGTCTATGCTGCGTACACAGTGGTGACTGTCCTGTTGTCTGGGTCTATGCTGGGTACACAGTGGTGACTGTCCTGTTGTCTGCGTACACAGTGGTGACTGTCCTGTTGTCTGCGTACACAGTGGTGACTGTCCTGTTGTCTGGGTCTATGCTGCGTACACAGTGGTGACTGTCCTGTTGTCTGGGTCTATGCTGGGTACACAGTGGTGACTGTCCTGTTGTCTGGGTCTATGCTGGGTACACAGTGGTGACTGTCCTGTTGTCTGGGTCTATGCTGTGTACACTTTTCGACCCCAACGTTCTCTCCATGGGCCATAAAATACACGATTCTTAACTGACAAACGTTAGAATTTCAAGCCATCGTTGTTTAAACATGGAAGTGTGAACACTTGGAGGTGGCTGGTTAGCTGCCCCTTACCCACACCCCCCCCCCAACCGCCAACCACACCCCCCCTTAACCGCCAACCACACACACACACACACAAAGACACACACACACACTCGAGAAGGTAGATGGCAGACGCCACGTTAGCATATTGACTCAAAGATTGCCTGACGATTTATACATGTGCATTTTAATGCAGTAGTTGCTAATATCTTTTTTAAGGGCTGAGTTCGGGGAAGGGAGGGGGTATTGAAACGTGACTTTCCTGAACCTACATCAAAGTATGTAACATAGCATCATGTCCGAGAGTGACGCTCATAGCCAGGGCAAGTTATGTGACGATTGTCACAACTGCACCACTAATATAGGTACGTGGCGGTAGGCTAACCTTAAGAGTATCATACACCGACTGGTAATATCAAGACGTAGTGGTAGACAAATGAAGTCATGTGCTTTAAACATTGTGAGATGTTGGGTAATGGCTCCAGTCTCCTCACGTGCTCATGACATGACAGGACTGAGATAATTGACGCTGAAGAGAAGAGACTTTTAATGAACGTTTTATAAAACATTGCCCAGCCTGTACTCTTCCCCCAACACTCTCGGATATTATTATATACTAGTAACAAAGCCCGCCCAAGGACGGCAATAAGTGTACGGTGACCTGTGAAGTTCATGGACGCTATGTTTTGGTAGTTGTTATGCTGAAGCGTTTGCAGGACATTGTCGTCGCAGGGCAAGGGATGTGGACAACAAAAACAGCAACAACAACAACAGCAACAAAAACAAAACAACAACGACAACAGCAAAACAACAAAAAAACAACAAAACAAAAACAACAACAACATAACAACTACAACAACAGCAACAACAACAAAACAACAACAAAGCAACAACAAAACAACAACAAAAACAACAACAAAAACAACAACAATAACAGCAACAAAAAACAAACAACACTTAAAACTCTTGCCACTACCCCCCAGGACCATCAAGGAAAAAGCATTTAACAGAATTGTCATTGGAATAAGCGGCAGGCATCACTTCAAGATGGGAACAACATAATGAATTATGACAAAAAAACTGCACCAAAAATAACTCGTTTTGAACCTCCGCGTAATATGTAAATTTTTCTCTGCTAGTGATTGGCTGTAGGAGTCATATGTGTTTGAGGGACCAATCGCTATAGATGACGGGACAGAAAGGACAGAAACTTGCCTTTTATTATATAGGATATATATTTACGCTCAATTATGTAGCCTAACGCAAAGGGACATCACTCTGCTTTTTTAAAAAATTGGATAATCATTTTGGTTTCCAGATTAACATTAAACACCCTCCACACTATTATTAAAATAATTGAACAATTTCATGCGGACGCCCGAAAAGAATTATATTTTGGTGCAGTAATCTGGTGCGGTGCTTTCTAAAATTTCTCGCCGTAAAAATATATTTTATATGACGTCATTGTTTTAGCTCATATTTTAATTTTGGAAAAGGGAACGATGTAAAAAGAGGATTTGAGGATTGTTATTTATAAAATACTTTTCAGGAATATTTCGTATTTATCATACTAAGATAAGTTACTTGGGCTTTTGAAAAAGGTGGGCGCCTTAGGCGCCCTTTAAAAAAATCGGCGCCACGGCGCCGCTGCACAACCTAGTGTTTACATATTAGCGCACTGACATTTTCAGGTAACTCTGTCCACTAGTTCACGCCGTTTCTGTATAATGAGAAGCCGTTACTCCCCTCAATGTTCCTAGCCCCCCGCCCCCCCCCGTTGACCCCCACCATTTTGGGCCCATGGGTCCAGGTGCCCCCGCCCCCTTCCTTTCACTGTATAACTTGAGCACCTCTTCGTGCAGCACGAGTATGGCCTTAATGGGGTAGAACTAGCAAGTATTTGCCTTATTACCATCACGGTGTACACGGTGAAGAGCCATCAAGACGATTTAAGACGCCAACCCGGCGAATGTGGACGAGGACTTCGTTGTGGGCGGGGGGAGTGGTGTCGCCCTGGGTGGGTAGGGGTTTTAAATATGTGAAATTTAAAGGGATGTAACCGTAAAAGCTTTTAATAAAATGAAATCCAAATCTTAAGAGTGATGTGCACAGAAAGCTTTAGTTTTTTTTACCCCCCCCCCTTTCCATAGGATCTTGCCTGGCCCACCCGGATGGAAGGCTATTACTAGAGACCCCCACCCTCAGCGCGCGCGCATACAAACACACACACGTCAAACAAGAAATATACACGGGGAGCTAGATAGTTGACCAATGTCCAATTGAATATGCCAATGTCTAAGATAGTTGACCAGTGTCCAATGAAATATGCTAATGTCTGCGGCAGGCAAGTCGATTCAATCTGTCTGTGCCTCTCTCTCTACTCCCCCCCCCCTCACCTCCTGACACCGTGATTGTGATTGTTATGTGGAACTTGATCGCTCCACATCATTGTGTCAGACCCGAGATCCCAGGCTTGGAACAGTGGTTAGTGGCGGTTTAATAATAGCAGGGCGCATGTAAGTTGTTGACACCTGCGCGGTGGCGATGGTTCTGTTACAACACTCTCCTGGAACAATTGGTGATGTAACTTAGCACGCCGTTGTTTTTAATAGCGGAATGACACAAGGGTACTGGCGGCACTGAACTACTCCTGGTGTCAATGGTCCATTGGTAGGATCTTACCTCAAGAGTTTGGGACACCGCAGGCTGTGGTTTGAGGAATGGGAAACTCATTGCGCCGCCGCCATGAGTATATGGAAGGACTCCTAAGTATATGGAATCCAGGACCCTGGAAAACTCATAAAATATTTCCTTGATTTTCATGAAATTTAATTTTTACTGAGTGAAAGAAATATCTGAAGAGATAGTTTTTAAGCGAGATATCAGCTTTGATCGAGGTACCAGCTTTGTTCGAGGTACCAGCTTTGATCAAGGTACCAGCTTTGATCGAGGTACCAGCTTTGATCGAGGTACCAGCTTTGATCGAGGTACCAGCTTTGATCGAGGTACCAGCTTTGATCGAGGTACCAGCTTTGTTCGAGGTACCAGCTTTGTTCGAGGTACCAGCTTTGATCAAGGTACCAGCTTTGATCGAGGTATCAGCTTTGATCGAGGTACCAGCTTTGATCGAGGTACCAGTTTTGGTAGAGATTTCCGTTTTTGAGTGACCGACATAATCTCTCTCACTCTCTCTGTCTCTCTCTCTCTGTCTCTCTCTCTCTCTCTCTCTCTCTCTCTCTCTCTCTCTATATATATATATATATATATATATATAATATATATATATATATATATATATATATATATATATATATATATATATATATATTATGTCCTGAAATGATCAAATTTTTCCTTGAAAAGTAACGGGGGAAGGAAAACTCTAGAAATTTGTTAGTATATTTAGTACAGGAACTCTGGACTCAATGAATACACAACACAAATTGTAAGGAAACACAATTTTACATAAAGTGTTTGAAATTTATATAACCTTGTTAATGAAGTTTAATTTAATGTACAAAACAACCTCTGTAAGTTAAATCAGATAAGAACTTGAAAAGTTCCTCGTTTAGTACCCCCCCCCCAACCCACCCACACACACACACAATGAAAGCACACCTCTCGGTGCTAGAACATTATCTTTTATAGTCAAATGGAAGAACATAAGGCAGGCCACTCTAAGCAGAAACAATAAACTCGTGGCGGGTGTGTCTGTGGTAAGGAAGGGGGTCTGGGGCGGCTGTTTGTTAAATAAGGGGAGTTGTGTCTGTTGGGGGGGGCGCTGAGTCATAAATTAGGTGGACTTGTTCCTGCTTGTGAGGGGTGGAGGGTTGGGGGGGTAGTCTGCTCCATATGTTTCTTGAAGGCCAGCAAAATGTGTAATGTGTATTTATAACATGTATCAGATGGCCGGGGGAATGTCTCAATACGTGCCTGGTATGACAGGCTGCATATGAAGGGCCAATAATTCGCTGATAGATTTCCCCTTTATAAAGCCAGCAGCTGACGATCGTCATCATTCGCACCTTGACCACATTAGGATACACGCCCCTCGAGACTCAAATGATTATAGATAACTCGTGTATACATGTACATTCAAAAGCTATTGCTTCACACCTCTTCCCACTTCTGCGGAGTGATACATTGTACTGGTCGTTACATCTACCCATGGGACTCAAATAAGATAACACGATATGCCATAGTGGTCTACTTGTGTGATCAAAATATGAACTGGTGCGAACCATAGTTGCTACATGAACCCTCAGCGTACCAACAATTCATAGTCTGCTGTTATGGATTCCAATTCTGGTGTGAGCTATTGTTGCTAAATTAACCCTTACCATACTAACAACCCATGCCCACGCTCACACGTCTGCTGTTATGGATTCCAATTTTTGTGTGAGCCATAGTTAATACATTAACCCTCAGCGCACCAACAACCCATACGTCTGCTATTATGGATTCCAATTCTGGTGTGAGCCATAGTTGCTACCTTAACCCTCACCGTACTAACAACCCCATCGTTTGCTATTATTCAATGTTAGTTTGAAAGTAGACTCTGTCACCTCCTTGTAGAGTCCTCTAGATGTGTTATGGGGTGTGGGGTGGCGTCTCTCCTCTCTAAAAGGTCGTGGCATGCTGGCGTGTACCCACCAAGCGGCTCTTACGGTTGAAGTCACGTGTTTAACTTTGGGCTGCCACAGACCAATGAGAAGTGTTGATATAAGGCTCAATGTGGGGCCCATCTGAACCCGCGTGTTTATTGAAACAGTGCATCATTCCCACCTGATTGTTCTCATTAGCTCCTCAGCAGACCCGGCCATCACAACAGCGCGACTGGCCTGCAATGAGAAGCCCATGTGATGGCTTGCACCTTTTCCTCAGAGGAAATAATTGCACTCGCATCCTCAGGATGTTCCTTGGTGTCTTATTAAGCCCTAACCCCCCTCCCCAACTGATTTTTTATTATCTTTACATTTATAGTACCTTGTAGTTTCTACTTAGGTTATCCTTGATAGTTTTACATGTGTCAGCTTTTTGTTGTTTTTAATAGTGTGTGTGTGGGGGGGGGTGGTAAATGCTTGAAAGCATCATTTAAAAATTATATCTAAGATATATAATTATTGTTACTTATTATTAGAATTAAAATCTACCTTTTCAAGTTTCTACTATTGGTCCCTTTCTCAAAACGAGTCATTTCTCATCTTACGTTTCAATATTTGTCTTTACATTTCCAAGCAACCCCTTATCTTGCATACACCTGCCCCCCTTCCCTCACTTCCTACATCAGCTACACCCTCCTCACCACCATCCAGCAGCTCGAAATGTGCCAAAATTCTACAAAGTTTATTTGCTCCATTTCCCCAGGGCCAACTGTCCCCCCCCCAGACCGTGCCTCACTGCCTCCCATAGGTAACAGTAAATAAAATCTTGTCAATTAAACTCCATGTTCAGCCCCCCCCCCACCCAAAAAAAAAGTGATCTGTGACAGCCATATGGCTACATGTGCTTCATGTTAACGTTTAATTTGGTTGTCTCTATACACAAGTAACACAGTGGCAGATGGGCAGCACCCCTCATGTGCCCACAATCAGTGGGATGGCCGCAGCCCTCATGTGCCCATAATCAGTGGGATGCCAGCACCCCTCATGTGCCCATAATCAGTGGGATGGCAGCACTCCTCATGTGCCCATAATCAGTGGGATGGCAGCACCCCTCATGTGCCCATAATCAGTGGGATGGCAGCACTCCTCATGTGCCCATAATCAGTGGGATGGCAGCACCCCTCATGTACCCACAATCAGTGGGATGGCAGCACCCCTCATGTGCCCATAATCAGTGGGATGGCAGCACTCCTCATGTGCCCATAATCAGTGGGATGGCAGCACCCCTCATGTGCCCATAATCAGTGGGATGGCAGCACCCCTCATGTGCCCATAATCAGTGGGATGGCAGCACTCCTCATGTGCCCATAATCAGTGGGATGGCAGCACCCCTCATGTACCCACAATCAGTGGGATGGCCGCACCCCTCATGTGCCCACAATCATTGGGATGGCAGCACCCCTCATGTGCCCACAATCATTGGGATGGCAGCACCCCTCATGTGCCCATACTGTGGTTTAAATCAGCACTTCCATTTTGAACTTTGGCAAATGCCATATTGCATAATTAATTTTTTTGTTTTTTTAAAGAAATTAAATTATAATTTTTCAATGATTATGATTGATTCTTTGATAGCTCTCATGGCAAAGCTCATTTTGAATCTATTTACTTTGTTACTACCAACCAGTGCCTCACTTTCACCTTCTTGCTCATCCTCAGAGAGCTTAACTTCAATGAAATCTCCTGGACAATGGAGGATGTTTACGGAGTGTTCAGAGGGCTGACCAGTTTGACCAAGCTGTCCCTAAAGTCCAACAACATTCGTTCCATTACGTCACATGCCTTCTCTGGACTGCCAAAGCTCCGTCAACTTTACCTGGAAGAGAATGACATCACCTCCATCCAGGAGAATGCCTTTGAAACCCTCAGGGACCTCAGAGACTTGTAAGTAGAAGTCCATTTATCATTAGGTTTGAAATTTAGGTCTATGACCTTCACACACTATCTTTACCAATCATGACAAACTATCATATTATTAACAGGACTCAGATAGTTAAGACTGAGACAGGATCTCATGTAATGAGTTTTTCCAATCATGACAAACTATCCCATCATCAAGACTGAAATAGTTTAAAAGGATATGATCTCATGTACATGAGTTTTCCCAATGCAGGCGCTTCAACTCCTCCAAGCTGTACTGTGACTGTCACCTTTCATGGCTCAACCCGTGGCTCAAGCAGAGTGGCTTCCAGAGCTCAGCTGTTGGCACCTGCTTCCATCCTCCCACTCTCAAGGGGATCTCACTCATACAAGTTGCTGCTGCAGATTTAAAGTGCAGTAAGTTTTAACATTTTTTTTTATCATTCCAAATTTTGTGTGATGCAAGATTTCTCTATTTTAAAGTCTCAGGATAGTTTACAAATTGTGTATGCTTTGTTAATATGTTGTGGGTTTTTTGTGCTTTTTTTTGGGGGGGGGTGGTGTTGACGGTGTGGGAGGGGGGGTTAAATAAGAAAATGTAGACTCTAGTAAAAGTAGATAGATACCATGCGAACAAGGTATGAGTGAGCCTGCCCGCTGTTTTGTGACATCTAGTCAGGCTCACTCATACCTTGTTCGTATGTTATCCATCTACTTATCTACGAGCCTGATTGCAGTCTCACCCACATTTTGTCCTCTTGTAAAAGGTGGTCTTATACGTATATTGAATTATTATACACTACTCATGGAGCTGATTCTTTTAGATATGGAATACGTTGTTTTTTTATAAAAATAAACCATTTGTTTACTAATATGGAAAGTTAAACATCAAATACATGTCAGAGTACACACATTGTGTTTACACAAAATTGACTGTATGCTCTACTTTCTGTAGCTTTGTGTTTATACTTCAATATGTATTCAACAGACAATTCTGAGTTTCCCAAGCCTGTGATAGTGGAGCACCCCAAGGCAACCAATGGCTTCAAAGGAGAGAACCTGACCTTGACCTGTGTGACAGCCATCACAGGAGACACCCAGCCTAACATCCTGTGGAAGAAAGACAGCCAGGTAAGTGGGCCAGCTAAGCCCAAATGTAAGGGGAAGAAAGTCTTTGATTTAAACAAACACATGAAGGTACATCACAAGCTTCCTCTAGAAATCTTGTTTACAACTGCTGGAGTCAGTCTCATTCAAAGCTTATATGAAATTCTTCACCCAAGCTAGCGATATTTGACCACAATCAAAGACATGTCATTTCTTCTATTTCAGTCTAATAACCTTTCTTATGTCTTTTTGTCTTTCATGTATATGTCCTCTCATACTTTCATCAATAAAAAACAAACAAGCTTATTTGGAAACACCCTTTGCTTAAGAAGGATGTTTCAATTTGTCTCTTCAGATTTGCTTGGATTTTTTAAAGGGCCATTTTAAAGTGTCCCCCCCCCCTCTTTTTCCCCTTGTTTCCAGGTGTTAGAGGAGCGCCACTCCACAGTTACAGCCAGCAGTGATGGTGATGTGAAGCGTTTTACCTCTTACCTCACTCTGCGTGATGTGCAGGACAGCATGGCCGGGAAGTATCACTGCATTGTGTCCAATGAGTTTGGCTACGCCATTTCAGAGCGTGCTCTCGTCAATGTCTATGGTGAGAACCCTTGACAGCTTAAAGAATGAGACAATGATTGATTGACATGTCAACATGTTTTCTTACATCTGAGAGTAGCAAGTTGAAAAAAAAATTTGACTTGACATCAGACATCAGACATCAGACTTTTATAAAGAGACTATCTAGTTTTAAAACAAATCCAAAAATTTTGGATCTTTTCCATGTAGCTTTAAAAATGCCAGATCTTCCCTTCCCTCAACCTCTTATATAAAATATTTTATTTATTTTCTCATGTATAGCTGTTGTGATATAGAAATGAATATTTTCACATGTTGTGATATAGAAATGAATATTTTCACATGTTGTGATATAGAAATGAATATTTTCACATGTTGTGATATAGAAATGAATATTTTCACATGTTGTGATATAGAAATGGGTGAATGCCTGAGTTTAATAACTAATTTTGTTTGTAAATTGAGACACATAAGATCAAGAAAGCATGTTATTTCTTGTCCGCAGTTTTCCCTGTGTTTCTCCAAAAGCCCAAGGATGTAACTGTCAAAGCCGGAAAGCCTGCCGAACTCAAGTGTGCGGCCACAGGCCAGCCGCCCCCAGAGATCTCTTGGCAGAAAGATGGCGGTGATAATTTCCCGGCCGCACGGGAGCGACGCATGCACGTGTACCCCAATGATGACCGCTTCTACATCATGGACACCAGGACGGCAGATGAAGGGGTCTACAGCTGCATGGCCAAAAATGATGCCGGGGTCGTGGTCTCCAACGCTTCAGTCTACGTTTTGGGTAATCTTGAATTTTGAACATTTCTCCTACGTATTGGGTAATCTTGAATTTTAAATATTTCTCCTATGTGTTGGGTAATCTTGCATTTTTTTCTCCATAAAAATTTCTTTTCTTAGAGATTCTGTGCAATCTTTTTTTTTAAAAACCTTTCAATTTCCCGATTTTTTATTTTCCCCAGAAACCCCAGACTTTGTTAAGCCGATGTTGGGCAAGAAGGCCACCAAGAAGGGGGAGACCACTGTATTGCAGTGTCATGCCTCAGGCAGTCCCCAGCCTAAGCTGACTTGGCTCAAGGATGACAAGGAATTAGTGGTAAGTCCATGATCCAAGTCTGCTTGCATGAGGCTGTGTTGTGTTATGTAGACTTACAACTGTATGAGGCTGTGTTGTGTTATGTAGACTTACAACTGTATGAGGCTGTGTTGTGTTATGTAGACTTACAACTGTATGAGGCTGTGTTGTGTTATGTAGACTTACAACTGTATGAGGCTGTGTTGTGTTATGTAGACTTACAACTGTATGAGGCTGTGTTGTGTTATGTAGACTTACAACTGTATGAGGCTGTGTTGTGTTATGTAGACTTACAACTGTATGAGGCTGTGTTGTGTTATGTAGACTTACAACTGTATGAGGCTGTGTTGTGTTATGTAGACTTACAACTGTATGAGGCTGTGTTGTGTTATGTAGACTTACAACTGTATGAGGCTGTGTTGTGTTATGTAGACTTACAACTGTATGAGGCTGTGTTGTGTTATGTAGACTTACAACTGTATGAGGCTGTGTTGTGTTATGTAGACTTACAACTGTATGAGGCTGTGTTGTGTTATGTAGACTTACAACTGTATGAGGCTGTGTTGTGTGATGTAGACTTACAACTGTAATACAAGTTTTGTAAGATCTCAAATACCCAGTCAGTAAAATACAAAATACACAAACAAATTGTGTAATGAAAACAATAAATTTGAGCTTTATTATTAAACTAACACGACAATAAACGTTTCGGCTAATGCCTTCATCAGTACAATAAACATAAAATACGTACTTCTTAAAATTCTTAAAACATAATATATGATACAATAGTTTTGTAAAATAAAAAGAAAGGAAAAACAACAAACAATGACAGGATATAGGAAAATGGAGGAAGTAAACACTGTCCAAGGGTGACCTCAAAGGGACAAAGTTGTTAATGCATTAAACAATTATAATTGGTGTAGCCGGCTTGTATGACCTGGTCAGTCTGAATACAAACCTGAATTCACCTAACTCTGTATTATTTGACATTCACAGATGACGCCTCGTCATTTCTTTACTGTGGACAATCAAATCCTAGTCATTGTGGACACTCAGTGGTCAGATGCAGGCATATATGCCTGTCGAATGTCCAACTCTCTAGGCACAGCCAAAGGGACAACGGAACTACAGGTGAGATATAATTGTCATTGTTTTTACTTACCTTAGCTTTTTAAATATCATAATATTTTATTGATACACCTTTGTATTATCATAGGCCTCCACTGAGACATAATTTAATGTATTAAATGGTATCGCCTCTAACCCCAGGTACTGAGCTCAACAGGGGAGGTAGCTGAAGCAGGCGGTAGTTCATTTGGTCTAGATGATGAGTCAACAACTACTGGTATCATCATCATTGCTGTGGTCTGCTGTGTGGTTGGCACGTCATTGGTGTGGGTCATCATCATCTACCAGACAAGGAAACGCCATGAGGTCTACAGTACAACACCCACAGGTCAGTGGACTTGATGATGTTGTCCTTACGATCCATATCACATCAGGGACTAGGAGACAGAAAAGTCCTTTTTAGTATGGGACTTTTAAACAATTGTTTGCTAGTGCTGTCCATATCTGCATGCAAGTTTTGCCACATAATTTTTAACAATTAAAATGTAAAATAACGAAGATAAAATTGACATGTTTCATGGATAGCTAATAGTCTTCTGTCTTCTCACTGAAGTTTTTGGTAAACATTTCCTGTTGTCTTACAGATGAAACAACACTAGGGGGGGAGAACCCAAGCTCAGGCTACATGTCCTCAGACAAGGAGGGCAGCTACTCTCAAGGACCTATAACCATGATGGGCTACCACTACCAAGGTACATACAGGACACTTCGGAGTCTCACAATATTTAGAGGACACTTAGGAGTCTCACAATCATTTAGAGGACACTTAGGAGTCTCACAATCATTTTACTTCATCAATTCTTTATAAGAGAACTAAAGTGTTGATGAGTGGCTCACAAAATTAAACCTAGTTCTTTGCTTCTTCACTGTATCCAAATAAATTATTTAATAACATTTTTTTAAAATGATATAGTAAACAGTCTCTATTGATGAATATCATTCTCTTAACATTTACCATTTGACAGATTACCAGATGAAAGAATCTGGTTATGAGTCCTCATCTGGGCAGTCACGGGCCAATGGTTACCTTCGTCAAGCTGCATTTGATGATGACGACCAGCAGCCCCCAACGATGACAGCAGGCGATCGTCTCCTGAGGCAACTCAAAACTGGTGGGTTTAATCTAATTGTAAGACATTCATTGAGAACACGTTCACAAAGTTTCAAACACGTTCAGAAAGTTTCAAACACGTTCACAAAGTTTCAAACACGTTCACAAAGTTTCAAAAACAATTAAATCCTAAACAAATGCCTGATATATTTGAATACACCGCTAGTTTTCAGTAATCTTATGATTATGATTATTTAAAAAGAAATTTGGCATGCGTTTAAGGTATGGTACCAAATATTTATTGAACCTCCTGAGTTGCATGTTAGGGCTGCATGAACAAATGAACATTGATTGCGCTTAAGGTATGGTAACAAACAGTTATTGAACCTCCTGAGTTGCATGTTAGGGCTGCATGAACAAATGAACATTGATTGCGTTTAAGGTATGGTAACAAATATTTATTGAACCTCCTGTGTTGCATGTTAGGGCTGCATGAACAAATGAACATTGATTGCGTTTAAGGTATGGTAACAAATATTTATTGAACCTCCTGTGTTGCATGTTAGGGCTGCATGAACAAATGAACATTGATTGCGTTTAAGGTATGTTAACAAATATTTATTGAACCTCCTGTGTTGCATGTTAGGGCTGCATGAACAAATGAACATTGATTGCGTTTAAGGTATGGTAACAAATATTTATTGAACCTCCTGTGTTGCATGTTAGGGCTGCATGAACAAATGAACATTGATTGCGTTTAAGGTATGGTAACAAATATTTATTGAACCTCCTGTGTTGCATGTTAGGGCTGCATGAACAAATGAACATTGATTGCGTTTAAGGTATGGTAACAAATATTTATTGAACCTCCTGTGTTGCATGTTAGGGCTGCATGAACAAATGAACATTGATTGCGTTTAAGGTATGGTAACAAATATTGATTGAACCTCCTGAGTTGCATGTTAGGGCTGCATGAACAAATGAACATTGATTGCGTTTAAGGTATGGTACCAAATAGTTATTGAATCTCCTGTGTTGCATGTTAGGGCTGCATGAACAAATGAACATTGATTGCGTTTAAGGTATGGTAACAAATATTTATTGAACCTCCTGAGTTGCATGTTAGGGCTGCATGAACAAATGAACATTGATTGCGTTTAAGGTATGGTACCAAATAGTTATTGAACCTCCTGTGTTGCATGTTAGGGCTGCATGAACAAATGAACATTGATTGCGTTTAAGGTATGGTAACAAATATTTATTGAACCTCCTGTGTTGCATGTTAGGGCTGCATGAACAAATGAACATTGATTGCGTTTAAGGTATGGTACCAAATAGTTATTGAACCTCCTGTGTTGCATGTTAGGGCTGCATGAACAAATGAACATTGATTGCGTTTAAGGTATGGTACCAAATAGTTATTGAACCTCCTGAGTTGCATGTTAGGGCTGCATGAACAAATGAACATTGATTATCCTATTGAATATTTTCATTGTTTGAATCCCCGCAGCTACCTCAGTGTCCAGTCTACATTATCCAGCCAGTGATGGAGATACTATAGGAAGTAGACACAGCACCAGTAGCGGTCATCACAGTGGTAGCAGTGACCCGCCTAGCAGCCACTCCAACCAGTCGGGTCATGCTGTTAACTACCAGCAATTCCATGTTATCACGTCCGTGGCAGATGACTGTAGAAGTCATTCATCCCCCTCGCCTCAGTCTGAGGTTCCCCAATCAAATCAACAGTCCCACAATGGGAGGCAACTGTTTCAGACTTTTCACCCTACAAAGCCCACCAATCACGACAGGGTTTGCAGTGGTCGGGGGCGAGGGAGGGAAGAAGACGGTGTTAAATCAGGGGTCAGACATCCCAGTGATCCTAGTGTTCCATGTGATAATCGTGATGTCCAGACGGCACACTGTGCTGCCTGCGTCACACCAAGCTCTTCATCGGAGCCCAAATCCACAAATGGATGCTCCTGTATCCATGTTGAAATCCATGAAAATCCACATCAGACAAGCAGCCAGCCCTGCTGCTTGCATGGTTCAGATGAGAACAGAGCTGCACCACCCAGCACAGACATTTGTAATTCTAGGAATGTACATAGTGATAGCCAAAATCGACCCCCTGTAGACTCCTCGTCTCATTCATCTTTGTCACCTCATCATTCTGATCAGAGAGCTAGAACTTTATGCCGAGCTTGTGTAAATAGAAACTCCAGCAAAGCCAATCACTTGTGTGGCCATGACTGCACGGACAATGCTGGGAGTGCCCAGCACTTCAGTGATAAGCCAGCCTGTGATTGTTGTGGTACAGTGGTGGTAGGGTCCTCGGTGCGACATGCCCCAGGGACACGGGCGCACGGCCCCAATTTGTGCAGCAGTGACAGAGAGCCCAGCTGCTGTTCACATCACCAACCTCATCAGTGCCAGATTGCCAGTGATAGCTCTGTTTTTTCGTGTTCAAATTGTGATTGTCAGGCCCCTCACCCCACCCCAACCCAGCAGCAACACAAGGCAGGCCGAGGTACATTGCCAGCCATTGCCAGGTCCAAGTCAACTGGCGGCGAAGGTGCCTGTGAGCCTGTATGTTGCCCCCACTGCGACCAACGTCCATCCATACACACAGGTAAGCCTCTCTTTTTGTCTCTAGATGCTATCATTTGTCTTTGTTTTACTTAACTTAATAATTTATATAATTTTTATTGACACTATCATATTTTGAGGGTTATAATTTTTATTGACACTATCATATTTTGAGGGTTATAATTTTTATTGACACTATCATATTTTGAGGGTTATAATTTTTATCATGAATACCTGATAATGTCATCACTTGAGGATGAATGTAGAATGTACATTTTCTTATTGTTCTATTGACAGACTGCAGTAGTTGTAGAATGTACATTTTCTTATTGTTCTATTTGACAGACTGCAGTAGTTGTAGAATGTACATTTTCTTATTGTTCTATTTGACAGACTGCAGTGGTTGTAGAATGTACATTTTCTTATTGTTCTATTTGACAGACCGCAGTAGTTGTAGAATGTACATTTTCTTATTGTTCTATTTGACAGACCGCAGTAGTTGTAGAATGTACATTTTCTTATTGTTCTATTTGACAGACCGCAGTAGTTGTAGAATGTACATTTCCTTATTGTTCTATTTGACAGACCGCAGTAGTTGTAGAATGTACATTTTCTTATTGTTCTATTTGACAGACTGCAGTAGTTGTAGAATGTACATTTTCTTATTGTTCTATTTGACAGACTGCAGTAGTTGTAGAATGTACATTTTCTTATTGTTCTATTTGACAGACTGCAGTAGTTGTAGAATGTACATTTTCTTATTGTTCTATTTGACAGACTGCAGTAGTTGTAGAATGTACATTTTCTTATTGTTCTATTTGACAGACTGCAGTAGTTGTAGAATGTACATTTTCTTATTGTTCTATTTGACAGTCGGCAGTAGTTGTAGAATGTACATTTTCTTATTGTTCTATTTGACAGACTGCAGTAGTTGTAGAATGTACATTTTCTTATTGTTCTATTTGACAGACTGCAGTAGTTGTAGAATGTACATTTTCTTATTGTTCTATTTGACAGACTGCAGTAGTTGTAGAATGTACATTTTCTTATTGTTCTATTTGACAGACTGCAGTAGTTGTAGAATGTACATTTTCTTATTGTTCTATTTGACAGACTGCAGTAGTTGTTGTCGTGAAGACCTGTCTCTACAGAGTTGTCATCCTCTACCCCCCCAGCCCTGTTGTCCTAGTAAGTTATAGATAGAGCTGCAAGATTTGTTTCTGGAGAATATACAAAGTTGACAAGAGTGACACCATCAGTTAAATCATTAAACCTAGAAATGCTAGAGGATAGAAGAACAAAGTAGTAAAAGTAGTAGTACACAATGGTCTTATACAACAATGTTAGACATAAGAATGTAAACACTTTTCTAGATCCATATGCAAGAGCAAACACATAAAATTTTCCTGTCTGGCAATCCGGTGGGGAATACTTTGCCTGAACAAACTAGGAAAACTAACACTATCAACATTCAAAACTCTTCATAAAAATGCATAAACCATGGAAAAGCATAGGACTCAATAGTCATCTGAACAGAAGAGTGTTTGTGATATAAAAGATAAGATTAGATTGTATTTACTTACTCTCTGTCAGGGCCTACAAACTATATTTAAATTTTAAAAGTACATTTTTGATCTGATTGACTCGGATGATTAAGATGTTAAAAGATTATTCATTCCCCGCTCCTCAGATTGTAAAACACATTCAAGGGAGACAAAGCTGCACCAGCCAACAAGGGCAGACCAGGCCAGGAAGGGAGCAGAGTGACTTTTCCTGGAAGATCAATTTCTGACTACAATGTCCCACCAAGTAGCATTCCAGCTAACAGCACATGACAGTTTCACACGGGCCAAGTAGACGGAACTCAATTGACAGCTTTAATTTAGCAAGGCATTATGAGAGGGAGGGAACCTAATTGACAGCTTTAATTTAGCAAGGCATTATGAGAGGGAGGGAACCTAATTGACAGCTTTAATTTAGCAAGGCATTATGAGAGGGAGGGATCTAAGAAGATTTTCTATTGGTACATACAGTCCTCAAGGTTACATCATTAGGATCTTTATATCTTTCTTTATAATCAAAGTCAAAACTAACATTCTAGTAAAAGGACATGTAGAGCCATGGTTTTATCCTAAATCTCCTGCTTGAAAATGTGTTACTTCATTTTGATCTATGATTGTCTATAATTAAATACGTGATGTATCTTCATTCATTTTACATATTGATGTAAACTCAAACAAAGACTGCTGATGAATCACATTGGGTAGTAGTTTACTCCACCTCTTTTACACCACCCGAGAACTAACTTGTTTCAGCTGATGAATCACATTGGGTAGTAGTTTACTCCACCTCTTTTACACCACCCGAGAACTAACTTGTTTCAGCTGATGAATCACATTGGGTAGTAGTTTACCCCACCTCTGTTACCCTAACCCAAAACTAACTTGTTTCAGCTGATGCAACCATGTGTGACCTTAATGCCTTATTTTGTGTCATTCTTTCCTTGTTAGCCCTTGTATAATAAGATATCTTAATGCCTTATTTTGTGTTATTCTGTCCTTGTTAGCCCTTTTATAACAAGATATCTTACATGCAGTAGGCTTGAAGCACCAAGGATAGTCTTTCAGATAAACTTTGTTTTCCTCTTTAACTCAACAAAGTGTATTAAAGTATTACTAGAGAGCGTGACAATCACACATCAATTTTGTTGCTGGCCTCATTGTCAGTCCTCCAACAAGCTGATTACATTGGGCCTCATTGTCAGTCCTCCAACAAGCTGATTACATTGGGCCTCATTGTCAGTCCTCCAACAAGCTGATTACATTGGGCCTCATTGTCAGTCCTCCAACAAGCTGATTACATTGGGCCTCATTGTCAGTCCTCCAACAAGCTGATTACATTGGGCCTCATTGTCAGTCCTCCAACAAGCTGATTACATTGGGCCTCATTGTCAGTCCTCCAACAAGCTGATTACATTGGGCCTCATTGTCAGTCCTCCAACAAGCTGATTACATTGGCAGATAGAAAACCTGATTTCACTTGTGAAGAAATAAAACACATTTCACAAGTGTGTAAAGAATATATTCAGTGATGTCTTTTCTTAATTAAATTATTATTTGAGGTGAATTCATTCAAAATGCTTAATAACAAAAGTTATGAATTGAAAAAGAATTGTAATTTTAAAAATTGTATTGAAACATAAGTATGTTAATTGAAAAATCTTATTTTTGTATCAGTTGGTTGTGTAAGGAAGGAATAATGTTGAAGTGACAAATCCTCACGGTGTGGTTTTTAAGAGGGCAGAGATAGTTACCGTATATACTCGAGTATAAGTTGAGATTTTTTTTCAAAATTTCGTGGCCAAAATGAGAGGGTCGACTTAGTTTAGATGGACATGGAATATATTAAAATGATACTACTTTATTGATTATAATACAGCCAAACCATAGTGTCGGTGGCCAATGCCTTTACATACACAAGGCTAACAGGCCATGAGTTTACCGTAGCGATCATCAAAGAAATCTTAAGATTCCACTTTTCAAGTCTCAAATTGGGGGGTTGTCTTATACTCGTGATCATCTTATACTCAAGTTTATACGGTAATCACTATTGCTCTGAATTATCTTTGTATACTTTATTATCATGAGTTGTGATTTTTAGAACTGTTACTTGGTGTTCTTCCATTGTCAAGGTTTTGATTATTGAAGTACTTACAACTAACAAATGGCATTTTTAAAAACATTTAAGGTCATGTGGATCCATTTCATGATTTGAGCAAATTTATTTATTTTAAAATATTTCTTATTAAATTATATCCCTTTATTAATTTGTTGTGTCCCTTGTTTTACAATGAAATAGATGTAGTGATTTTTGTCCCTACAAGATGAAGACCAAAATTTATTTTTGTTTTTGTTATTAGTTGAAGTCTATTTACAAGAATGTTATTTGTATAACCCCTATAGTAGCCAGTAGGGCAAGGATGGCTCCCACCAACCATGATATGCAACAATCTGTTGAAAATGGTTTGAGAAGTGGGACCATCCTGTATAACATACCTCAGTGACTCTGCAACAGTCATCATCATTGCCATCACTGTGTTGGTTGGGCTGTGAGAAAGATTTTGATAGGTTGAATGTGAGGAGAGTTGTGATTGGGTCTAGGTTGAATGTGAGGAGAGTTGTGATTGGGTCTAGGTTGAATGTGAGAGAAGTTGTGATTGGCTGTGTGAATCAGTGCGAATTTCCAAGTATGGTTAAAATTTAAAGGCAAACATAATTTATACCAATAATAAATATCAATAAATTGGTGTAATCATGCAATTCATGTTACGGGTTTCTAAGGATATGTGTTGTGTATAAATAAGTTGTAAGAATGTACATAGTTAATCTGTATAGCCAAGGATTTTTTTATGGTAAACTATTTCATTTCTGCTGTAATTTAATTTTTTTTATTTCTGATTAATTGTGCAAAAAATTATGTAAGAAATTTAATACAATGAAGCTACGTTAATTTGTTACAGAGATATTGTTATTGGTACTATGAAATCCCATCCAGTGGCTTGCTTCTGTTACCTTCCCAAGCATCTCTTTGTTTCTAATGAAATCCTACTTAAGTTTTAAGTGAACATTTACCTCATTTATTATACTTTTTTTTCCCTAATAACAACTTCCATCTGGGAAATTATTTAAGTACATGAGGAGTTTCTTTCAGACTCACAGTTGACTTGATGTTGGCACTATTTAAGATAATCATGAATAGATGGCTAATGTCTGTACAGTTATATTATGGATGTGCTCATGATACTCATTGTCAGAGAAAAGTTAATTGTTTTAATTTTAATCCATTGAACTTAGAGAGCTTCTTCGTGAAGACATGAAATTTTTAAGAAATTAGAACTTAATTCCAAAATAATAAATAAATGCTTTAAAAATTTGACTTATTAAAAGAAAAGCAGATGGAGTTCTTGGCATTTTTGCTAATGGTTGTGATGGTGCACTTTGACTTACCTTTAAAGAGTTGGCACATTTATTATTTTTAATTTAATGAAAATTTTCAAATTTGAGAGATGGAAATAAGATCCTGATTTATACTATACCATTACCAATTTGCTCATTTTATGTCATTCTCATCTCCCAAATGCTTCAGAGAAAAGAAAATTTTTCCTAGATTGGTGTAGTTTTTTCCAAAAAAGTAAATATGCCTGATATTGTTGTACATGGAGAGAGAGTTACAGCCTAATGCAGCAATTTACTGCAGAAATTGTTTTAATTTATTTGCTGATTTGTCCAATTCATGAACATTATGTTAATGTAGAATTGAATTTTTTTAAACATGCAAGTTAAAATAAAAAAAAATTATTCTTAATGTCTCTCTTTTTAAATTTGTTTTGGTTGATACTAAAATTCTGTTTTATAAAATAAATTATTTTAAATATCAAATATTTAATTTATTGTTAACTCTTCTGAGATATCTATTTGTTTCAGGAATAAACCAGACTTTTATTTCTCCTAGCTGTCTTGTCAACCCATTGTAATTCAAAGCAAACTGACCCTGACCATAAACCAGACTTACATTCCTGTGACACATAAACGTACCCTGACCATAAGCCAGACTTAATTCCTGTCACACATAAACTTACCCTGACCATAAACCAGACTTACATTCCTGTCACACATTTGTTTAACTCTTTAAATTTAAAGCACCGGAAGAAAAAAAAATCTTAAAACTAAATACATTCTGTCTTTAAAAAATGATCACACAAAATTCAGTCAAACATATCCTGAGCTTTTAACACAAGGAAATAATTATTTTTGTGTTCTGTTCATTTCAAGGATGATCTGGATGATTTAAAGTGCCCTAATTAGGCTTCTGAATATGTCAACATTACTCAAAAGCTGAAATTGAAATACTTCAACTATCAACTCTAGAAAAACATTTTAAGACTAAATTTTCTGAAACTAACAAATGAAGTTTATTATCGACTAAATTTATTATATTGAGGACTTAAGGTGAGGACCCAGTCAATTGATAAAACTTTCTCCCACTGTGATCTGAGAAAACAAATTCATGCAAAGTCTTTCCATTGTTTTAATTTACCTTAACGATGCTGAAGTATGGGGAAAATGGATCTGAGAATTAACAAGTAAAGGATGAATTCAAGATAATCTTCAACACAAAAATTACATACAATTTAAATTTCAAAAGTCTTTATTATTTCTGAAGACAATTACAAGATGATTTTCAGATAAACTTTCATAAACCCATGTTAATACTACATGTAGTTGAATTAGAGATGTTCTAAATTGATACAAGATGAACTTGTGTATCCTGCACTTATGAATTTAGCTTGTAGAGTCAGATATCTATTTCAAAATGTTTGACATAATAAGGTAAAACATCTTTGAACCAGGCTTGGCAGCCAGTAATGTTCATCTGAAGAAAAGCAATACATAAATATACATGTTAACAATTCATGTACCAAATAACAATAAACAATAACCAAATCAATTATACATGTACTCACTCTAGACATTCAACAGGCACAGCTTTCATTGTACAATAATTTTGGCATTCAATCACAATATCTTTACTCAATTCGAAAGTTAAGATACATTACTCATTACAATTTAATTATGAATTTGAATGAAAACAGGATTTACAGTACATGTAATTGTATCATGTATATCTCTCTAAATAGGATGTACTGTAATAAGTTGGAACAACAGGAACCATTGAGTCCAGTCCTACATACCATACATTTGCTAAGAGCACATAATTTATTTTGTGGTTAAGATCTGATATTAATTTCATTCATGAGCAAGGACAGATGAAATATGTCATACATTTCTGAATAAACAGCATTTTGACATTTATGGGAAAAGGGAAAATCATGAAAATTTACTCCATAAATGTTTGCTTCAATTTTCCAAATAATATTTTATCTTTAATGGGAGAATTTTGAAACGTAAATTGTTATTAACTTACCTACCAATCAAATTTAATAAATATATTCCTTAGACATGAATTTTGCATTAATACTTTCCTAATTTATGTCAACCTCAAAGCATACATTAATTTTCTAGTTCCATTTACTTAGACAAGTTCCAAGCTCACTTTTTGGCCAGTTAAAATTTAAAAAATGTATTAAAAAAATATAATTCAATTAATATAAACATAGAGAATCGGCTTAGACAATTTATTTACATTAGAAACCCTCCGATATGACAAAGTCTGATATTAGCAATCACAGGCACACCATAACGTCTGATGAAAACAAACACAGACTCAGGTTTGAAACAATGCTCAAACGCTTTATATTTCGATGGGCTTGGGGATAGGTTTTTGAATGTGCCTCATAGATGAGACACTTTATATTTCAATGGGCTTGGGGATAGGTTTTCAAATGTGCCTCATAGATGAGACGCTTTATATTTCAATGGGCTTGGGGATAGGTTTTCGAATGTGCCTCATAGATGAGACGCTTTATATTTCAATGGGCTTGGGGATAGGTTTTCGAATGTGCCTCATAGATGAGCCAGTCTCAGTTGGTTTGAAAGGTGCGTGGGACCCATAGGGTCGGGGTATGGGCAGCTCAATTTCATCCTCAGGGATGTAGGCATTGGGTCTTGGCTCAGCTGTGGTGTAGACTCCTCCAGCAAGTTTGTACTGCTCCTCTTCTTCAGACATCTAGTTGGATAAAAGATTAAAACATTATGTATTTTATCTGTATGTATTTGGCTCTCTTTTTTAAATAGCTGTTACTCTTGTCTGAATCTTGAGCAACATTAAGTTTAAGAAGAAATATGATAGTGTAATAGTTGGTGACAAGTGTGTAACCAGTATAACAGAAACCATTAAAGGCAAGCAAATCTGTTTAAAAAAAATAGATGACATGGTACAGTCTCTTGATTTTTTCCCCCTTATAACAGCTATGCAGTTCACAGCACAGCGTTGATCAGCTGAAGTGAAGAAATAGTTACTATTTATCCATATTATGTAGCAGAAAGTATTTCATCACTATGTTTTAATGTTAGCGAGCAAACAGTTTCAATTCATCTGATAAAATATTCTTTTAAAAATTAACATTAAAAAATTAACATTGAAAAATTAACATTACAAAATTAACAACTAACATGAAATGATGCATAAGTTTTAAATAACATAATAGAAATATTAGATTACTAGAGCAGCAGCACCACTTACCATCCTCCTTGCCTCAGCCTCCTTCAGTTTATTTTCTGTATCTCGGATGAACCTCTCCCACTCCAGCTCAAACTCCTGTGAAGGAGCTTCTCCTTTCTCCATGCGTATGTAGCATTGCTCCAGCTCTGCCTCCTTTTCCTTGACTTCCTGTTGGAGCTTCATGGCCTGTGCCTGGTTCATGGACAGCTCGGACACAATGGCCATCATTTTACGTGTCATTTCTTTGATCTTTGCTTGAATGTTGTTCACCTGAATGACAAGAGATGAATAATTTGAATCTGCTCATAATTATTTCAGTCACATTTAGTTTTTGATTGTATCAAATAAAATTTATAGTGAAATATTTTTGGCAATAAAAATCTTAAATTGTTAATATACAGAGATAAGAAATGTATTCATGGTCTATTGATCATGTATTTCAGATTTAAAGATTTTTCATTCATTTTTAAAAATTAAATCAAACAACTTAGCAAAATTTTAATTTGATTTCACTTTTTAAAAACTGAAATTGCTTCATCACCCATATTTTTGTATTTGATCAAAATATAGTTATAAAATTCTATTAAAAATCTTAAATCCTACACTAAACCAAATTGATTATTCTATCCCCAAATATGTGTTAAATTCCAAATATTATTTTAAACAAAATTTTCTGAGCATTGGGACTGAAGCCAACTTACACTTTTAGCCAGGTTTAATGTGTCATCTTTGCCAGCTTGAGCTTTGTTGCTTATCCTGGCAACCAATCGTTCAACTTGTTCAAAGATTAAATCTTTCTCTAGCAGATGTTCTTCTTTTTCTGCAAGCCTTAACTCCAACTTAATGGCAAGAATTTAAACATAAGAAAAACAATTTTTAAAACCATTTTCATATCAATTAATTACATATTATAAAATGGTGACATGGTGACTTAAAACTCATATACAATAATCAGCTATAATTAAAAACTAATTGCTTACCTCCTCCACTTTGCCATGTATTTCTCCTGGAGTAGGATCTTTACCAGTTAAATATCTGACACGAGATTCATCATAGGGGTTTTCTAGAGCTCTTTCCAATTCCAACATCCGGTCCTGACACTGCTCCAGCTGTTGGCCAACAAAACAAATATGAAAATATTATTACAGTTCACTTGATGAACATTATTCTTTTACTTTATGATGCTGAATATCACCTTGATAATAATAATAAACAATAATATGAAAACTTATAACACAACATGGGGTGGGGTCATCGTGCTTCACATAAAATATGTAGAAAAATATTTTTTAAAACAAAACATTAATAATTTAATGAGATGGGCAGCATCCATGAGCTACATTTATGTCTAAAAATGTCAGTTTGGAAAGACATGGAAATTTTAACTGGTGAATTTATTGACTTCATCAAGGTTATTACAAAAAAAGGCAACGTCCCAATTGAAGTTGAAGTTGAACTATCCCTTAACCCGTTGTTGGGTCGTTGGGGCACCATTGTGAACTGCTCACTAACACACGCCATTTGTCACGGTCCTGTGCTGCCCTTTGAGAGTCGCTGAATGACAGGCCGGTCCACTCTTTGATATCATCCTCCCATCTCTTCTTTTGTCTGCCTCTTTTCCTTCCTCCCTGGACTGTGCCTTGTAATATGGTTTTTGCGAGACCTCCAGTTCTTGTCACGTGTCCGTACCATCGTAATTTCCTCTTCTTAATTGATGTGAGTAGGTCCTCGTAGGGGCCAATGACAGTACTTATTGTGTTGCGGACAGCTTCGTTTGTGATGTGCGCTGTGTAGGAGATGTTCAATATATTTCTGAAACATCTCATCTCTAGCGCATTTATTCTTCTTTGGAGGTCTGCAGTGAGCGTCCAAGCCTCACAACCATACAAAAAGACAGACATCGCTAGAGAGCGCATTAGCCGGATCTTTGATCTCAGGGAGAGCTTCTTACTTTGCCAGATGTGCTTTAATTTGCTCAATGCTGCCATTGTTTGGGCTACTCTGGCAAGAATTTCTGGCTTTGAGCCTTCGTCGGATATTATGGCCCCTAGATACTTGAAGGTGGAGACTTCTTCGAGTTTTTGCCCGTTTATCCGAATCTCGCTTGTGAATTTACTATTAGCCATGACCTTGGTCTTTTCTGCGTTGATTTCCATGCCGTACGCCTTTACTGTTTTCTCTAGCTTTGCAAGGAATTCTTTTAGTTCGTCATCGCTACCAGCTAGGCCGTCAATGTCATCGGCGAAGCGTAGGTTGGTTATACTTCTCCCTCCGATGCTGACTGTTCCGACATGGTCTTCTAGCACATCTGTCATGATCCTTTCAAGGAAGAGGTTGAAGAGGATGGGGGAAAGTAAACATCCTTGTCTGACACCAACAGTGGTCTTGAACCAATCTCCCAGCTTGCTGTTGAAGAGTATTGCGCTGGTTGCTCTGTTGTAAAGGTTCTTGATCACTTCAATGATGTTTGCATTTATGTTGAATTTGTGCATCGTTGCCCACAGTGCCGCATGCCACACTCTGTCGAACGCTTTTTTAAAGTCTATAAAGACATGATAGAGGTCACTCTGGTGTTGGAGATGTTTTTCACAGAGGACTCGCAGGTTAAAGATGCCATCATTAAAAAAAAACTACTGTAAAACCAGGCAGGTCATTTATGATTTCCACAATTAAGTGAGGAAGCAAGCAGTGGCGTAATAACGGGTTGGCATCGGGGCAGTTGCCAAGGGCGCCAGCTCAAAAGGGCGCCACTAAATCCCTAATTTTTAACTTTGTATTTAAATAAATACAGTCGGACCTCTCGAAGTCGAACGCAAAAGGACCAGAAAAAAAATTCGACTTACGGAGTTTTTAAGCTAGGGAAAATGGCCTAATAGGCACCGATTAATCAAGGACAATGTAGATATTGAGAGGTGAGAACAGGCATACCGGCTAGTAAGCTTGACAGGAAAGAGAGGCGGTGTCTATGTTTCATATGAAAGGAAGCCAACTTGCTTTGACATTCCGACACAAGCCCATGAGAGAAGACACCTTCCTTCCCCTCCCCCACTTTACTTCCTCCACAGTGGGATGGGGGGAATAAGATTTTTCTTTTTAAAAAGAGTCACAGCATGCAGCAAAGGGACGCGAATTAATTACCACTCCTTTTTCTTGCCTTTGTCTTTTTTTGTACTTGCAAGGGTCGCTTAATCCCTCATGTAATGCACTAAGATAAGATTATACGTCCATTTACGTGGCTCTACGGAAAACGTGTTCTGAAATGTCACTCCAGAATAATAACCCAAACGCCTTGAAAAATTCGAATAAGAGAGGTTGAAAGCCAAAAATCTTGGAGTTAAGGAGATCTAAAATACATTAGTCTTATGGAATTTGACCTGGACCTAACAATTAATTCGATATAGGGAGGTTTTCGACTTAGGGAAGTTCGACTTAGCGAGGTGCGACTGTATTTCACTTTTATCCTCGATAACAAAAAAGTGAATAATTAATTATATTTAAATAGATTTCATTTAAACCATTATAACATTTTTTATTATGTTTGTGGCCTTTGCGTGACTTCTTATCATACCCATGTAAATATGATTTTACAGTCTTTCTTTTAAAAGAAAAATCTTACTATCCCCATCCCACTGTTGAGGGAATAAAGTGGGGGAGGGGAGGGAAGGTTTTCTCCTCTCACGGGTTATGTCGGGGGTTGTGTCGATATGTCAAAGCAAGTTGGCTCCTTTCATATGAAATATCACTGCCCCTCTTTCCTGTCAAGCTTCTAGCCGCTATGGCTGTTACCAACCCCCCCCCCACTCTCAACATCAAAATTGTCCTTGATTAATCTGCGCCTATTACGCCAGTTTCCCTAACTCATAAACTCCGTAAGTCGATTGTTTTCCCCCTTGAGTTCGACTTAGAGAGGTCTGACTGTATTAGCAACACGCCAATAAGCCAGCTAACGGATAACGGAAGTGCTGAGCTGTAGTCGGTGGAGTGTTACTTAAATTTACTTTTAATTGTGAGTTTTTATCGTTATGTATCATATAATGAGTATGACACATTGACACTAATGTTTTTATTTATAATACACGTTACTTCAATTTTTGCTGTATTCTTTATTAATGCAACAAAATCTCGTTTTATCCACCAATTTATTTGGTATTATTCAGTAAATAATAAACTGCAAATTAGTATTGTTCCTGTCTTATGCATTTTTTATACTCACGTTGTATGACTGTCACTGTCAGACTACGTAATTATATTTTTTCGAACAAATGAAAAATTCGCAAAGCTGAAACTTGTCAATTTATCAAGGGTGCCAAAAAATAAATTTGCCAAGGGCGCCAAAAACCTAGTTACGCCTCTGGAAGCAAGTACATTTACTGCATGTTTTCATAAGTGGGAAGGTTTTTATGCTATTTTTTTTTAATTTTCTTGTCAACTTAATTAAAAAAATGTGCACTATGATAACACAATAAAAAAATCTGTAATATTTCTTCATTTTTATTCTGCTGTACAATTCTAACCTGTATTTGCAGTGTCACTAACTCCTTCTCTTGATTCAGCTTATCTGGCAATGTCCTGTTTAACAATTGGCCAGACCTTTTCAACTCTTGTAATTGAAGCTGTAGGAATCTAATTTCTTCTTCCTTACTGTTCAGCTCAACTTCCCCATTACGAATCATTTGATCTGAAACAATACATGAAATAATATAACATACATATAGTTCTATATGATTTTCTGCATGAGCATTTTATGAACCAGATATGTCCAAAATAAAATTAAAAAAAAATTCATTAAAAAATAAGAAGATCCTACTACAAATTAAAACAAATATTTTTAACTTATTAAATTCCAACCCAATGAAGGGACATAATTACCTTGAATGTTTACTCGTTCATAGAACACACAAACTTCCTCATTTCTCTCTATCAGCTTAATTCCCCTGAGAAAAAAATAATAACACATTATAAATATACATTATTGACTTGAAACAACAGAAACAATTATAGCATTTTGAACTTCCGATTATTTTCATTATTCATAATGACTATCAAAGACAAATTAATTCATGAATTGAGAACAATAAAATCTATTGACTAATTGTATGAAATCAGATATTTTGGATGACATATTAGGTTGACGCACGATCCTTAATCCACTAATTATTTACAACTAGGTACGACATTACAAATCCGGCTCCGGCAGAAATTTGCTTCATAAATCTGGCAAAATCCGGCTTGCCGGGTTTGCGATAAAATATATATTAATTATAGCTATGGCTTCGGCAAATCTGGAATCCGGCAATTTTCACAAATCCGGCTTTGGCTCCGGCCGTATTTCAATTCATAAATCCGGCCAAATCAAATTCAATTATCGGTTTGGGAAATTTAAAACCGATTGTCGCTTTCAAATCCGATTATCGTTTAACAGCCCTAGTCATGATGGAAAAAGGGGAAAAGAACGGGTACAAACAAACATTAAAAAAAAATTTTAAAAACATTTTTGTTACCTCTGGGGTTTGATCCCAGGACTTAACGCGTTCAAGGCGGACATGATAACCACTACACTACGAATCATATGTTATTCTGTGAAGGAAGAACGCAACTGAACAGCAAGTGAATGCAAGAAGCATTGTTGCCACCCACCCCCCCCCCTCTTTTTTTTCTTTTCATCCCACCATGCTTGCCAACCATGATTTTTCGACCCCAGCGAGGGCCATTCATCATGCTCATTTGCACATGGTCGTTTAGGAGAAATGTATATAGTATATAGATTCTTCGACTCTTAACCTGCAAGTCAAAATTCAATAATTCAACAAAACCATTTTTAAATCCCTTATATTAACTTCACCGCCGTCTCATGGGCGGGCGGAAAAACAAAAGTAAAAAATGACCCACTTTCCGTGAAGCCATCAAGCTGAAATTTGGCACACGGACCTGTGTCAGTTAACAATGCATCGTATCAAAATGTCAGATTGATCAAACGTACCATAATAAAAATTAATGCATTTTTAGTTTATCTATATAAAACTATATGTAGAAGTTGCTATTGTTTACATTTTACGGGTCACTTGACTTCACGCCAGCCATCAGTGAACAAATCTCGTGTTTTAACCAGGTGTACCGGGGTGCTTTTGTTTACATTTTACATGTCACGCTGAGCTCGGTCCAGCGATCGGTGACCAGAACTTTCCCCTCTCCCACAGGGGTTATAGAGCAAAGGGAAGTTAAGACAGATTCAGTCTGTAAATGTTTGTCGCATTTGAACATAATCAATACTTTTAGTCATGTCTCATATATAAGGGATTTATAGTCAAAAACTTTGTTTTTACGGGTTTGTTTTATTCATTATTCTAATCTAACCACCCATCAGAAAATCTACTGCCCATCTCACCTGTCATTTCTATGCTGTACATTTTTCTCATATCTGTTCCTGAGCTTGACCATCAGCTCCTCTCCCTGGTTGATCAAAAGGTTCAACTTGGCCATGTCCACTTTCTGCTGCTCCCTCTTCTCCTTCATCTCCTCCTCAAGACGCTGTTGTTTGGCCAACTCGTTGCGCAGTGAGTCACGCATCACAATGGCATTCATTCTTCTGAGCCGATGCTTCTGTAAATCTCTGATACACAACACAAAAAATTTTTTTAAATAAAAATATATAGAATTACAGTAAGCATTATTAAAAATAATTTTTGTTGCTGTAGAGCATGGTTTAATATTAGAAGTAAAAATGTGTTGCATTTATTACTTGTCTTTCTGCATGACTGCTGTGCGCAAGATCTCAATTTCATTGTTAAGAATCTTGATTTTCTCTTTCATCTCTGCTGACTTCTGTGTGGATGTTTGGATCAAGTTAACACACTTGTTACGCTCATTCTTGATAACATCATATAGTTTGGCAAATTCCTTTAGTCTGAGGAGGTAAAATAAAAAATTTTGAGAATTTAAGAAAGAAATTTAAAAGAAAATAATGATTAGCTTTTCACTGACGGTGGCAACGCAAGCACATTGCAATAACTACGTTGCACCAACCACATTGCTCATGTAAAGTAATGTCAATACTGTTTGTTGGCCTCATTCAAATATTAATCCCAAGTTCTATAAAAGTGAAGGACTCATGGCATGAAAGTTTATGATCTTGACTTTAATTTGTGTACAACTCTCAAGCAGTTCAAGCACATCTGTACGTGCAGTGAGACAGTAACAGACAAGATCATTTGGGAATAATATTTTAAGATAATTGTTCCTTTTATTTGAATGCCTTTCAATTTTAACCAAAGTCCCACTTGTTATTACAATGTCTTATTCAACTAAATCTTGACAAAATAAATATTAACACAAAAATGTTGCTCTGATTAATACATGTAAGATTTAAAAAAAAGAAAATATGTTTAAATATAGAATTTATTTCCAAGAATGAAACAGGAGAAAATTTGTCTCATGATTAGATGTTAGTAAAGATCTAATTAATCAAGGGAAGTTGCTAACTTGATCAACATCTCCTGATGTTTCTTGTGATGGTCTTGGATCTGTAACTGTTTTGTTTTTAGATCCTCTACTGCTCTGTGGTATTTCATCTCTGCTCTCATGAAATCTCTGGCTTTCTGCTCCCTCTCATCAGCCTTGCAGAAACAAAGTATAAGAAACAAATTTTGTATTAATAAAATTATTGTACATTATCAAGCAAATATTCCTTTAATCTGAAACAGAAACTTATTTCCTTTCATTCTATTGTCAGAATTATTCTTACTATGAATATTAAATCAACAGACAAATGAACCATTAAAATAATTGTATGAGTTAATATTTAATAGACATGTTATAAACTATCAATGCATTTTCCATAACAGGGGGATTATCATTCATTGAATTTGAATGATCATAAAAATTAACTGAAAAATATAATAGATTCTTAAGATAGCGATTTGATGATCATTTTTTCATATAAAAAGGAATTTGTGATATGAAGTCTGAAGGTTCCTGATCTTCTCAAAGTCTCGGTTACCTACCTTGATGGCTGCCAGCCTGGTGAGTTCTACAACCTCAATCTTCTCAAAGTCTCAGTTACCTACCTTGATGGCTGCCAGTCTGGTGAGTTCTACAACATCAATCTTCTCAAAGTCTCGGTTACCTACCTTGATGGCTGCCAGCCTGGTGAGTTCTACAACATCTATCTTCTCAAAGTCTCAGTTACCTACCTTGATGGCTGCCAGCCTGGTGAGTTCTACAACCTCTATCTTCTCAAAGTCTCGGTTACCTACCTTGATGGCTGCCAGCCTGGTGAGTTCTACAACCTCTATCTTCTCAAAGTCTCAGTTACCTACCTTGATGGCTGCCAGTCCGGTGAGTTCTACAACCTCTATCTTCTCAAAGTCTCGGTTACCTACCTTGATGGCTGCCAGCCTGGTGAGTTCTACAACATCTATCTTCTCAAAGTCTCGGTTACCTACCTTGATGGCTGCCAGTCTGGTGAGTTCTACAACCTCTATCTTCTCAAAGTCTCAGTTACCTACCTTGATGGCTGCCAGCCTGGTGAGTTCTACAACCTCTATCTTCTCAAAGTCTCGGTTACCTACCTTGATGGCTGCCAGCCTGGTGAGTTCTACAACCTCTATCTTCTCAAAGTCTCAGTTACCTACCTTGATGGCTGCCAGTCTGGTGAGTTCTACAACCTCTATCTTCTCAAAGTCTCGGTTACCTACCTTGATGGCTGCCAGCCTGGTGAGTTCTACAACATCTATCTTCTCAAAGTCTCGGTTACCTACCTTGATGGCTGCCAGTCTGGTGAGTTCTACAACCTCTATCTTCTCAAAGTCTCAGTTACCTACCTTGATGGCTGCCAGCCTGGTGAGTTCTACAACCTCTATCTTCTCAAAGTCTCGGTTACCTACCTTGATGGCTGCCAGCCTGGTGAGTTCTACAACCTCTATCTTCTCAAAGTCTCAGTTACCTACCTTGATGGCTGCCAGCCTGGTGAGTTCTACAACCTCTATCTTCTCAAAGTCTCGGTTACCTACCTTGATGGCTGCCAGCCTGGTGAGTTCTACAACCTCTATCTTCTCAAAGTCTCGGTTACCTACCTTGATGGCTGCCAGTCTGGTGAGTTCTACAACCTCAATCCGAAGATCACTTTGTTCAAATAATAAATTTTGCTCTTCCTGTGCACTGGCCTCAAGTTTGACATGTTCAACAGCTGTTAAGGAATTCTGAGAACAAAATCAAAGAAATTATTACAATAGACAAGTCATTTTTAAACCAAACAGATTAAATAGCAAATATGTTATATATATACACATGTATATATATTATATTTAGTTATGTCTCATATATAAAGGATTTATAGTAAAAAAGTCTCATATATAAAGGATTTATAGTCAAAAACTGTTTTTAAATAAATATATTTTTAATATATTATGTCTTAAAATTTATTTCAATAAAACTGTACCTGCTGTGCTAATGCCCTTTTAGCCTGCTCCACTTCCTTTTGAATTTCCTGTCTCTTTTTTACCACAGATCCATCATCTTTTGGCAAACTCGTGACCTGAAGATATCATAGTTTAAGTATTAAACAAATATTTGGATCTTCATTTTTTTAAACATTCACGTATTCAGGAAACTTTTACAAACAATACAATTAAAATTAGCTTAGTTCAATTCTCTGGAAACCTTAAATATCTTTTTTCTAAAATACTATCTATCCTTAAGTTTGTTAAGAAATTTTTTAAAGATTTTTAATAATTTCACCAAAATAATATATTCTCACTTGTGATTTGACTTTTTCATAAATTGACTTGGTATGACTCAGGTTCTCTTCAGCCACTTTCAGCTGCAGCTCTGCTTTCTTTAAGTTGCGAATGTCTCTCTCCTTTTCTTTCATCTTTCGTGTGTGTATGTCATGAAGGTTTTTCCTCTCCATCAGGATGTGACGTAGGTTCATATCAAGATTTGCCCTGATTGAGTGAAAGTTACAGAGGTTACAACTAGTACTTGATGATTTACTTTTATTTTAACTTCCAAATGTACAAAGTATAACCTTTTTTTTTGGCAAAGGGCAGTCATCTAAAAATAAAATTTTGATTGTATTTTTTAAAGTTATCCTTCTTGAGCTCAAAAGTCCATATTTTGATTAGTTGTTGTATCACTTTTAATCAGGGCCAGTCTTAACAATGGCGGGGCTCTATGCGGCTTAGTATGCGAAACGGATTGCGCGGGGCCTATTCTGGGTGTAAGGGATAAGGATAATAGGTGAAAATTAAGATAGGCGGGGCAAATGAAAGTGTGGGACCCATTATTTATCTATCTTATCTATACAGACGCTCCTTCTATGCAGAAGATAGTTGCGTCCACAGATCATGACAGATAATCTGTTTGGCAAGTGAAGCAGCGTTCACAGGCCACGGCTTTGTGGGTTCCACGCATTACCCAGCCGCCTAACTACATGTAGTGTTAGGTACCCTTTCGGAGCGGGGTGACTCAGGGACGCCCTAGGCCCCGGGAACAAGCCCTTGCCTTCACACAGATTCGAACCCGTGACCATCGGTACGACAGTCCAGTGCGCTGCCACTCGACCACCGCGTCCCCATTGCCGCCGCATAGCTTGCAGTGGCCTAAGGCCGGTCCTGAATTTAATTGCTCATGTGTCTGGTTTGCAAAAGGCTAAATACACAGATAAATAAAAAGTTAAGTACTTAGCATGTTTTAAAGCAATAAAAATGTGATCAATAATTAAACTTATTATATAAAGTTATTTAACATTTTTAAAGCTGTAGTTAAAATATATGGTGGCATTTTTAATCATGAAAAATCTTGTATTTAGACAAAGTATGTTCATTAATAATGCCAAAGTGTGTAACATAAAACTATTTTTTTTTAAAACTGCTACAAAGGACTAATGTTTAAATTATAATCAGTTAATACAAATTACCTGTCCCCATTGAGCATCACTTCTCGTTCTTTAGCATATTCAAAATCTTTTTCCACAGTTTTCAGCTCTCTTTCTCTCTCATTTAGTAATGCCTTTTCACTTTTTAGCTTAGTTTCAGCTTCAAAATGTTCATCTCTCAGAGATTTCTCTTGACTTTCTAAATTTTTTATGACATCAACATATTCAAGGTACTCAGAATTAAGTTCTTCCAGTTGCACATAAATTGCACTGTAATAAGATGGAAAAAAAATATTAAGAATTCTTCGGAAACATAAAACTTAATATATTATGAAAAGAACATAAACAATATTTAACATAATTTTGTTCTTTTCTGGAGCAGGCCATGATTTTAATTTTAAAAATATTATGATCTCTTCTAAAATCTTAATAAAATGTAGAACTTAACTAAAAATTACCTAGTTTTAAATGTAAGCAAAAGTTTTTCTTTCTTTTTAAAATGCAACATTGAATAAGATATTGTTAACTCTAATTTCATAATATTCAGTAAAACTAACATTCTTTCTATTTGTCAATTGCATAAAAAAAAATTCCTCACAGGAACTAAAAACTTTACTCACTTCTTCTGTCTCAGTATCTTATCAGCCTCTTTACTCAACTGTCCAGGAACAAAGTTAACTTGCACCATCTCAGCCTGGGAGAAAATGAATTGTTTTACATTAATAGGTAAGAAGGAAAGCAATATTATAGTTCAATGTAAAGAAATTGAATACAATTTTTACTTATTATTTTATAATTTTATGAATAATAAATTACGGAAAAGAAAAACAAACAGTAACGATCAGCTCACTGGAATCAACTACTTGAATCTGAATTAAGGACACTTCGACCCCGGACGATTCGACCCCGGACGGTTGGACCCTGCCAGTTCGACCACAGGACGTTTTGACCCCAGGACGTTTCGACCCCGGTCGGTTCGACCATGGACGGTTCGACCCCGGGCGATTCGAATCCGGACAGTTCGACCACAGGACGTTTCGACCCTAGGGTGTTTCAACCCCAGACGTTTCGACCCTCTCGTTTCTACATTGTGAAATGTTTTTATTTATTCTTTGGTTTTAAAAAAAATATTTTTAAAAATTAATTTTTGGTATGTTATCCATTAAAAACTCCTATCCCAAACTAAAAACAAAACAAAAGGACCTCATTTATTATTGAGTTTCAAAAAGTATATCTATATTTAAGTCGTTCAAAGGTTTTCACCGTGATAACATAAACAAATGAAAGTTGCTTTTTTCATTTTAAAAAAAATAAAAAAAATAAAAGTGTCGACATGCTGAACGACACACCTCGCAGGCGCTGAAACCATTACAATGATTACAAACCCGCGCCCTTTGCATTCACTTCTGTTTCTTGTGTTGCTTAACACGTGTATACCTCCCTAGCAGAAATACTGATTTTAATAAGACGTACAAAGTTGTCAGTATTTAAAGTCCATAAATTTGCATAGTTTATACCGCCGCCTAGCAGACAATAACGTTCAAGCTGCTGGACCCGTATGACCGGACTGAACGTTACGTCATTGTTTTTTACATTTCGTCCGAGGGTTTCATAATCCCGTGTTACGAAGGCTACACTCAGTGACCACCACAGCAGGCCGTGTGCTGGCGAGGGTAAATAGAGTAAGTGGGGGCAGAGAGAATGTAGGCACCTTCAGAAAGGACTATCTGACCACATTGCCTTTGTTTTGTCCGATTACATCGGACGGGGTGGGGGTGGAGTTGAATTGGTTTGAAAGGTCTTTCTACCTGAGAGGAATGGCGCATTGATCACAATCATGATTTCTCGTTGAATATTGACTGGTTGTCAATAACAATTTCAAACTGTATTTAATTTTTAATGGATAATAATTTTAAGCTAAATTATTTTTTGTAAATGCATAACATTTAAACATGTTTATACCAAAACTTACTTTTAAAAATAATAATTTTTAAAAAGTATATTTAAAATAATATATTAAAAAATTATACGGTGTAGATACGAAGGGGTCGAAACGTCCGGGGTCGAATCGTCCATGGTGGAACCGTCCGTGGTAGAACCGACCGGGGTCGAAACGTCCTGGGGTCGAAACGTCCTGGGGTCGAAACGTCCTGTGGTCGAACCGTCCTGTGGTCGAACTGGCAGGGTCGAACCGTCCGGGGTCGAAGTGTCCGACCTCCCTTGAATCTGATAGTCAATCTAAGAAAATGTATTTTTTTTTAAAATTATATTTACCTTGAGTTTCTCTAACTCTTCTGATAGTTTTTCAAATTCCTTTTTGTCAATGGCAATTTGATGGTTTGTGGTGTCTAAATTTTCTTTCAAGTCTTTGGCATCATTCTGTCTCTGCAAAACCTCCCTTCGAAGTTCTTCATTGCCAGATTGGAGCTCTTTAATTTTTTTTTCAATTTCCTTTAAAAAGATCAGATGTTAACATAAATTTCGGATTATATGACACAATGGAATTTATTTCTCAGATGAAGATTAGTTACTTTTTCAAAATCAATTTGGATTATTTATGATAAGTGATAAGACTGAAATTTTAATGAAAATAACAAAGTATTCTATATGTTTAAATGCTTTAAATCTTTATCACCATTACTTATTAGGATGATGGATCCAGGTTAGGGCTGATAATGATTCATTTAAATTTAATTGTTAACTTTTGAAAAATTGATGATTAAATAGTCGTTAATTTCGATTAAAGCCAAAAATTGAAATTTATGGTGTCATAAGTAGGGCTGTCAATATTGTTGAAAAATGCTGCCCGGGTACCCGGGTTACCCGATCGAAACATCGCATAATTTTCCCCGTCATGACCGCTATAAAATGCTACCTAGCACCTTCCATGCACCTCATTTCACACAGTAGCTACACGGCCGACGTCTTAGGGGTCGTACATAAATGACGTCAAGCGATTTTGGCCGATTTTTTTACCCCCCCCATCACAAGTTGTCACAAAACCTTAGAGCCCCCTCCAATATGATAGGACGTCACAAAGTTTTTCGGCACCACCCCTCCCCTTATAAAGCCGTACTTCCTTTTTGAAAATGAGCATGTGTCAAATAACTTAATTGTCATTTAATTTTGTATTTAATGTGAAGTTGAACTCTAAAAATTGCTACACTCTTAAATCCATGTAAAGCGTCATTAAATAAATTGTAAGCAATCAAATATTGCAGTGGAATTTTTATTTAAAGTTGCGCGTTTTGATGTGACTTCACATTTATTCTTAAACACATCCCTCCCCCTCGTCACAAATGTGTGACGCCCTCCTCCCCTAGGTGCCTAACGTCATTTACGGACGGGCCCTTATCCATCTTACACTCATCATCATCATCATTGCCCTTCGTCCCATCTGGGGCATAGGCCGCGAACAAAGTCTCTCCAGGCATCCCGGTCCTGCGCCAGTCTCTCAATCTGCCCCCAGCTGTGCCCGCTCATTTTTGTGTCTGCCTCCAGTTCTCTTCTCCAGGTCATTTTGGGACGACCTCTTTTCCTTTTGCCTTGGGGGTTCCATGTGAGGGCTTGTCTCACAATGCTGGATGTAGGCTTTCTGAGAGTGTGGCCAATCCATCTCCATTTGCGCTGGCGTATTAGCTCTTCCACTGGCTCTTGTTGTGTGCGTTGCCAGAGGTCCTCATTGGTGATGACATTTGGCCAGCGGATTCGGAGAATTGCTCGGAGACATGTATTTATAAAGGCTTGAAGCTTTTTAGAAATGGCTGCTGTTATTCGCCATGTTTCTGCTCCATACAGTAGGACAGGCTTTACTGTGGTGTTGAATATCCTGACCTTGGTATGAAGAGTCAAGTTGTTGCAGTTCCAAACTTTTTTTAGCTGTTTAAATGATGATCTTGCTTTGCCAATTCTCACTCTTACATCGGCGTCTGTCCCTCCTTGTGTGTCGATGATGCTTCCAAGGTATGTGAAGCTATCCACCTCCTCCAGATTTGTTCCTTCCAGTGTTATTGGAGTGTTGCTTGATGTGTTTATTTTAAGGACTTTGCTTTTTCCCTTATGGATGTTCAGGCCAACACTGTTAGTAACTAATTTATTGACTCTAAAAACGTACACATTTTGGTGTATTCTTAAAATCGTGGTTTTTTTTGGGGCAAGGCACATGCTGTAATGAACACGAAACACAATCGAATGGAGGAGGAAAGGGGGGGGGTAGATAAACACCACCGACAATCGTAAACCCAATGTCAGCGTATTTCAAAGATCAAAGTTAGTATAAAAGCATTATTAACGAAATCAAACACGGCCTCATTCATCTCTATGCCGACATCTTACCCATCTTACACTGTTAGTAACTATTTAATTTATTAACCTTAAAAACTGACAACAAACACGGCCTCTTTCATCTCTATACAGTCCATCCCTATTTTCGGCAGAGGAGTTTTGTTTTCTTTATATGATTTATTGTATTTCCCGTTGACAGTTACTTCTCCTTAGATGTATTTCACAGCATATATTTGAAACAAAAATTTTCGTTTGATAAATTGTTTCGCGAGCCGTAAATTAAACACAAATAAATAAAGGTAAAAAAATGATTTTTAAAAACCACGTTTTTATAAGTGGACTAAAAAGAAGAAAATAATTTAAAACTTATAAGTTCAAGTACATGTACTTCGATTTAATATGACTAAAACGTGGGGCAGGCGCTTATGAGGTTTAACATATGCGGTTCACTCATTCTCTCACTTATTGATCTCTCTTTTGCCTTCTAAATTAGAAATCTTTAATTTTTAAACCAAACACAGGGTGAACTCGTCACGTGAAATTAAACTACGGCAGGCGGGTACAGATGCTTATATAAAGATAAACTAAGAAATGCATTCATTTAATTTTGGTACGATCTGAAATTTTGATACAATGTATTGTCATCCAAGATCTAGCTGTGGTAAAATTTTGAGCTCTCTAGGACCATCAGAAGTGGTTTAATTTTACGTTGGCAGATTTGAAAAAATTGTTGGACAGACAATGCCACAGGAACGAAAGCGTGTTAATAAAACGTGGTTAATAATAAAAAGCCGAATGCGAGCCGAAGTTTGGTTAATATAGAAATTGAAGCCACATTTTCCCGGGTACCCGGGCGGAATTTTACTACTCGGGTAATCTCACGGCAATGGGTACCCGGGTACCCGTTGACAGGCCTAGTCATAAGTAACATTTATTAAACGTCCTTGTTGAAAATCGAAATAACACTGGAATGTCTTCTTTATATGACATCTTTTAACCAACAAGGCAAACAGACAAGTGTATTGACATTATTTGGTTCAAGTGATGAGCAGGTCTTATTGACAATATAACTAGCCGAGCTGAACAATCGTTCACATAGCTTTAGATTGTCTCAGCTGAAGTTTCTGATACTGTAGTGGGTGTTTGGTTTACAGATGATATGTAAGCAAAGTGTTAGAACCATGATAGCAATGTTCCTTTTAAGCAGCGTGTCTGCGCAGATATTTGACCGACGCCATGCAGGAGTTTAGAATCACCATGCAGCAAATTGTTTAAAATATGGCCTAAAAACGGACGTTGTGCAACTTTGCACACAAGTTTTTTTTAACTTTGCACACGGACCAACGAAGCTTAGACTTAGAGGGAACATTGCATGGTAGGCAAACGATTTCTCTCAATGGATACATAATCTTTATCAACATTTTGAACATTTACATCAGTCAATAGTTTAAAATCAAAATGTTCGTGTAATCGTCCAGAAATTAGTTTATATTTGTCGGCCGAAATATTATACTTTTTGACTTTCAGTACATTTATAAGGGGTAGATAAATTAATCGTTAAAATTTTTTTAATCGTTACAAAATTTTTTACGATTAATCAAGAAATTAATCGTTAATTTCCGCAGCCCTAATCCAGGTATCACACTTTTTAATTCTAGTTTGAAATGATCATTGTGAGCACACATTGTTGATGAAGACCAAGTTAAATGAATTGTTAAACTTACTCCTTGTTTGGGTAATCTGTTATATTCCCGCTGTACAATTTTCTTCTCCTCTTCAAGGCTATGAAAATAAAAATAAAAGTATTTTATAAATCATCCTTTTTCTAAAATAAATAAGAATGTAGTATTTATTTTCACATAAATGGCCAAGCATATGAGTTTTTGCGGTTCTTAAAAATTTAGAAACAAAATAACACAAAAAGAATTTATCACACAGAGACAAAGTTATACAGCAATTGGGCCTAAGACTACCTACCACTCGATTTTATATTCTAACTGGTACTGCCTCTCTTCAGCTTGTGCTAGTTCATTGTTATGCTTCAACAATTGCTCTCTCAATTTAGAAACTTCTGTGTTGGAATTTTCAGGAAAATGATCCCCCTTTTCAAGTTCTTCAAACTGCCTGTCAAGATAATTTGCACTTTTTTTCGCATCTTGTAGGAGTTTTGCCTCACTTTCTCTGGTTCTGAAGTAACAATTAAAAATTTTTAATTTTTTTATAGCACATGTCAAAAAAGCTTTCATTTTCTGTTTCAGCATAATCACTAATTGTGTATCTTACTTTTTCAAAATTTCATGAAGTTCTGTATACTTGGCTTTCAGAAAAGCAACTTTTGTGCCTGTTAACTTCCCTTCTTGAAAGAGCTGAAAGAGAAAAATTATTAGTTTTAAATAAGAAAAACTTTCTAATAACCTAAAAAATACAAGGCTTTAAATCCATTTATCAACTTATATCAAGAATAAACTTATTATTTTTCCTACAAACCATTCTATCAAAATTTATCATTGTACAATGAATGAAAAATTTAGTTTTATCGACACCATGGAATAAAAAAAAGTAGTTAAAACACAGAGAGAAGATTAAAATTTACAATTTTAAAAAAATATTTAGAAATAGAGTTAGCACTAACGCCAAAAAATTTAGGTTCAAACATTTCCCAAAGAAATTATAATTTAAAGAAACACATTATCTTATTTAATTTTCTTGAATAATACTGTAATTTTTTTCAGTCACTTAAATTTAACCTCTGTACATATGACACTTGCCAACTATAAAAGGACATCAATAAAAAAAATGTTGGCCATTTTTCAAGTGATGATTTTTTATTTTGAAAATTTTAATTTAAAAAATGTATGTTACAAGTAGAAGTCACATATTTAATTGAAGTAAAATATACAACCTCATCTAGACATTGGAATGCTGGACTGGATGAAACTTCGACTTGATTTTCTTCTTGCTTGATGATTTTAGGAGGTAGTGCAGCAATAGCTGGCTGGTAATCCTCCTCATCACTGATTGTGTTCAAGCCATATTCCTCATCACTATCTAAATTGTCATCTAAATTTGTATCGTCTTCCAAAACTCGTGTAATTATGATTGAACCATCTTTTATTTCAGAATCATCTAAGTCTTTTTCATAAAAATTCTCATCCTTTTCTTTTTCATTAACTTCATTTACTTCCTGATCTTCAATTTCATCTGCACTGTCTTTATCACTCATTTTGAATTTATCACCTGAAATAAATGTGCAATTTTCAATTAACTTCTTACTTCTAATTAGGTTGCAAGAATTTTTTAAAATTATATAATATATATATTATATATATTTTTAAAAATTTCCCAACTACAATATAAACTAAATATGAGATCTGAATAGCTCTATGAAGCTTCCTTAACAAAGGAGCATAAAAAGTTCCTATAATAATGTAATAGCTTATTGAAACAGCTATCCCAGTTAGATGTTTGATACATACTCATTATTTTTTTTGTGTTCTACTGTTGTAGAGTTTAAATTATTAAGACTAATATTAAATTACTTGATAAAATTAATGGAATGAATTACTTAATTTAGAAATAAACACATATAAATTTTAAAGAACTCATGCCATAAAGATAAGATCACTTTGCCTTATCATTCAAATCTAAGAATGAGCCTAACTACCAATAGTGAATCATTTTGACAATTTCTGAATTTCCCCCTTGCTTAATTCTCCTAAGTTATTCTTTATAAACTAAGTCTACTGATTAAGAAAATAATGATTAATAATTTAGTTTTCATTTTCAAGTATAAAATAAAAATACAGTACTTTACCTAAGATAATTGATAATTTCAGAATTAAAGACTATAAGCCATAAGTCAGTTTCTTAAAAACTGATAGCTCGCTACAATACAAGGGACATGGGAGAAAAAATCAACAGCCCACAATAATAAATTTCATGACCTTTTTTTACCCACCTTGTGTAAAAAGAAATATTAGATGATAAAGGAGAAATTTTAATGATTAATGTGTGTTAAGGAATTCAAATTCCAGGATATTATAGTATAGACCAATGGTGGCCAAACTGCGGCTCGCGAGCCGCATGCGTCTCTTCTGTTCTTACATTTACATTGCGGCTAGCGAAAAATTTATGAAAGACATGTTGCCGTTGCAAGTATTACTGGACATTTCCAAGCCAGGATTAATGACCAATAGTGCTTCAATGTGGCTCTCAAAATTTTTTTTAATATAAATATAATTATTATATTATATTTAATTATTTAAAAATGGCTCTCAGTTACTAAGACTAAGACCTAAGACTACAGGTCTGGCCACCCCTGGTATAGGCAATGGAATTTCAGGAGGGTGAAGGGTAAGAACCAAGATTTTAGTTTTAATTTTAGTAGGACTATGCCTATACTATACTAACATAACTATACTATATAATATAGTTTATTAGTTTTAGAATAGAATCATTAGAATTAGAAAAATAATTGATTATTTTCTATTAAATTACGAAGTGTCTGCTGCTACGACAAAGTAACGGCAGACAACTAGACGGGCTGTTGCTAGTGCTACGACATGTCGTAATACAAGCAACATCCCGTCGAGTCGTCTGCTGCTACGACTAGTCGTAAAAAATATGCTGTATTTTAATTATGCTAATACTAATACTTTAATACTAAACATTAGTTCTCATAATTAAACTTCATGAATACTAAGTAAGCCGATTAATGAATTTTAAAGGTTAAAAAAACTTGATTGGTGTTATTTTATGACAAACAGTTATTATTTTTAAAATTCGTTATCTGACATGAGCTTCGCTAGCTGTTGTGATAGTGAAAGACAATACTTTTCAGTTACGACTGATATGAGTGTTCTAATCTCGCTCACGGCAAATTTTAAACCACAATGAGTGTACTGGTAATTTTGATTTAATAACTACTTATTCTGAAAAGCGGATACGTTGATTCCGTTGATTAAATCTATTTAGATTTTAGAATTAATATTATAAAATATTATGAAGAGTTTGTTAAAGTTAAAATATTATAGAAATTAAAGCGACTCAGTTTTTTCGAAGTAATCAAAGTGTTAATTTCTAAGATTCTAAGTCTAAGAGTACTTACTAAGACTAGTGGTAGCAAGTGTTACGACTAGTCGTAACTAAGGAAAAATAACTCGCTAACTTTTACTAACGGTTTAAACCAGTGGTTCCCAAACTTTTTTGACCCACGGACCCCTTTTATACTCAAAATTTCCCCACGGACCCCCAAGTAAAAAAAACAAACTTTATAAATGCATAGTAGAAAAATTACAAAAGCAACATTTTGATGAAAAGTACGGTATTTATTAAAATTATCACTTTTGTTTAAGATAAAATTGAAAAAAAAACTTGGATTAACGTGATGAGATTTTATGAGTGTATTTATGCCTGACTCAATGTTTGTGTGTAGGAACCGCAAATCCTCACGAGCACCAATCTCTAGTCATTTATTTTTTATTTTTGTTGTTTTTTATGATGAGGTTCATAACGCCACTGAATCTTTGTTCTACCAAATAGAAAGTCATGAAAACAGTCAAAAAAATTGTGTACAATAACCTTTAATGCATGATATAAAATTGTGATCTGACTTTGTAACCAGAATTTATGGTATCCTAGTTCAAACAGTGGTATAAGTTCCTCATTTGTGGATATTTCAATAAGCTGTTCCTGTATTAGTATGGATTCATCTGTGTTTGGGATCTGAGTTTGTACATGCGCTAAAGAGCTCAACTGCCAGTCGGAAATGTCCTATAGTGGCAAATGCCTACAAAATGGCTGCATGAAGAGCCGTTAAGTTTTGACAGGAAGCAAGCAAACCTTTAACTATGTGGCAATTTCAAAAGATTTGAAAACTGACAACATTCTCCTGTTCCTAAGTTTTGTTTGCAAAGAAAAAGATTTGCAACAAAGTCAGATATAACGCTTTTAGTTTTGATTAAATTTAATTGGTTACCTTGTAGTAGTTGTAGTTTCAAATTAGTTTGGTTAAAGTTGGGTAAATAATACATTAATAAAGGATATGTCATTTTTTGAGTTAATTGTGATGCTAATTGTCTTTGTTTTCCAGGAATTTGGACAATGAATCAAACAAAGTATAAAATCGATTTAAATATGTACGTAAATGATAACCAGCGTACTTCTGTGTGAATAAATAATCCATTATAGTCTTCTTCCTCATTTTCCAAACCGTGGTGAGCAAATAATCTCTAATTGAAGGCATTCCTTTTGATTTTATTAACTGCTCTAATGACATAATGTAGTGATCCATGCAAACTTTCACTAAGATTTTTTGGAATATTTTATGTTGATGAATGACTCAATTTACTGAAAATACATTTGGTACAGCATGTTTTAAGTAAGCCAGAAATTCAAGTGCAATGCTTTAACTTCAAACATTTGTTTTTAATTCAGTAAATAACGTTTCACGTTTCGTATCTGTTTCCAAACATTTAGGCATACCTCAAATATTCATTAACACCATATTGTTGGCATTGTTTCTTCGGCTCACTCAGTTCTGGAATTACCTATTTGCTAAACAAGCTATAACTTAGGGCCCCTCCCTTCTTGGGGGCCCCCCGGAAGTTTTTTTTCATATTTGTCACTAGACTTCAAAAGGTCCTTAAATAGCTTAGGGCCCCATCAAGTCTAAATCCAGCCTTGGGCTGACTCATTCTCTTATCTGTTGTAACAGACAACTGTTAAGAATTATTAATATTTTCAATGGAATGCTACAGTAAAGCCCTATTAAAAACATTTGATGATAGGATGCAATTTAGATAAATATAACTTCCCGACACATCGAATAATACACAACCTTGCAACACTCATAGATTCAAGTTAAAAAGTTGTATATTTCTACTGATAGTTATAGGAATTCAGCATTTCTTCTGCATCAAGCTTGACATTTCAACAAACCAAGTATTTTGATTGGTTATAGATGTGGGAATTACATTAGTTCTAAACTTTTTTTTACGTAAAACAACATTGTATCCATGAAGGATAGCACCCAAGATGGTATTTATTAGTAGAAAAGGCATTCACATACTATTTTATTTATTATGATTTATTTTAATTTCAATAATAATAAAAATTTATCAGTTTTATTATTTGATTTTTAAACCTTGCGTTGTTCAGGGACCCCCAAATCAATTTTTATTTTCCACGGACCCCCTGAAAGGTCCCGCGGACCACTAGGGGTCTGTACGGACCACTTTGGGAACCACTGGTTTAAACGGTCCTCTTATTTAGAACGGGTAATCAAAAGTTCTTTTTAAAAAAAAATAAATTTAAAAAAATGACAATAAACCATCACTGTTTACTTAATTGTTTTGAAGTTGTTTTTTAAATTTAAATTCTCTGAATTGAAGTTGAAGGTATCGCGAACGCAAGCGGGGGAAGCAGGTTTTGATGTCATTATCAGACGATGAGAGGCGAAAACTTCAATCTTCATGCACCCTCTCGCTGGTCTCAAAATATAAGGAAATACGGACCGGTGGTTAACCGGTATTTTTCTTTTGAACTGTTTAACGGTTATCAGAAACGAGCGGACTTAACAACTTTAGTTCAAACCCCGATGGTGGCAAATTTTTATAATTTTTTAAAAATAAACCACAATGAATGTGCTTGTTATTTTTGTAATAATTTAAATAAATTTACATTTTTGAATTAATACACACATAAATAAGCCCAGATCTATTAATAGCGTATAATATATGCGTATAAAATATTAATAATAATTAAGAGAAGAGTTTGTTAAGATATTATAGCGACTTAGACTTAGTTTTTTCGAAGTGTCTACTCTACTGATGACTGATGAGACTAGTCGTAGCACTAGCCAGGAAACTTCTGCTACGACATGTCGTAGCAGCAGTTTCCTAGCTAGCGTTGTAACGCTATCAACATCCCGCCGAATCGCCTGCTGCTACGACATGAGCACTAGTTTCCACGCTAGCGTTACGTCGTAACGCTAGCAACATCCATTAAATTATAATCTTTGTGATTGTATTTTTCAAACTTGTTCATAAGCTATGGCTTTATAGCGTACGTAAAAATGAACAAATTTACATTATGAATTGGTGCAATCAAAACACACATTTGTATTTGTTATTTAATCATTACCGTTTTGAATAAAATATTACTCTGCATGTTGAAAAGTATTATTTTACTTGGTCCACCATTAGTATTGACAACGGTTGTTATGATAAATGCGCTTGCGCGTAGGTACTACATTTGATAGTCGTAAATTAAGAAGTGTAAGATTTCTATTTCATTTGTAATGAACAAATATTATACATATATTATATTTTAAAATTAATAAATCAAAATATTTTTTCTTGAATGTGCAATGAATTGGATTTTTAATTAAAAGTATTTTAACTCTAGAGACCTTTAGAAGCGACAACATTTCTATTTGTAGCAGCATTGCTTGTTACCGCTCGTACGCGTGTGGTATTTAGTATTAATAATACAGTCTCAAAATGAAGATCGAAGAAGTTAAAAGCACATCGAAAGCTCAACGTATAGCTTCCCACAGTCACATCAAAGGATTAGGTCTTGATGAAAATGGATATGCTGTTCAATCATCAGCTGGTCTTGTTGGCCAAGATGTTGCCCGTGAGGTACAAATATGTGTTTTTATGTAGTCATTTAAGTGGTAACGATGGACGCCGCATATTTCATTTGTTAAGGCCGAGATTGTTCTAGAAAACAAACTATGAGTGGCTGTTTCATGTTCTTAACGTTGAAAATTACTTTTATAAATAAATAATTACAAATTAATACATATTTATCTTAGAATGAACGTGGTATAGATGTCAGTAGTTAGCAAGTAAAGTTTTAAAGGAGCTTCCACTTCCATTGTCATGACTCCAATTTGAGCGGAAAAAAAAGAAAAAAAACAATGCCCAATGTCATGAATTCTACAAAAATATACTCTTATCATAGAACTCACTGCCTCTACTTTATGCTTTACATATGTTTATATAATATATATCGAAGTGTCTACGGCTACGGACACCGCAGCGGTACACCCAGCTAAACCATCGTCCTTGGGCCTTGGCCTGCCTACACCGCCGCAGTGTACCTAGCTAGACCATTGGCTTTGACCTAGGTACACCGCGGCTAAAAATTGATCCGATTGCACTATATTTATATAAACTATATAATCCGTCATTACTTAACAGTTAGTGCCACAAAAACACTAGTCTGTGCTCTTGTACTGGCTCGTATGGATTACTGCAATTCTCTTTTGTCTGGTGTGCCAAAACAATGCATTGAAAGAATACAGAAAGTTCAAAATTCAGCTGCCAGACTGGTGCTCAAGGCAAAAAAACATGACCATGTTACTCCACTTCTTCGCTCACTTCATTGGCTGCCTATACAAGCCCGTATTGATTACAAACTGGCCGTTCTCTGTCACAATTTCTTTTCGGACTCATGCCCATCGTATCTTACTGAACTTTTGTCGGTCTACTCACCCACTCGCAAGCTAAGATCTTCTGCAGACACACGCGTTCTCTCTGTTCCTACGACACGCACCAAAACGTTTGGTGAAAGGTCATTCTCTTTTTGTGCAGCCAAACAATGGAATTCTCTACCATTACACATACGTAGTATTCAAACAACCAAGTCTTTCAAGACTGCACTTAAGACACATCTTTTTACAACTTATTTTTAAAATTGATGAAACAACATTTCTTGTAAATGATTAACGTAGCTTATGTATAATGTATTGTAATTTTTTGTGTTTGTTGTGATATGAAAGTTAATTTAATACTTATAAGTATGTTATTTCTTTCATGTAAAGCGCTGTGAGCCCAGTTCCTTACTGGGATACAGCGCTATATAAATAATCAATTTATTATTATTATTTAGGCTAAAAGTGTGTAATCCCTATGCTAATAAACAGTAGACCTCAAATAATCAATGTATCCATGCCATTTTTAATGATTACTGAATGTTTAAGAAAACTATTTTGGTCCCCATTCCAGGATAATTAGTTATAATTTTAAAAACCAACATATTTCATGAGCAGTTCCAGATGAATGGTAAAGCGCAGTGAGTTAGCTATTCTATTACGTTGGTGGCGTCGGGTTCGAATCTCGGTGATGGAATTTTAAAAAAAATAATTATTATTTTAATTTTAAAACCACAGTGACGGTGCTCGCAAAAAGTGTTTTATACTACGTGCAAATCCAAGTATCAATGAAGCATTCCCCCCTCCCCCCTTCCAAGCCTGTCTTATCTTTTGTGTTACAGACTCTCCTTCTATTTCTTCACAGTTTTACGCCTAGGCCTATGCATGCTTTAATATTTAATGGATTTATGTTAAGTATTTATTTTTTAGAGTTTTAAATTAAAAAAATTGATTTTATGTTGTATTTTGTAGATAGTTTAGGTGACCCAAATTCGAGACGGGAATGAGAATTGGTATGAGTTTGTTCTTGCATACGGAAAGGTGTTTCTATTATCATCGCTATGAGTATGACCTGTGTTTAACAAAAGGATTGCATTAGTATTAGAGTATCTCAAGTATCTGTTTGTCTCATTGACTAGCTAATTTTTTTTATTAAAAACGTTGAGAACGCGTTGTTTTCCACACAACCCCCTCCCCCATTATAATAATATAGGTAAATACACACACACACACACACACCAAAAGAAAAGAAAAATTAATTTCAATTTTTATTTTTAAAATGTGTATTCATTCAAAGATATTAACAATTACATAATATTCAAATGTTTACCGTATACGTAAGGGGCGAAAAAAGTGATTTTAATTTGTTTCATTTTCAAATAGAAAATACGGCTTTTATGGGGGGGGAGGGCAACAGCTCTGTGACGTCGTATTGAAAAAAATTTGGGGGGGGGGAGCTAAGTTTTTATGATGACGAGTGTCGAGGGGGTGAAAATTCGGCAAAAGTTGCGTGACATTATTTATGGACGGCCTCTAAGACATTTTTTCACAGGATTGACAAGTAAGATAGCCTACAAACACAGGTTATAATTTGTTCAGGTTTGTAGTAGTAGTATTTAATTTTAACTTTAAAATGTATTTGTTGAAATTATACTTGTTGATAATTATATCAGTTTCCACAGCTCATACTTACAAAAGCCTGAAAGAGAAATAGTGAAGTTCCTCATTGCCGTTGAATGAAGAAAGATAGGGGGAGGGGGGATATGAAGAGTCGAAGATGGTAGAGTATCATTTTGTAGAACAATACATTTTGCATTGAATGGAAATTTTATAATTCCTTTTTAAATCTCAATAGTTTTGAAATTTGAGTATTGGCAAGCAATGCCAGATGGGTGGCCGTGGTGAAAGCACTAAGGGTCTGTCCATTAATTATGTCAACAAATTTTTGGTGATTTTTACTAGGGATGTGACGAAGTTCGAATTCGAATCCGACGACATTCAAACTTCTACGTTTTTTGAGCAAATTCGAATCCGACGGATTTTTTTTAAAAATTCCATCGGATTCGAATTTGAAAAATTACCGTTTTCAGATCAAACACGGCCGTATTTAATACAAATACATTCTTTTTTTTGTGCATGAAAATTAGATAAGAAATATAAGGTTTTCTGTAAACTTCCGCCTCAGTCCCGTAGGGATTTCCCGTATCACGATCGACTGGTTATGAAATTAAAAAAATTGCTGTACATTTATTTATAATGTTATTGTCATACTGACTTTATCTTTTAGGATAAGAATGGTTATTTTAAATTATCCAAAAGACCGTTTTGAGTTTAATACTATTTTACCTGTAGTTTAGTACTATTATTTTTACAAAAAAGTATAACGAAATCACATTTTCAAAAAAAAACACGTAAAAACTACCCCGAAACTTCACGAATCGAGCGAAAACACGAGCGAGGGCAATCGTCGCCATTGCCGGAAGTCGAATACATCTTCTATCCCGCACTGAATAGTTTTTACTTTCTGTGATTTCGTTTCTAAAAAGAGTACTATCGAGGCGCGTTTTACCGCGCTTTGGTAATAGAGGCTTGGCGCGCATTACCGCGCTTTGTCAAATTAAACGTTAAGGAGAATTTTATTTTATGCAAAGCATCTTGTATTCGTTAACAATGTGGCTAACTGTGCTTTGTAATAGTTTATGCTGCTGTTCATGGAAAAAGAAATGCTAAAAATCCTCGTTGTTACGGGGGGGGGGCACGGGACTGAAACCTTGGTATACCCCCTTTTAGCCAAGTGTTGACCAAATCTGCATCCGCATTCGAATCCGACGGATTTAAATTTGCCAAATCCGAATCCGCCGGATGCGGATTGTCATCAGCTCCGTCACATCCCTAATTTTTACCTCCCCCTCCCCCTTGTCAACAACTTGTGAAACTTCAAGAAACCCCCCTATAAAATTATGTCAACATTTGATTACGCCCCAAAAAAAATATAAAAAATAAAATAAATAAAAATAAAATGTAACAAAAAAAAGAAAAGTTACATTTTAAATAGAATAGTTTACAACTAAACAAAAAAGTGAGTGAAGCACAACATGGTTTTAAAAAGTAGGAACATAGTTAGTTTAATTAAAATACTGAAGGTTGGGCACTATTAAGACTATCAGGTTCGAATAGCAATTAGATTAATAGATAAGATTTTATTAATTTATTTATGAGATTTTCAGGAATTCATGCAAACATTTATCCGCCTTTGTTATAAAAAATAGTAAATTTGGGGGCCGCTGGCTTTAGCCCGTTCAGCCCCCCCCCCTCTCTTTAATCCGCCATAGGTTGTAGTCTTATCATTAAATAAAAACTTTCCTATCACTATAGCATACTTACAAATTTAAACCAGTAAATACAGAAATTCCCAAATAACTTATACTTTTTAGCTAATGCGTAATTTATTCACATCTATGCTTAAATATGGGCAAGATATCAGTTTCTATCATCTTTTATATTTCTATTTTTAACTGCGGTGTACCTAGCCCTAGCACAATGCTTTGGTTAGGTTCACCGCCGCGGTGTTTCCAGTCCAAAGCTCGTATTTTGGCTAGGTATACCGCCTCAGTGTACGTAGTGCTGGCCAATATATATTGACTATTACTAATGCCTCCCTCCCTCTGTTCCATTGCCATCCTCCAGTTCCAGATAATATTTGCTGTGTTAGTCTGTAGTTCTTGCAATAACATTTGCTGTGTTAGTCTGTAGTTCTTGCAACTAGTGAAGTATATAAGAGTCAAAAGGAAAAAAATGATCAATACATTGTTGGTCCGTTATGTCACTTAACTCTTTTTCTCCGGATCAATGTTCCTATCGCTGCTTTTAAAAAGAAGTTTATGATGGATCAACGGTGGTATCGTCGATTTATTAAAACTAGCTTGTTGGATTTCTTTTCTTAGCTATTCAACTAAAATTACTTTTAATATAATCTAGAATGATTTCCCTTGAATAAAAAAGTCAGAAATTCTTTGTTTGAACATGTTTTCACTTCAAAAGTAGCATTTGAAACACTTGCTTTCAACTTGGTTTTGACATTTGTTTACAAACATAGATATTCAATCCAGCTCATCTGGTGATCGAGATAATTAAAAAATAAATATTACGATGATGAACAAGTAAGAGCAATTGTCTTTTAGGATGATTCAGATAGTAATTTTAAATTGTAGTTGAATCATACGCCTAGTGCCAGTGGTTGTAGTCGTAGTGAAATTGACAATGAAGTTGAAAATTCATGTGCTGATGTAAAACTAGCCACATCCCGATTCAAATGCCCTGTAGAAGAACTGATAATATTTCTACTAGAAAAAATTGTCGCGGCATCCTTTCGCCTCGAGAGACGATGGTGCATCACCGTTGAGTTGGGTTGAATTTCCTCGAGTGGCTGTGCAGTCCAATCCTTGAGTGACAGTCTTTACCACAGTTGTTGCACACGAGTTCTGTGCTTCCAAATGTTTTGTCCTTTCTCCTAGCTCTTCTGTCTGTAGCCTCCTCCATCCTTTGCTCTTCAGCTACTATGACGCCCTCTTTGACAACTGTGCGCAACGTAGATCGGTCTTCTGCCTTACGCTCCCAGTCGCTTGTGCGTATTCTGGCTGATTTCATGTCCCTTTGGCAGACATCTTTAAATCGCAGACGTGGGCGACCTGTCTTCCTCTTTCCCGATGCCAGTTCTCCATATAGGAGGTCCTTGGGGATGCGGCCAGGGCTCATTCTTTTAACATGTCCTAGCCATCTCAGGCGTCTTTCACTAAGGATTGAGAACATGTTTTGGGTATTGGCACGCATTAGGACCTCAGTATTGGGCACTTTGTCTTGCCATTTAATGCCAAGTATGCGACGCAGGCATCTCAAGTGGAAGCTATTAAGCTTGCGCTCTTGGGATGTATAAGTGGTCCATGACTCGCTCCCATATAGCAGTGTACTAATGACGCAGGCTCTATAGACACACCGCGCCCCCCACTACAAAAAATATTATAAACAATATTGAGTCTACTTTGAAAGCTGCTAAACTTGGCACTAAAACCAAGTGCAATTTTGGATATTATTTAAAATAATTTCTATACATAGTATAGCTTCCAGTTCCGATGTAAATAGTTCATTTTTTTAATTTTTGTCTCCTATGGAAATGGATATCGAGCTCTGTTTTATTTAAAAAAATTTAATGAGAATTCATTTCTCTGTCCTGTAAATATGAATAAAGTTCAGAAAAAAAACAAATTTTTCTTACAATTTGGTTAAAAAATGTAAATTTTTGTGACTTTGAATGAGGTTTTGTAAAAAATAATTTGGGGGTCTTTTTTATTTTCACTGAAACAATAGCATATTATTTTATAAAAACAAGAACATGAATCCATTAAATTCAATACCAAATACATTATTATCTGATTTTTAATTTTAAAAAAATTCACATTTAAAAATAACATGGTAGCTCATGATAAATAACAAAATGGATTATTCCGTCAGTATAAAGAAAATAATTCTGGAGAAAAAGAGTTAAGCTGTTTCCTAATTTTAGCATTTTGTTTGTTGCTTCTAATTCTACTTTCCCGCAACTATCTACTCACTCTGTTATATTTCCACCTTTTTTTAGTAGAACATTTTTCAAAAGACAAATTAATTATTGTAAGTTTTTAAAAAAAAATATATTCAATTTTTTTAATGATTTCTCCTACTTTAAATTTAGGCAGCAGGAGTTGTTGTAGAGTTGATTCGATCAAAAAAGATGGCTGGCAGAGCTGTATTACTAGCTGGACCCCCAGGCACTGGAAAGGTATGTTATAGAAATGTTTTCAGTCTTTGCTTTGAGGGATAATTTTGATAAATACATTTTTGTTCAATATTTACTGTCAGATGAAAATATAAACTTTTGGTCTATTATTTTTTTTACATTAGAGCAGTCCTTTTGCTTGTAGCTCTAAGTTTTATCACTTATTTTAAATTTCAGACTGCCATTGCTTTGGCTATCGCCCAAGAGCTAGGTTCAAAAGTTCCCTTTTGTCCAATGGTTGGCAGTGAGGTTTATTCATCAGAAATTAAAAAGACAGAAGTCTTGATGGAGAATTTTCGCAGAGCCATTGGACTTCGAATCAAAGAAACAAAAGAAGTTTATGAAGGAGAGGTAACAGAGCTAACGCCTGCAGAAACTGAAAATCCCATGGGAGGTTAGTTTAAAAAAAATCCTTTTTATCATATTTATAGTTGAGATATTTTAATTGTCCTCCAAATATTCACAGAATCAACAAACATGTCCAACTGTAATGCAATATTTAAATATAACAAAATTAATAATATTTAAATTTACTATTAGGATATAATCTGCGTACTGTATTTGGTATTATGTTTAATTGTATGTCAGGATATGGCAAGACTGTTAGCCACGTTGTGATTGGTTTGAAGACAGCCAAGGGCACCAAACAACTGAAGCTTGATCCCTCAATATATGAAAGTTTACAGAAAGAGAAAGTGGAGGTTGGGGATGTCATATATATTGAAGCTAACAGTGGAGCTGTGAAGGTTTGTTGATTTCTGTCTCATTCTAAAACCACGTTCACAGTGTGAATGAAAGCTTTGGTTAGATTATTTGTCATTAGGCCTGTCAAAACTGCATCCACATGTTTTATGCAGCCTGTGAAAGGTGCTCAAGTTTTAGTTCAATATTACAGATTTAAGGGAGACTCTTTCCATTGGTTACCACTAATTACTAATAGTTGTTAAGGTATTGATAATAAATATGCATCTGGGCTCTGTCTGTGTAATCATGTTAAGTTTAGTGTATGTGCGCCTGGATCTCTTAAGAGTTCATTAAAAAGAAAGACAATAAATTTAAAGTTCTTGGTATTCATGAAGCTTTGTATTATAAAAGAACTGAAACAAATTTTCTTCTTTGAAATTATAAAAACTGTCTGTGGTGAAAACATTGAAAACTTAAAATGCATGTTCTCTTTTCTCCAATCTTTTTTTTTCCAGAGGCAGGGCAGGTCAGATAACTATGCCACTGAATATGATTTAGAAGCAGAAGAGTATGTTCCACTGCCGAAAGGAGATGTCCACAAGAAAAAAGAGGTCATACAAGATGTCACGCTGCACGACCTTGATGTAGCTAATGCCAGACCACAGGTCAGTATAAATCATACATTAGTTCTGCATCTCTCTTCTGGGTTGTCTTATTTTCAGACTATCAATCAGTGTCAAATTTTTCTTCTATGGTTTATTGTGCCATAATTAGTAAGACACAATTGTTTAATTTACTTCATTTTTGCAATAAGTGATGTATTGAAATGTTGGTGTTTATTTTTTTCCAATGAAGGGTGGTCAAGATATCATGTCAATGATGGGACAGTTGATGAAGCCAAAGAAAACAGAAATCACTGGTGAATGATGCGTTATTGAACCCAATAGGGTTACATAGCATTAATTAGGTCTCTGCCAACATATTTTCACATGAATAAAAAATATACTTCATTCGGAATTGAAAATTTTGTTTTAAAAAAATGTATTGACATTTTTAACTGTAAAATAAATTGCAGATAAATTACGTAAAGAAATTAACAAAGTGGTCAACAAGTACATTGATCAGGGCATTGCTGAGCTTGTGCCTGGTGTTTTGTTTATTGACGAAGTTCATATGCTTGACATTGAATGCTTCACCTACCTGCACCGAGCTCTCGAGTCAACAATAGCACCCATTGTTATCTTTGCCACCAACAGGGGCAAGTGTGTCATCAAGTGAGCTCATTTATTGCCATCTAATTGATCTTGTATTTAAAATACTGTTGTGTATTATCTGGAAGATTTATTGCTCTTGTCAATACCAGTTATGTTTATTTGACTGTTAATCCAGAGCTCTTCTTTAAAAACTTCTTTTCATTGTTTCTGATATAGGAAATATTTGTTAATCTGTTATTAATGGTTGCCCATTGTTAGGTCTGTCCAAGTACATTAGTTAAAATGTGTCTAAATTTAGAAAAAATAAATATACATAGCACATTCCATCTAAATATGGTTTTAAATGAAAATCTTGCAAAAATTATTTATACAAATATTGAAATTATTGGATTGAAATATCCATCATTCTTCATATTTTTTCATTGTTATAGTTTTAAAATATTATTGTACTTCGCAATTCATTTTAATGGAGATCTGAATGATAAATGTATAATGTAACCTCCACAGAGGAACAGAGGATATTATTGCACCTCATGGGATGCCTCTTGATTTGTTAGACAGAATAATGATTGTCAGGACACTTCCATACTCACAAGAAGAAATGATGCAGGTATAGTCTCCCTTCTTACTTTCACTTCAAATGCTCAAATTATATTTATATCCCTCTAAAAGTATATGGCAATATTTTTAGTTTTTTAATTTTAGAAATATCATTATTTCATTTACATCACTTTTTAGTATTTAATGTGCCTTATATTATACGTTACTGACACGCCTTCTATAGAGAAGATTAGTGTGTCCTATGCTTATCCATAGTTTAAGTCTAGTCTTGTATTTTTAATACAGTTTTGAATGTTAATCTTGTGTTGGTTTTCCTGATTTGTTCAGGCAACAAATGCCACACCCTAATTGCATAAAGTAATGAATTGTGTAACAATTTATTGAAGAAACTAAATATGACTTTGCAGATTTTAAAAATCCGAGCACAAATAGAAGGAATCCAAATTGATGATGAGGCTTTGAAAATGTTAGCAGCCACAGGAGTTAAATCAACCCTCAGGTGAGAGCACTTATTACATAATTTAAGCTTAAGAGTCTTAAATTTCCATCATATTAAATGCAGATATTCATTATTTTAACCAAATCCCAAAGAATATTTGATTCATATTCTCCGTTATTAACTTGTTTCTTTAGGTATGCTGTGCAGATGTTGACACCTGCTAATGTTATGTCTCGGATCAACGGGAAAGACTCAGTGACTAAGGAGGAAGTGGAAGAAGTTGCCGGTTTGTTCCACGATGCCAAATCTTCGGCAAAGATTTTAGCTGAACAAGAAGATAAATATATGAAATAATTGGCGCACAACTTGTATATATTGGTATATGTATAGATAAATTTGTTTGCTGCTTTTTTTTATTAACAAGTAGGAAAAGAGACACTGGGGGAGGGGGGTGTTCACTGCTGTCTCTTTAACTGTAGATCTGATCCAAACAGCAGTAAAATTATCCATATTTTGATGCTTAGTTAAAATCTGTGTCTGATCTTGTGTTATTTGTAAAGTTATGTTTAAATTTTGTGCAGATTTGACCAAATGGTGTGGTTTATCCACATTGATTAAGGGCAGACAGTGTTTTTAAATACTTACCATCTTTTCAAAGATAATGAGTAATAATGACATTAATTTTATTTTTGGTGTTGAAATTTAAACAAAAAAATATTTTGACACAAATAATGTTCATCAATAGATTTATAGTTGTCAATGAGCAGACCTAACAATTTATTGATATGCTTGACATTCTTTGTTGGAAATGACTTCATTTAATAAACTGATTTTAAACATTTTTCAAAAGGATTTCTTCTTTGGTTATTTATATTTTAATTATAGTTGTTTATTTGTGCTCATTTGTTGGGACAAACAGCAGATAATACAGGAATTGTGAAAGCTACTGAGCATTTACTGTCACCATTTTAAAATATCAACATAATACAAATTATATTGGATAAAATAATGTTTTTGTACAAATAAAATCATAATAAAGATTTCAGAATGCTCATCAGGTTTGTTTCAGGTGCAATAGGGAAGTGAAAAAAAAGCTTTTAAACTAGTTAGGTGTAAACCCATCAGATTTTAATATTAAATTTTCTAGTTATGAGTTTAACTTGCTAACAAAATCAAAACACATTTATACTTTTTATACATTTACCTTTTCTCATTAAGAGAGAATCACCCCTAAAAAATAAAATTCATCCAAATAGTCCAATCAAATAAATTTTAATTTCTAAGATTAAAATGTTTTCGTAATATTATTTTAAAGGCACACATTTATTATTTATTTTCATCATAAGAAAGAAAGTAAAGAAATTCAATTTTTACATTCATCGCGTATGGTCCTGTGAGCAAACAAATGCCAAATATAAGCATAAAATTTATAGAAGAGAAAATCTATGTATAAAATAAAAAAAGATTCAGATTGTTTTATAGAAATTCAATTCAAATTTTAAGTAATACTATTAAACTGGCAAATTGGGCACGGTGGCATACATGTTTGTTGGGATTTGTTCTCGATGCTTGAGGATATCCCTAAGTCCACCCAGGTCTGATGGGTAACTGACATTATTTAGGATAAAGTAAAAGGGACTGGACATTGGGCAAGTCACACAATCCCCTCATATGCCAGGGCTACAGAAATGAAACTTGTGAATGCAGCTTCACTTGCCCGATAGGGAACTTGACCTTTTTTTTTATTAACTGGCAAAGGTTAAGAGAAAAGGTGGGGTATTAAAGATATTGTGACAAAATCTTAAATATATATGCACTCAGTCATCACAAAAGATAAATATAAGTCCATATTTAAGTAAATACATCTTTAAAAAACCTGAAATCTGTTAAGAATCATTGGATGTAATGCACAACTTTTGTCTATATTTCTAATTTATTATTTAAAAAAACAACAGGTACCCAAACAAGAATTTTACATTTTGAAAGTAGCCAACATTTAATTAAGAAATGCATAAGAATCCTAGGCATCTGGTTGCAATACTAGTTTTAAGTATGGCATCGGTTGTTACAATTTAAACACAGAACATATCGAATGGCCTTAGTAACAATGAGTATTTTTAGATAGGAGATAATTACTAATTAAACAACTTTGGTTAGAATATAGCAGCTATTTGGAGATTGAATTAAAATTAGATTCTGTTAAGGGCAGGTAAAATTTAAAAAATGCTGTTGTATATTTGTACAGCAAAGATGATTAAAATTACAATACACAATATATTAAAGAAGTCTCATTAAACATTTCATTTAGAGGATAAAAATCATGTAACAAAACAATTTTAATGTACAGGATACATTAAAAAAAATATTTAAGAGAGGATATCATCAACATGAAATACATGTTACATCTGGATTATATACAATGAACTGCATTGAAACCATGTGAAATAAATTAAGAACAAGAAAAGCTTGAATGGAAATTTGGAATCGAGAATGAATCACAAAAGTTACAGAGAAAATTTGTTAATTTGCTTTTACGTAAAAATTATGTTTTTATGCTTCTTATTAAGAAATATGTGAAATCACTTAAACTGACATTTTCAGGAAGTAGGGTTCATAATGATATTAATATATGTGTCAAGTTTTCTTACCTTTGAAATCCAATCTTGATATGTCTAAAGCAAGAATAAATTATGCATATGAAATTTTGAAAATATTTTGAGATCCTGAGCTGCGTAATATAATGTTTAAAAAATCAATGAAAGTATCGAATGTTAGGTGCACTAATATATTGTGTGGTTTCCTTAACTAAACCTATATCATTATGTTTTAACATTCAAAAACATTATTTGCCATCCCGCCATGTGAAAGAACAACAAATAAAAACAACATCATCCTCATCCACCAACTCTGAGTAGCTCCAGAAATCTTGTTAGTGAAACTTTGGCTAGTTGGCAACCAACATGTCTGAGAAAATAATATTGTTAGCTCTTCAAATTGTAGGTTTGTTTTTGAAGTTTCCTCCCTTTGTTTTGTTTTGGTGATGTTGCTGTTGAGAAATTGTTGGTTTGTCTTTAAAGTTTCCTCCTTTTGTTTTGTTTTAGTGATGTTGCTGTTGAGAAATTGTTTCATTTTGTACTCCCAATAAGTCTCACAGTTGTTACTTGGCCTTCTTAAAATTAATTTGTTGTGGAGTAAGAGTTGGCTGAAATTTCATTATGTAAATGAGAAGCCATGATTCTGTAGGTACAGACCAGGAAATGACTGTCCACTTGTATTTTGAGCTGACTCTTGTGCAGTACATTTGTCCACTGTTTCCAGCAGCGGCAAGGGCAGATCACCATTTGTTTCATCTTGATCAAAGGCAGCATTTTGAAAGCACTCAGGGTTGCTGAATTTCGGTTTAGGTGCCACAACAGGCGGTGGCAATCGTGCGGATGATCTTGGCGAGTCATACTCACTGCTCAAAGATGTTCCAGAAGATCTGTTTGATGGCTGATTGTCATAGATGCTCTCTTGCATGGTCAAGGGATCTGTAAAATAAAAAGTTATGTTTTAAATTAATTCTGTGCAATGATTTTGGCCAATTATTTGGTAATAAGTATTTGAACCATAGACTTTGATGCATCTTTATATAAATTTGAATTGATCTTTTAACAGTTCCTTGCTTACTTACTTGGTTTGGGTACAGATCCCTTTTTCCCTAGGTCTACATAAGGAAGGTCTGTAGAACATGGCAAAGTTTTATTATAGATCTCAATAAGCTTAAATTAAATTTCTGGTTAATACTGACATAATATTACATTGTATCTACCTAACCTATAAACCAAACAGCACATATTTATATGTGTGTGTGTCTGTGTTTTAATCTTCATAATTTTTAAAATCAATTTTGATCTTTATTATGGGTTGTTGATGGAATTGTCTTTAGTGAGAAATATTTTTTTCCCTCCAATAATTGAATGGTATTGCTTTGAGATCACTTCATATGTTTACTCAGGATTTTTGGAATCTCTTTCATCAATGAACCAATGTTCTATTTAATTTATTATATATAAATTTTTAAGGAGCCCACATAATGCAGTGGCGTAGCTAAGGGGGGCGGTCCACCCCGGGCGGCACGCATTTAGGGGCGGCATTTGTGGGCATTTGAAAAGTGCAACCTATTCCGACAACCACCCTTTTCCTTTTGAAGGGGGAAAACCAAGGTGAAACACAAATATTTGTAATTTCTAGTCTTAATTAACGGGTTCCCACAACATTTGTTTGATTACTTAGTGGACGTTACAACTAACGAAAAACCGTTCAAAAATTTAAAATCACTCAAAAAGGTATGGATTTGTTTGGAAAATTAAGCGGTATACGACCAGAGGACGCTTTTATAAGAAAACTACACAAAACACACATCACCGCTGGGCCAAATAATATGTGCTATTAATATCGCCACGATGGTTTTTGCGTGGAATTTTGACATTCGCAGAATGATGCGCGAAAAAGTACCTACAATTAATGGTGGTTCAAATATTGTGTTTAACTTGCAAGTAGTAATTTATATTACTGTTTGATTTTTCAGAAAATTATTGTAAAGTATGTTATTAAAATTTTTATTTTGTTTTATTGCATTAAAGTATCACAAATAATTTGTGTTTTTCATTAAAATACGGTTATTCATTAAAAATGTTACGCCTATCCAATTAAAGTAATGTGTAAATAATTTGAATTCATCTATTTTATGGAAAAATATTAAGATTTATGGCAGGAACATGAAAATATTCAAATTTCTCCATTAATTAACACCATAATAAGCATACATAATTTTGAAAAAGACATACTTTAAAATTTCAAGCGTCTCTGAAGAAGTAACTAGTGAAACGAGATCAGATGCTGGAATTTTACTCAATTCAATGCATTATTTTTCTTTTCTATGTTATCTCAAGTTATGGGAACACGTCATTTTTTAAATTAATGCAAACCCGTTGCATGGAACAAAGAGATGTGCTAATACAAAACGCTGTTATATAAGCCAAACAATGTGTGAAGAGTTGGAGATATCAATTGAATGCTGAGTTAGAAGAAGAAAAAAATATGAGTGGGGAAAATTAAGAAGACATGGTTCTATCTTTAGAACAAGAAGTACAACGGGAAATGTGTTTATCCATGGATGGAATTATAAAAGAAAATAAAAGCACGCTTTCATGAGTTGCAAGTCCTTGCAAGAAAATATTTGTATTTAATACATGTAGCCTACTAAATGAAGCATTTGAGCATCAAATAAATTACTTTATTGACATTGGTAAAATAAAGAACAGTTAGAATATTGAAAGAAAAAGGATCCAGGTTTTTATGGCTGTTCCTAAACTACAAGAAGAGGCATTATGTTAGAAAAGTGTGGGGGCGGGGGGATTAGGCCCCCTTGATCTATTAAAATTTATTCAATGGAAAATTCTGTACCTAACAATGTAATTTTGCTATGAAATTTTTTCAACAATTGCTATCAGTGTCGCTAGTTGTGAAAGGAGCTTCTCCAAAGTGAAGTTGATAAAAAGTATCTTCGTTCCTCAATGAGCGATTTAAGACAACAAAATCGTGCAATATTGTCCATAGAACAAGATATTACAAATAATTTAAATTTTGATAGCATAATACACGATTTTTCTATTATGAAAGTTAGGAAAGTAAATGTATGAATATGATTACATACTAATGTATACAATTTCTTTGTTTGTAAAAAAATCCTTAATTTATAAATATAAAATAAAAGAATAGTAATTGATAATGTTTTTTGGGGTGTAAATTTGGGATATGTTTTGTCTCAGGGGGGGGGGAACCTGTGACCTCATTAGCTTTCTTGTGGCCTTTAAAAAATTGTATAGTGTATTTTTATAATTGTGTATTTATAGGTATATCATCTTATGCAGCCTCTTTTATTACTGCTTACATAAATATGGCTTGCAATGGTAAACATGTTCCCCGCCTTTACTTCGTTTCAATTACAATTATTTATTCATGTTTAATAATTTAAAAAAAATATCATATAATCGACTAATTTGCTGTCCAAAAATGACGTCACACGATTTTGGCTGATTTTTCACCACCTCCGCCCTCGTCACAGGTCGTCACAAAAACTTAGACCCCTTCTGCAATATGATGTCATAAACCTTTGACCCCCCCCACCTTAAAAGACATTTTCTATTTGAAAAATAAGCATGTTTCAAATCAAATTTTTGTCATTTATGTTTTTAGTGCAAGGCTGCACTCGAATATTGTAACACGCTTTTTACATAAACATCATTAAATAAAGTGTCAGTAATCAATATTTGAGTGGAAATTTTGCACGTTTTGACGTGATGTCACATTTCTCCACAAGTGTATGACTCCCCTCCCCGCCCTAGGTGCGTGACGTCATTTATGGACGGTCCCTAAAAAGGGCGGCACATTGAAGACCGCCCCAGGCAGCAAAAGTTCTAGCTACGCCACTGACATGATGTGAACTCTATGAGGAATCCATTGCATGAATTGCTGGACTGCTCCATGAAGTATTGATTTTCAGTCATAAAAAAAATAAATTCTTCACTGGTATAAACTGTGAACTTTACAGATAGCTAGCGTCTTGTTACTTTAATAGCAAATTATTCTGCTTAAAAGGACATCATATTGCCTCATAGAGTTTGCAGAGTTGGTTACATGGTTGGTTTGAGTAATCTATTGCTTGAATGCATAATACTATGTCTTTTATTACAGTTATCATTGTTTGTAATCTATTGTTTGCATGCATAATACTATGTCTTTTATTACAGTTATCATTGTTTGTAATCTATTGTTTGCATGCATAATACTATGTCTTTTATTACAGTTATCATTGTTTGTAATCTATTGCTTGCATGCATAATACTATGTCTTTTATTAATGTTATCATTGTTTGTAATCTATTGCTTGCATGCATAATACTATGTCTTTTATTACAGTTATCATTGTTTGTAAAGATTATGAACTTTTATTACATGTAGCTAACAATAGGGTATTTTAAAAAGTTTTTTATAAATTAATTTTGATAAGCACATGTAGTGCAATCAGCATGATTTACTAAATATTAATATTTCTTACTAAATTTGGGTTCATCATCATCTTCTGTATAGAGAGCATTAGCAAAGGGATCACTTGTTCTGATTGGACCTGCAGCGTAATGGTTTTCCTCAAGTGGGTCATATGCAAATGTTGACATTTTGGGTTGATTTCTGGGGGGTAGCTGAGGATCAACACTGACAGCCTCTTCATCATCTTGTGTCATGGCAGGGGGCACGCCTTCATACAGAAAATAGTCAATTTATTTGATGCAATACATAAAAATACATTTCTGGATTGACGAAAACATTTTACATCTATGAAGAAAATTATGTTCATTGTAGAAAATACCCATCTACTGCATAATTTGTTTATATAATTCAATATTACTTGTGCAAGACATCAAGTATCACATAAAAGTCATTGCAGCAAAGTTATTATTTATATATTTCAAACATTTGATAGCCACAAGAAATCAATGACAAAATTAACTCCTCATATGAGGAGTTGTTCATTGTTCAATGAAACAATGTGAAAATGAAGAAATTAATAAGGCAGTATTTGTGAAACCAATCAAACAAATATACTAACTGGGAGCTATCATTGTAGGATAAGTCAATTCAAAATCATCATCATTGTTGAAGACTTCATCATCAGGCCAAGATGGCTGTTGTGAGAGCTTGGGAACATTTTTAGGGACATCGAAGTAACAACCATCTCGATTTCTGGATCTGGGATCTTGGTTGTATTCTGTAAGAAAGATCATTCAAATTTATCTATTAATTAAATATCACTTTTGAAATCATCTTTCACTTGTTGAAATAGACCTAATCTCTTAATTTTCATTTGTTAACGTCTGATTATTCTGATCCATGTTATTTAATCTGTTTTATTTCATTTGTTTAATTTTATATAAAAGATGGTTATCAAAGAAAATAATTTTCCCACCAATTTTCTGTCTTAATTTTCAGATTTTTAAATTTAAAAAAATATTTCTCAGGTTTTACTATTTATCTTTTATTAGAATACTTTTGTAAATTGAAAAAATGAATTTGACCTGAATCTGTAGATGATTGACCTGAGAGATGACCCAGATTTCTGTTGACTTCATCCAGTTCTTGGTAGTGATTCTCTTCAGTACTTGCAACTGAAATGCAGGTTGTTTAATGTAAGTTTTGTGGAGTCTAAGACTGTTATTAAAAGTGAATGAAAATAAACATATTTAAGATACAGTACTAATGATGATCCACTCTTAAGTAAAATTAAAATAGTCAATTCATTTTACAAAAATCAAGCATGTTTCTTTTTTTAACCCCTTAATTTCAACCTTTTAAAAAAAGAAATCACCTTTATATACAAACATCATTTCTTTCAAAATTTTAAAATTGTATTCCTCCATAGTGAAAATTTTAACAAAAAGATAATATCATTTTAAACAAATTTGCTGTGCATAGTTTAATGAAACATACCGGAATCTTGCCTTATAGGTTTGGCATGGATGCTCTTAAAATCTGCATAAGGGTTGCTGTGTGCTCGTTCCACTGGGTTAGGTTTTCCTGCAGCTCCCAATTCTGAAGGTTTCACATAGCTGATAGGAAAAAAAATGGAGCCTTAAGTTGGACTAATGTTTAAAAACTTAATTAGCCTACAATATAAATAATTATATAGTAAGGACAAGGTAACTGAAACAAACAAAAAACTTTTTAAAAAAAAAGACAAAGAAAAGAACATTTTGACCGAAAGACTTCATAAGCTAATAAGATAAAGAGCACAGAGAATTCTGAGATGTTAAAGTTAAAACAAAATATCAAGTAAATACATAAAAGTATTAGCAATCCTTATCTATTACAGATGCTCCGTCTATACAGAAGATAATTGCTTCCTGTTTCAAAGTATAAGCGATGATGTGGAATCGAGTAAATGATAACCAATTAAATATAATCCCCCTTTGATTAAAAGATGTTACACCTCATCACTGAATCATCACACATCATTCACAACTCCTCAATATCTATGTGTATAATTTACATACGCTATCAGTTCTTTGTTGTTGTTTTTTAGTTAATGTAGGAGTAAAATAAATCAATGATAAATTGAGGTGGGACTACAATCAGGCTAGATAGAAAAAAACATTTCAACTATGCACAACTCAACCAACATATTCTGTATTGATTTATTTTAGCTCACCCATCATCAATGCCAGTATATTCTCCCCCAGAAGCTCCCAAGGGAAGTGCCTCAAGTAAGGGAGGTTTCATTGGATTAAACATGACATCATCAGTTGGAGTTGTTGGGAGAATCTGGTAGGAATCAAAGTCATGCTCATGAAATCAAGCCTTTCATTGTCATTGCGTTTACAAGTTATAAATACAAAACAGTTGTCTAAATTAACACTAAAATTATTGATAGATAAGAAGGTTCAGTAAATATTAAAATAAATACACTTTTCACTTATTCTACTTAACACATAAAATATATTTATATAAGCTTAATAAAAATGTTTTTTAAATTGGTGGTGACCTACAAAGGATGCCTAGATGTTAATAAATAATAATATAATACCAATAATAATAATTTGATAATTTATATAGCGCTGTACCCCAGCAAGTAGCTGGGCTCACAGCGCTTCACATAAAAATATTTATAAAACATTCACTAATCTGTGCATTCAATGTAAAACATACATATCATAACCACAACGTATAACATCATTACAGTGTACATAAGCTACATTTATAACCACAACATATAACGTCATTACAGTGTACATAAGCTACGTTTATCATTTAAAGAAATGTTTGGTTGTTAGTCTATGTAGATGCTGAGATCAATTTTTCTCACCTGACCAGGACGTCTCAAAGGATCCTTAATGCGATTGTACTCTGGGTTTTCAAATGACAAACCGTCTGGTGGGATTTTCTCTTCAGAAGCAATTACAATGTCAGCACTGTAACTTACTTCTTTTTGCCTGTAAACAAAAGAAAAAGAAGATATCTTTAAATTAGATAAGTCTTCATTGGATTTTGTTATGTGTTTTTAATCCTATTAATTATTAGTTCAATTGAAACACATATAACTCACCAGGACAAACAAATGAACACTAATTCAAAGCCTTGGAGGATGCATGCACTTTGGACATTTTTCAATTAACTACATAACAAAGCAAATATCTGACTAAGACAACTGAAACCTCTCAAAGCTGACCAATACTCAAAGCTGACCAATACTCATAGCTGACCAATACTCAAAGCTGACCAATACTCATAACTGATCAATTCAAATAACTAATTGATCAATACAAATAACTGACAAACACAAGTATTGATTTCTAAACTTCTTTTACAATTTCAGAATTTCACACTTCAGTGTTATGAAAATAGAAAGGTAAAAGTCCACTATGACTATTATCCAATCACAGTGATGAATATATAATAAGCCTTTAAGAAATTGGGCTCCTCATATGCTATGGTAAATATTATATGTCAGCGCAAGCCACAAACCGAAGTATGTAGAATATGTGTGATAAGTCAAATTATCACATTTAAAAAATCCCATGATTTGATTCTCTCAGCACAATATGACAGAGTTAGTTAAGGAAATCCCTATTTTTTAATTTGTTGTAGATTAAATTTAAATACTTATTCATAGGGAACGCATAAATTATTTCTTGCCTAAAATAGAAAATCACCATTCCTCAGTAATTTGCTTTTCTCAAATTGTTATAGGAAATTTAAACAATAGGCATAAAAAGAGTGTTTTCATATTCCTTAAAGGTAAGTGAAAAACCAATCTATTCACTATAAGTTAAACACCATTTAACTTATGCAAATACACATAAGGATCCAAGAAGCTGAGGGCTGAGACTAAACTTGAACAGACACATATCAGCCTCCAGGGTTTTCCTCGGCTACAGCTATAGTCATTTTTATGTTATTGTACTGATGAAGGCATTAGCTCAAACATCTACTGTCGTGTTCGTTTAAAAATAAAGCTCAAATTTATTGTTTTCATTGCAAAATTTGTTTGTGTATTTTGTATTTTATTTAAAAGCTTTATCACAGTCCCATTCTATAAGCTATAGTCATGTATGTTTCTTAATTCTTACCTGCGACGTCGTCTGACCATAAAACATGCCACAATGATGATGACCACACAGGCTACAAGTGCGCAGATGAGGATAATGTACCATAAATCAAAGCCTTCCTCCTGAAAAATAAAATGAACAAAATGAAGTAGAGGATGATAGATAAGAATGTTATATTTTTGTATTCTTCTGACAAGTAAATTTTAAGAATGTATTGCTATTTAAAGATATTTTTTTAAAGGGAGTGTAAAAAAATGTTTAATAATGGTTATTTGAAATAGAGAAAATTCTAAGTGCAAAATTTAAAACACCAGAGTCAAGATGTATTTATATATATTATCAATAATCCAAAACAAACCTCAGATAGACATAGAGATAAAAATACTTTTCTTATTCCTTATGCAAAAATAAACAAATTTAAATTATAGTTCCTTCTGGCTGGACTTAGTGCATGGAGTGGGTAGCCTGAACAAACCAGGAAACCCAATACACTATCAACATTTAAAACTCTAATAAAAATGCAAGACTAGACATAAACCACGGATAAGCATAAGCATCTGTAATAGATACGTTGTATACAATATACTGCATGCAAAATTTAAGGATAATATGTTATTTTCCATCACATACTTTGACAGTTTTTGTGTACTGGAAACTTCCACCATTTCCTCCATGCAGCAGACTGGAGTTTTCAGTGGTTTTATGATCACTAGCAGAAGTTGGGACTGGCTTAACAAGTGTTGATTTTATTTCTGTGACTGATGTTGTTTTATCTGTTGTTCTGTTGATGGCAGCTGATGTTGTCAGCTCTGAAAACCATCAAGCAAGTGGACGACATCTCATCATAAAAGTTAAGAATATCTATATGTAATTAAATAGTATTGTAAAATTACAAAGTATTCCAGATTTTACTACAATTTGTAGGTGATCACTGCATCTGATTCGTACATGAATTGTTATATATTAAAAATATATATAAAGATGAAAGAATTTATCACTTCTTCAATTATTCCTTAGTGAAAAGTATTTAAATTGATGAACAATTTTATTTACCATTTCCAAAAGGGGCCGTCCATAAAGTACATCACGCTCCAGAGGGGGGGAGGGGGTGTAAGAAAGTGTGACAGTTTGTGACAGGGGGGAGGGGGGTGTCCGGCCATAAGTGACGTCACGCTGTTTTATATTAAATTTTAATTATTTTGTTAATAAAAACACAATTTTTGTTAAAAAATGTGACGTACTTTAAGGAGGGGGGGTTCCTAGAGTTGTGACAGGGGGGAGGGGGGGGGGAGTTAAAAATGGTAAAAAATAGCGTGACATATTTTCTGGACGGCCCCTAATATGTGCAAGATGTTCAGTTTTTTTCCCCTGAAATATTACTGATAAAGTAGCAATTAATTTCAGCTCAAGTGACTCATAAAATGCACAAATGGAATTTCAGGGGGGGGAAGTGCAAGACAAATATTATGATATTACCAACCTGACATCAATGTCTCACATTTACCCCCAGTATATGGATAAGGGCAGTTACAGGAGTATGAGGTGTGATTGGAACTGGAATAGAAACATGAACAGAAGTTATATTATATTATATTATATTATATTTGATTTTATTTTTCTATAAAGAGAAGCAGAGGCTAAAATCAATGATATATAAATCTTTTTAGAAAAAATTCAAAATAATTTATCCTTACTAGTGACCAATTTAAAATGTCTGTATTCAAATGTTTATAGATAGGTTAGGTCCAAAAATTTTGATAACACAAAATGTTTACTTGTATTAATTTAGATGATAAATAAAGATGGATTATCTTTTAAATTGTTCTTGCAAAAACAGTCAATGCAATACTGAGATTGAAACTGCTACTAATTTGATTACATTAAAACTGCTACTTACTTGATTACATTAAAACTGCTACTTACTTGATTACATTAAAACTGCTACTTACTTGCTGAGACACAGAGTGCCATTAGGACATGGGTTTGCCAAACAAGGATCTTTTCTTAATTCGCATGTTGCCCCTTCAAACCCTGAAGTACAGTTGCACTGGTACGAGTATGTGGTGTTACTAGACACACACTTTGCATTATTTTTACAAGGAGATTTATCACAAGGATTTTCCAATGTAGAGCAATTCTTGCCTAGAAAAATGTATACAAAAAAGGATTGCATTTAACAATCAAAATCTTCATATTGCTAAATGGAACATTTAATATTGATTTTATTAGAGCTATCAGTTTCTTTTATACACTGTCTGTCAGGGTATGAGAATCACTGCGAATGATTGTTGTGAGATTGTTGTGAGATTGTTGTGAGCCAGTGTTGGAGTCGGGTCAAGGCGTTGTTGACGGGTATGAACTCCTATCACGGGAATAATGTCTAGTGATGTCTGAGTGAACTTCTGGTCACACGGGATATGTCAGGGACATGACGAGAGGACACGCCAGGGTCAGTTGAGACCAGTTGGGGGGTATATAAGAGAGTAGTCGAGACGAGTGCGGGGTGTTGCAGAGAGTGTGTAGTTCGCACAGTGTTGTGCGGTCAGACCGGTCAGGATAGACCGGGGAGCTGCAGGGTTGCAGGAAAAGAGAGTTGTGTTTAACGTCGCCCAGAAGCGGTCGGGTCGGACCGAGGGCATGCTTGAGCATACAGCCGTTATATATAGATGTATTTTATGTCAAGGCAAGACAGCCAGTTGTACAGTTGTTATAGTAGAATAAACATTGCATCGTTACACAGACTTGTGTCATCTCTTGTGTATGTTGTGTGTAGCGGAGAGCAAGGTACAATCCACCTAAACATAGAGACTTAACATGGGGGCCCGAATTGTCTCTGGATTGCCTAGCACCGCCAAACACTACGAGAGATGGGACGGAACCACATCAGCACAGCGGTATGTGCGCCTGTACTTTTCAGTACAGCGCCTCTGATACAGACTACTGTATCCATCGTAGGGCATACGTCTTACAACAGCACAACGACGATCAACCAGCGACGAACACGGGCAGACAGGGCAACGATCAGCGGATTTCTGATAGACGAGGCCTAGCAAGTCCCAGTACGGAACATTACCAGCCAGAAGACCAACTACAAGAGATACCTCGAACCAGAACCAGCAAAACAACGACGTCGGAACCAGCACAGCAACGACGTCTGAACCAGACGATGCCAACTACGAGAGAAGACGATTACAAACTGTACCGGGAGGTCAAGTTGCAGAACCAAACCATCCCGCCCCAGCTACAGTGGGACCCTGAGGAGCCGAGACGACCCACAGCACCACAGTTCAAATCGGGACAAGTTCGAGAAGATATTCAAGGTGGAGAAAAACATTACTAAGTGACAAGGAAACTGCAAAAAGTGTGACTTTGTGAACTTCTTACGAATGGATATTTATTGTGTAATGGGACTTTCATTGTATATGGATATTATGTCTGAAATATAACCCACAGTAAGTACGTACTTAATTACTTATAAAATAGTGTTAAATTGGGGAAGTGTGCTATAGCAAGATTGATCTGTTAGATAATATATATAGATATAGCATACCTGTCAGATATAAACGGACAATAAGGGAAGCTAGATGGTAGAAGTAGAATGGAAACTAGAAGCAGTAGTAAGGGTATAAACATGGACGAGAAATTAGAGTCGTTTAAAAAACAAGGGGAAAAACTCGCACTCAGAGGGGAGGAACTAGACGTATATGTGAGAGAGCAATGGAAAGATTTTCAAACACAGGAAAGGTTAAGGGAACAGAGAGAGTATGACGAGAAACAGAGACAGAAAGAAAGGGAGCACGAATTGAAATTGGCAGAAATTAAAAGGAAAGACGTAACTGAACTGGACATGACAGGCCACTCGAGAGAAAACAAAGACCTTCGACAAATATTAAAAAATTTGCAAAAATTCGACGGGTCCCAAGAACTCGACGAATATGTGGCGACATTCGAACATGTAGTGGCTCAGGCGAAAGTGCCAAAAAGTCAATGGCTGATAGAGCTACAAGTAAGGCTAACGGTTGAGTTACAATCATTCTTAATGACGGAAGACGTTAGGACAAAACTGCATGATTATGACACTGTCAAGCGACTCCTTTTGCAACATGCAGGATTTAATGGGGAGAAGTACAGGGAAGCGTGGAATAGTCTAGCACCGGAGAGTAATAATTTTAGATTATTTCACTCAAAATTGGTTAGAAGTTTAGACAATTGGGTGGCCAGTACAAAAACAGAGAGAACATTTGAGGGGTTGAGGGATTTATTATGTAGAAACAAGTTATTATTGAACATGAATGAAGAGGCTGTTAAATGCATCCTAATGAATAATGCCCCCAAATGTGAGGACGTACTGACACAAATTGACCATATAAAGTCGGCAGGACAAGGACAATTAAGTCGGAAAGTCAATACACAGTCACTGGTAGGGGGTGTGGCGGAATATAGGGGTGAATATGGAGGCAAGTCTAGAAGTCGCTCGACGGAGGGCCGAGTAATGGGTGCATGTTTTAACTGTGGTCAGAGGGGTCACATAATGGCCAACTGTCGACAGAAATGGGCCAATAATAGGATGCCTGCGAAGGGAAATCAGTATAAAAACTCAGACCAGAAATCTAGCTATAATGGAAATAAGTATCCATGGTACAGCCAGGATAGATGACTAAGCAAAGATTGCAAACAGGGCCGTACTATACAGTGGCAGGGGTATAAACCTAGAAAAGGGTGGCAGTCTCGCAATACGCAATGCGTGGGGAAGTATGAGCGATATTTTTAGAAAGTCCACGGGTAGGTTAAATGTCGAAAAATGCTTGTTGTTAGGGAAGGAAGCTTCTCTTCTTAGAGACACCGGCTGTACAATCGTAGGGTGCAGAAAGAGTCTAATACCAAAAAAATACATGACTGATCAGACCTTTACAGTTAAACTTATCGATGGGACAATAAAAACGTTTGAAACTGCTATAGTAGACATTAAAACCCCTTATCTCTGCGGTAGATTTTTGTCCGCCCTTTTTGAAGATCCGGTAACAGATGTGATTTTAGGAAATGTTAGATCAGACGAGGACCCACCATTCCATCACGGTAACGTAGTTACCAGGGCCCAGAATAAACGAGATAAAGGGGGGGGACCACAAATGAAAACTGTGATTAGTACAATTCCAAAAATATTTGAACACATCAATTTAGCTGAGGAGCAGGCAAAGGATGGTGGATTAAATAAACTATGGCAAAAAGCTAAAAGTCAGAGGGTGGAAAACACCAAACAAGGAATAATAACGTTTGAAATAAACAATAATATACTATACAGGATATTTATTTCTAAAATAGATAACAGTGTTGAAAAAAAAATTGGTGATTCCGAAACCATACCGACGATTAGTCTTAGAAACGGCTCATACAACAGCATTAGCCGGACACATGTCAGTCAGAAGAACCAAATACAGAATTTTGTTTCTCAGTATTTCTGGCCACGTATGAGCATAGATATCAAGAAATTCATTAAGTCTTGCCCTATTTGCCAAAAAGCACGTCCACCGGGGAGCATAAAACCCATAGAGTTAGGTCAAATGGAAGTGATCGGAACACCATTTCAGAAGGTTGCTATTGATATCGTAGGGCCAGTACAATTAAGTGATAATAAGAATAGATATATCCTTACGTTGGTAGATATGGCTACTCGTTGGCCTGAAGCTATTGCGCTAAAAAATATAACAACACAAGACGTTTATGAGGCCCTATTAACAATATTCTCTAGAATGGGATTCCCGGAAGAGATCTTGTCAGATAACGGGCCCCAGTTCTCCTCCGATATGTACAAACAGGTGTGTGAATTGTTTAACATAAAATCCAGTCACTCTTCTATTTACCACCCACAGTCTAACGGGATGGTGGAAAGATTAAATGGCACCCTAAAAAGCATGTTAAGAAAAGTGGCAGATGAGGAACCCAACAATTGGGATAGATTTTTGCCGGCAATTTTGTTTGCATATCGGGAAGTTCCGAACGAGACAACGGCAATGTCTCCTTATGAACTCCTCTTCGGGCGAAAAGTGAGAGGACCAATGTCAATTTTAAGGAAAATACTGACAAATGAAAATACGACAGAGGAAGGTAAAACAACATATGAATATATAATAGACCTCAAAAACAGAATAAAATCAGGGTTATATAAAACAGAGGCAATCACGAAAGGAAAGGCAAATAAATATAAACAATATTATGATCAAAGGGCTAGAGAGAAAGATATACAAGTTGGTGACAAAGTGCTCGTGTTGAAACCTAAAAAAGGAAATAAACTCGCTCTGTATTCAGAAGGTCCATTCACCGTCACGAGAAAATTATCGAAATTTAATGTAGAGATTGCGAAGGGACATAAGCGTATAGTTTATCACCTCAACAGATTAACAAAATTTGTCGAAAATAACATGGATAACACAGATGCGAACTTATCGGCAGCAGAGAAAAATGAAAAGACAATTAATGGTGCCAGTGCCACAGTGATAGCCGAAGAAGAAGAGGAAGACGTAAATAGTGAAGACATTAAGCAAATTCCGTTAATCAACGTCAAGGTTAATTCAGGCATTGACATTAATAAGGAACTAACGGACAAACAGAAAAGACAAGTTGACGATATGGTGCAAGAGTACAAAGAAATCATTTCAGATATCCCAGGGAAAACATCGGCGGGTACGCACAAAATAGAATTATTAGACTCTAAGCCCATTAACGTAAAACCTTATGCAATACCTATACATATGATTCAAAGTCTAAAAGAAGAGATTAGTATGATGTTAGAACTAGGTATAATCGAGGAATCACAGTCACCATATTGCTCTCCCTTAGTTTTAATTAAGAAAAAAGATGGATCGATTCGGACTTGCGTGGATTATAGAAAATTGAACGCAATTACAAAAAAAGTAGCAGAAGTTATACCTAACCAGGATAAACTTCTAGAACACATGAATAAAGCCAAATACTTTACGAAACTAGACTTAACAAAGGGATATTGGCAAATACCTCTTGAGGAGAAAAGCAAAGAATACACAGCTTTTCAAGGCCCAGACGGGGCATATCAATATAACTTTATGCCATTCGGATTGGCAACCGCACCGGCAACGTTCAATAAAATTGTTAAGAAATTATTCAAAGGAGTAAAAGAGGTAGTTACTTATTTTGACGATATCTGTGTATACACAGACGACTGGGAGTCACATATACGAGTTACTCGAGAGGTTTTAGAGATTTTGAAAAAGGCAGGGTTCACCATTAAACCATCTAAGTTAGAAATAGGTAAAGAATCAATCGAATTTCTGGGACATAGAATTGGAGCAGGCATCTTAAAACCAGACATGAACAATATAAACAAAGTGTTGGAAATAGAACGACCCAAAAATAAGAGACAAGTAAGGGGACTAGTTGGCCTAATAGCGTATTACAATAAATTTATACCTAATTTTTCAACGATAACAGCCCCATTGACGGACCTTACAAAGAAAGGTAAACCTAATAATATATGCTGGACTAAGGAATGCCAACAAGCATTGGATACAATCCAAAACTATTTAACAAATAACCCCATTTTGGTTCTGCCCGACATTAAGGAACCCTTTATAGTTCGTACAGATGCGTCAACGAAGGGATTGGGGGCATGTTTGATGCAGAAGAGAGACAATATGCTCCACCCGGTTAAATATATTAGTCGTAAACTGGTTGACAGGGAAACTAGATACTCAACAATAGAGAGGGAATGCTTGGCAATAATATGGGGAATTCAGAAATTATCCTACTATTTAATGGGGGCAAGATTTACGCTCCAGTGTGACCACCAAGCGTTAAAATATTTGAACACGACTAAATTTGAAAATTCAAGAGTTTCCAGGTGGTCTTTGATGTTACAGGAATACGATTTCAACGTGGAATACATTAAAGGTGAAGATAACATTATTGCAGATTTTTTATCTCGGCAATAAGCAGATATGGCAGCTGATTGGTTAGATATTTACATCAAAATTCGGTCGAGTTACGGCGACCAGGGGATAGAGGGGGGACTAATTTGGGTAGAAATTGAGGTCTGAGTCACCTCGGGCCAGTATTATTATTATATGAACATGATTGTAAGGTTTCATAGCGATTATGTACTTATGTTAGTTAGTACTTACGGATGGTTGTAAATAAATATGAGATGGTTGTATTTTCGTGCTGATGTTTTTTATTATAATTTTTGGCTCCGGGTGACCTCGGGCAAAATTTCATTATAAGGAGATGTAATTATTATATATATATATATATATTTATGAAATATGAGATATGATGATAATGATTTTGTTCATGATTATGAGTATTATGATGAATTATGTTGATTACGACTACTATATGCACATGATTGTTATATAATTGATTGTAATGGGTTAAATACAATCAGGCTGAAATGTCTATAGTTTGGATAAGTAGTTATCCCTATAACATTATCTCATGCTGGAGGTAATCCTGGAATAAATATCTTAAGGAATTTATATGAGGAACCAGTAGAGTCAGTTGGTAAATAGAAAACAATCTAGCGTAAAAATGGTCAATTGTTGGATACTAATATGTGAGGTGTTATGACCAGTAGTAGGTCGAAGGTTGGTTCTTTGAGGTTAAAGATAATGATAACGTACGAGTTGCGGGTTAGTGAAGTCGTATAAAGGTACGACCAAGTGGATTTATGCTCTGTGTTGTATATACTAGTGTTTTTCCATGCAATGTTGTGTATAAAATTATTTTGAAAGATATTATTTCATTATGTATTATATTATTGTAATTGTAATGTGCAGTGATTCCATGCCCTGACTTTGTTGTATTGTGAGATTCTACCCGTAAGTAGAATCTAACGGAAGAGGGGGGATATGTCAGGGTATGAGAATCACTGCGAATGATTGTTGTGAGATTGTTGTGAGATTGTTGTGAGATTGTTGTGAGCCAGTGTTGGAGTCGGGTCAAGGCGTTGTTGACGGGTATGAACTCCTATCACGGGAATAATGTCTAGTGATGTCTGAGTGAACTTCTGGTCACACGGGATATGTCAGGGACATGACGAGAGGACACGCCAGGGTCAGTTGAGACCAGTTGGGGGGTATATAAGAGAGTAGTCGAGACGAGTGCGGGGTGTTGCAGAGAGTGTGTAGTTCGCACAGTGTTGTGCGGTCAGACCGGTCAGGATAGACCGGGGAGCTGCAGGGTTGCAGGAAAAGAGAGTTGTGTTTAACGTCGCCCAGAAGCGGTCGGGTCGGACCGAGGGCATGCTTGAGCATACAGCCGTTATATATAGATGTATTTTATGTCAAGGCAAGACAGCCAGTTGTACAGTTGTTATAGTAGAATAAACATTGCATCGTTACACAGACTTGTGTCATCTCTTGTGTATGTTGTGTGTAGCGGAGAGCAAGGTACAATCCACCTAAACATAGAGACTTAACACTGTCCCTTCTAGAAACAGCAACTGGAGTATTCGTTCTCAAAGGAAAATTACTCTCTGACATTTTAAAAAAATCTATGTTTTAGGAATATGTACTTCCAATATAAATTAATAAATTGGCAAGTTTCTCAAAATATAATGTTTTTGAATGAAATTTAACTTTACAAACTGGTATCTTAATTTTAACTGGGGAATGAAAAAATCAGTTCTTAACTTATTAAAAACTCATTCAAATGCATACATTTCTAAATTACTTTTCATTGCTGTTTTTGGGTTTCTTAAAATTATAATTATATAATATTATCAATATATATTATTTGCCAGAAATTAGGACAAGCACAAGATGATGCGGGTAAGCAAGCATGATGCATGACCCTTGCTAGGGTGGTGCAGGGGGGGGGAGGTAGCTCAACCGCAGTGCCCATGTCTCGAGACCAACAATGCATCTTGCGTTCACTCATGTTGTTCTCATTTCTTCATGCTGTTGTTTGTGTTCGTTCTTTCCCCCCTTCTTTGCACTATCTATGAGCAAGTCTGCGGCGCATGCTACCATGCGGGTCATATATACTTTTATTTATTTGATGGAAGGAAGTAAAAAAAACGTTTTTTAGAAATAATGTTATACAGTAATACAATATTCCGTGATGTTTTTACTAACCTATGTAATGATCTGGACAGTGGCAGATGTAATCTCCTGGCAAATTTTCACATGTTCCTCTCTCACAAACTGACTCGTTACATTCATTGATGTCGTCTGCACAACTGTTTCCTGTCCAGCCTGTCAGTGATCAACAGGACAAAAGATAATTATGTTAATTTAATCAAATTTTAATTATTACAGTATTTTAAAAAGAGAACACAGAAAATTAGTTTTCCATGCCTTCACTTGAAATCAATCACTAATGACTTAAAGCGCCATTTTGCTCAGTTTTTAGTAGTTCTCATCTCTACCCAGTGTATATTTCTAAAATTTAATAAAACTTTTTCTCATCTCTTATCATCACTTTCACTTGTCACAGTATCAAATCTTTAGCTCACATCTCCAAATTATTCAACTCAGACACTTCTACAAACATTCCTCATGTACAAATCCCAGTCATCTCACACCGATATACCATACAATTTTTAAAACTAATTTGATTTCTTTTTCAGAATCTATTTAAAGCAGAAATTAACATTAGAGCCATGGAATACTCCCATTTAACCATAATAATCCATTTCAGACACAGGTTCAATATAGAAAAATAAATGAATTTCTTTTCTGTACCAGTGATTTCATATTTATAATTGATAGTAGAATCAAGAGTAATTTTGGTGAATAAAAATAATGAAGTGAGTTTGTTTGTTTAAATACCTTGGGCACAAATTGGCACCCCTGTTCCTGGGTTACAGGCAATATTGCCACTTGGCTTGCAATAGACTGAACAATCAGATGTGTAGTAGTAAGTATCACAATAGATGCGTATGTCAAACTTCATCCTAAAAGAGAGTGACATAAAGAATAAGCCAAAGAGCAATCTAACTAGTCTAGGTACATTTAAACAAACACCATTTTTAATTGTGTTCGTTTCAAAGTCATAATTAATCTTTTTAATTGCAAAAATTCATTTCTCATTTCTTTGAATTTTTTATTTAAAAACCTCCACCCCAACTCTTTAAAAACACAATTTATGAATTTTGTTTTAAACGCAGCCTAGCAACCAACAAATTGATACCTAAAGTCTCCAGAGTTTGTGTCCCTTGTTGCCCACTTGGCCTCCTGCCATGAGGCATAAACTGTTTCCGTGAGGCTAGTTGGCCAAGTGGCCAAGTGGTCATCTCCAAAAATGTCATCATCTCTGAGTCTTATTACCAACATGACAGTACGACTCTAACAAATGACAATAAAGGAGAAGGGAGGCAAAATTAAAATAATCATTAATATTTAAATACTCATTTATTATTCTTGGCAGTGTCAATCTATATACATGTATATAAAAATCAAAGCATGTATGTATGTATGTCCTTTAAAGCTGACTAAACCATACATCCGATCGCCATGAAACTTTTGGAGACTTTTGAGTACACTCCTGTGATGGTCACTGGTAAATTTTTTTGCAAAATTTAACACTCACGGGGCGCCGGGGGCCAATAGTATGATTTTTTTCTTATATGAGCTATATAAAAATTAGTTTAAGTGTTAGCTATTAGGTTAATTGATGGATCTTAACCAAACTTTGTATATAACAACTTGGTAGCCAATATTGAAATACTATATGGCACTAATTTCCTAATGTCCCCTTCTTCAGGGCTTGGGGCCCAAAATGTCTTTTTTCATAAACGTTTATTCCCCATTCAGGTATTAAAGATCTTGATAAATATAGATAAATATATCCACTATGAAATTGATTGAAGTAAACAGATGTTTTGAACTTGACATCTTGCACTAATTGGGCCCTGGGGGCCCTCAATGTCGTTTTTTGCTTAGATGAGCTATATAAAAATTAGTTTATGCGATAGCTACTGAGTAAATGAATGGATCTTAACCAAACTTTTTATGTAAAAACTTGGTAGCCCAAATTGTCTTTTTTTTTCGAATATGTTTGAGATATTATTTCACACTCAGTTTTTAACGATCTTGAGAAATATATCCATGATGAAACTGAATTTAAATGAACAGGTTTTCAAAATGTATATCTTGAACCAAATGGGCCCGGGGGCCCCTTAATGTATTTTTGCTTTATATTAGATATATAAAAATTAGTTTAAGTGTTAGATAATGAGAAAATAACTGGATTTTTACTAAACTCGATATATAAAAACTTAATTAAGAGCCTATTACTATATGGCACTGAACTCCTAATGTCCATTTCCTCGGGTCTGGGGGCCCTCAATGTGTTTTTACTAAACTTTTAATATTGTATTCCCCATTCAATTTTACATGATATTGAGAAATATAGATAAATATATTTGTTATCAAATTGATTGAAATGAACAGATTTTCGAACGTCATCTGTTAAACTGATGGGCCCGGTGACTCTTTATGTAATTTCTTTTTTTATCTATATGTATTCCTTTTGTCTGAGATCGTTGCAACGCACGACGGGTCTGCTAGTTAATAATAAAACATCACTTAAAGACGAGTTATTTAACACAATCATTTTTTTATACAAAATAATTTTTTAAAATTAAGATTCAAAATTTTTTTAGAAGGAGTGGGGATCATTGTCATTTAAATTTTGCTTTTGAAGTTAGAAGTTTTGGTATTTGAAGCCACATTTTGACTTGTGCACATGTTGTTTATTGACTTGTGCACAGGTTGTTTATTGACTTGTGCACAGGTTGTTTCATTGACTTGTGCACATGTTGTTTATTGACTTGTGCACATGTTATTTATTGACTTGTGCACATGTTGTTATTGACTTGTGCACATGTTGTTTATTGACTTGTGCACATGTTATTTATTGACTTGTGCACATGTTGTTATTGACTTGTGCACATGTTGTTTATTGACTTGTGCGCATGTTGTTTATTGACTTGTGCACATGTTATTTATTGACTTGTGCACATGTTGTTATTGACTTGTGCACATGTTGTTTATTGACTTGTGCACATGTTGTTTATTGACTTGTGCACATGTTATTTATTGACTTGTGCACATGTTGTTATTGACTTGTGCACATGTTGTTTATTGACTTGTGCACATGTTGTTTATTGACTTGTGCACATGTTGTTTATTGACTTGTGCACAGGTTGTTTATTGACTTGTGCACAGGTTGTTTATTGACTTGTGCACATGTTGTTTATTGACTTGTGCACAGGTTGTTTATTGACTTGTGCACATGTTGTTTTCTTGAAATAAACTCTGTTTTCAAATTATAGAGTGCACCTAGTATTTTCTATCTAATTGAAAGTCATTGTTAGCTTTTCACTATGCTCGGTGTATTTTCTTAATTAAGTGTTTTAGTTATAATCTCTTGGAAACCAGAAGTCAATGTGTGAAAGGCGAAAGGCACATGAATTGATTAGCCAAATAAGAACATCTGACAGACCTTAGGTTAAACTATTCTGTATACAACACAATCCTTTAACAGTACACAATATAATACTTTACCAGTTTATAGCATAAGCTTTTACCATTATACAAAATAAACCTGTAACGTTATACAGCAAAAGCCTTTTACCAGCATGTAACATAAGCCTTTACCAGTATGTAACATAAGCCTTTACCACTATGTAACATAAGCCTTTACCAGTATGTAACATAAGCCTTTACCAGTATGTAACATAAGCAGTGGCGTAGCTAGGGTAATGTGCGCCCGGGGACATGACACAAAATCTGCGCCCCTTGTCGGACAATTTTTTTTATAATTTTACGGTTTATATGGTTCATTTTCGAAGCATTTGGTATTTTAATGAAATAGAATACAGAATAATATTTCTCTATGCGGTTGTAAACAATTTATTTGACAAAAAAACTCTACTAATTATACATGACTCGAATAGACATAGTCTACAAAAAATTGATCATCCTTGATTTGAATGGCGCAAACTAGTCAATCACGTTGTCAAAATTAATATTCTCAAGTGTTTCTCTTTCGATGCTAAGAAGTGCAAGATCACTAAGACGATCTTGTCCCATTAATCACGTAAATTAGACAAAATAAGCATATTGTTTGCTGAAGGACCGATCACAGTTTCAGTTGAAACAGCAATTGTTAGAAGTATTTGAAGTGAAATGCGCAGATTCGGAAATACTTCATCTCCATATGAAACAATAAAACAAAGAAGATCCAAAAGAGTTTCCGGTAGAACTTCATTCCGGTTACTGAGCAGCATTTTTCAGTCTCCGGTTTCTGTGCACAATTCGTGACCATTGACGTCAGTGTCGTAGAAATTAGCAAAATCTAAGCAATTTTAACGAAGTGTATCTACTTTTGTCTCAGCAAGAAGAGTTTTGACGTCTAGTAAAATTCCAAATTTGTTGTATAGGTTTTTAGACGTAAAACCCGTATTAATATCTCTTTTTGGAGTCTATCAATTACGCTGTTCATATCACGTGAAATTTCTTCTTCTGCAGAAAGTCCTGCATCTCTTGTTAATTCTCCAGGCATCCTCCGATGTCGTCTAATCCTTCTGTCAACCTCGATTCCCAAAGTTGTGCATCTTCTTTTCCATTGTCTACCGCAACTTGGCTCAAATTATCACGAATGTTGACAATTTCTGACTCAAGCGATTCAAGATCAGATGCTGCTTCCTTGAAATTCACAGTAGGATTCTGCAACCGTTTCTGGACACAATCAATTTTCCCAAGTATGATGTGCCAGCAATGTAACAAAAATAGGAAGTTGAAGTTTAATATACCTACCAGCAAAGCTTCTGCATCACATCTGGTGTCAGGCGTCATATTTGTATGTTCTAATAATTTTTCCAACAGCCCTACCAGTTCATCTAGTCCTCATAGATAGCTTTAACAGCTTCTGATCGTGCACTCAAACGTGTTTCAGACTCCCTCTTCATTGTGATGGGCACAACTCTTTTTAATTATTCCCAACGAGTTGTTGAACGAGAGAAAACAAAAATTTATACTTTCAACTGTTCCAAAAAAAACATGATAGTAACTGGATCCTGTTTATCTGAGTATACTCTTGCTAAGTTTAAGCTGTGGTTGTCACAGTTGATGCACAATGTTCTGTGATTTCTGTCACATATTCGCTGTATGTCCAGTCATTACAGCAGCATGGTCATAACATTGTGACCGACAGTCGGCTAATGGTGTGCTATTAGATTCCAGTTTCTCTAAGATAACTCTTTCAAGGCTTGCTGCGTCTTTGGAATGTATCTGTACAAAACCTAAAAATGATTATTTGATGGTTACTTTTTTAGTTTGAACATCAACATCCAAAAATCTGATGACTTGAGAAAGCTGTTCCCGGTGTCCTAGATCGGGTGTTGAGTCAAGTAAGATACCGTAGTACTTGTTTTTTTTCTGATTTCACTCAACAGCTGATTCCTTACAGTCAAATGTAAGTAGGTGAATAAATTCATTTTGGATTTCCGGTGAAAAATAAGATACTGAACCTGGATTATCTCGGGCAGGTTGTAGTTGTTTTTCTAACAGTGTATCATATTGAGCAACAAGTTTGATCACAGAGAGACAGGAAAGAGAGGCAGTGTCTGCTGTTTCATATGAAAGGAATCCAACTTGCTTTGACATACTGACGAAAGCCTTTGAGAGGAGAGACCTTCCCTCCTCTCCCACACTTAACTCCCTACACATTGGGATTGGGGAAGTAAGATTTTTTTAAAGAGTCACAGCATGCAGCAAAGGGACGTGAATTAACCATTCTGTAAGCCAGTGGTTCTCAACCTTTTGAGATTCAATAACCACTTGAAAAATGTGTGTCTTAGCTACGGACCACCTTAAAAATTGTGCTACTGCCGTGCTGGAATGTTAAATATAATTATACTGTGTATATAGCTAGCTATAAGTAATATACATGTTAGTTAGTAAAACTATACTAATATGCTACGATTTGCGTGCTCCAAAAACAATTTTGTAATGGATTTCTTTTGTAACGAACAAATGTCATTTATATTAGTCTCATAGTCTTCTTATTTAATTCTACTTGCTTACTATAAAAAAAACTTTAAGTCATAAATAGTAGTTTGTATTAAAAAGACTGCCGTATTAGTTTATTTAGTACGAACGATGTTTTGTTTTTATTTTAAGTAATGCAGAAAATCCATTTTCACAAAGTTGCAAAGGGTAAACGTATTTTAAAAGCTAGCTGAGACAGTTAGGAGTGCTCAAAATTTCATTAAGCCCACTTTCTGATGCAACATATTCAAAGTGGTATCGCTGGTCAGTTCAATGAATTGGTTTAATTACCATGTTGGCCATTTTTTTATTTGATGAGTGAATGTGTGCGAGATTAAGACTGGACACCCACGAAAAACCACTGAACGTTAAAAATCACAAAAGTAGAATTTAAATTGGTTCTGCATTGATTGAATATGACCAGAAATCAAGTTTATCAACAATTTGTTTATTTATTTTAGCATTTTCTGGTTTCTCGGTGGTTTCGTACAATTGTTCAAACATCTCAAAGGTACCTTGAAATAATCTTCTTGTCCAAAGATCAAGATTTTTCGTAAAAGCAGACACTTTGTCACTAAGAGTAATTAAATGTGTCTGCTTTCCTTGCCGAGTTGAATTAAGTTTATTGAGTTCTTCAAAAATTTCAGCCTAATAAGCCAGAACAGCAACCAATAAGCTATTGTTCAAATGATCAACAAGCTTTGAGTTTTTTCTACAAGAAACTCTCTTACGTCATCACGTTATTTAAACAGTCTGATAACCAGCGAACTTCAGTACACATCAGCAACTGTTAATTTTCAAGATTATATTCGAACATAAGAAATCAAAGAGACAGAATTTAATAGACGAGCCTTGATAAAATGTAAAAACTATTTAGGCAAGATTAAAAATATATTTTTAGTCTGCGTTAATTCTTTAACTTGCTAGTCTTTCCCGATGAATCATACAGTGCGTAAATTTCATGCTTTGCTCGCGGACCACTGGTGCTCCGCAGACCACAGGTTGAGAACCACTGCTTTAAGCTACTCCTTTTTCTTGTTTTGGTCATTTTGGTTGCTTTTAGTGTCGTCTCTGTCTGTTCTATTAATTTCTATTAATAGAATCGCCTTTGCCTCTTCCTGCTCCCCTAGTCTCATTCCCAGCAACTCACTGTTTTTGTTTTAAACGCCATCAGAAATTCATCATTGTGGATGTGTCATTTATGTATGAGTAGAATGGCGCCCCTTAACGCTCGATGGGGGCGCCAAAATCATACTTGCCAAATGGTTTTTAATGAAGATATTTTCGGAGCTCCAAAATTCAATCTTGCAAACGTATTTGGGATACAATAGTTTACATCAAAATAAAATTGAGTAATGAATTTTAATACTCATTTTGGCGCCCCCTAATGTGGCGCCCGGGGACATATGTCCCCCCTGCCCCCCCTCGCTACGCCACTGAACATAAGCCTTTACCAGTATGTAACATAAGCCTTTACCACTATGTAACATAAGCCTTTACCAGTATGTAACATAAGCCTTTACCAGTATGTAACATAAGCCTTTACCACTATGTAACATAAGCCTTTACCAGTTTCACATTGACAGTTATGTTCCAAGGGTTTGCAATGCCCTTAATGTTGGATCCAAATGAAGGAATATTGAGTGTGTCTTGGTAGTAGCCACTCTCTTGGGTGGAACCATAGGCACATGACGAGATGCTATATCTGTGAGTATTCAGGAAGAAAGTTTACTTTTGGAGAATATTTTTACATGTTTTAGAAACAAACAAACAAATGTTTCATCAAACATGTAGACATTTTTTACACACCAGCTAACCCTGAATCTAGTTCTACCTCTAAACCCTCTTAACTAATATGGCATTGGAAGGTCTCTCTAAATGTTTCATCTAGAGAATCTTGTCCTTTTTTATTTATGGCACACAATCAATATTACTGTTCATTATGACTCTGTTTTGTGTTTCCCTGACTAATGTAAGGTCTCCATCAGAGCTGATATAACATCCTATTTTCAACTATTTTCTCTCTCATCTTTTTAAGTCTGCTGTTTACTGAATCAATTATTAACGCAGATCCACTTTTTAAAATATTTTAATTCGCCACACTTTCATCAATAAAGACAACTTTTTTCAAAATTAAAATTATTTTCATTAATTTTGATTGTCTCCCCTAAATATAAAAAAATATAATTTAAAAAACACGTTCTTTGGGCTGCGTGTCTTAATGTCAACGTTTATCTAAACATTTAATTAATGCTGTACAGATGAAAGTTATCAATAGCCATCGTGGTACTACATCATTAAACTTAAAGTGATTTAGAGCCAATCAAACACGTACCCCGTCTTTGGTGTATCCAGGCAGAATGTGAACATAGGGTCACAGTTGCTGGAGCCAAGGTCTTCCTTACACGTACTGCTGTAACTCAGAAACTTGATCTCGATGAACGCTCTGCACTCGACATTCTAGGATTCAAGAATTAACAAGAAATATATTATTCAGTTATTATTATTACTATTACTATTATTAATTATTATTATTATTATTATTATATTAATTCAAGGGCAGACAATTGACAGTAAGTTTCAAGTTTATTAGTGGCTGTTTTACTATTTTTCTTTTTGCAGAGTTCGGAAATAATTTGATGTCATTATTATCTCGAACGATTTTGGGTTTCATTCTCATGTATTTGATTCTTTATTTGATTCGCCACTTTCCTTTTTCTGTAACGCGTTGATTACGTGTCTAGGCACCGTCTGGAATAATTTGTCCAAAAAAAATTTATTAAAAAATCATTATATAAATGATTGTAGAGTATTTTTTTATACAAACTTTTTCTGTTTATCCGAACAACAAAAAATTGTCCATTACAAAGTATACGTGCTCCCATAGATCTCTTTTTTTGCCAACAGTATCTTTTTTTTTAATCTCCAAAATAAAACGCAATTGAGTAATGACATAATGAGTTGAAAGTGAACCCCGCAGCCTGAAGCCAAAGGCCGTAGTTTTCAGATCTCATTATTCCCATCTCCTCACACCTCACAGGACACAATGTGAAGGTCAAACTCGTGGCCGTGACTCAGTAATTCGGTCAGACTTGTGCACTGGCGCAGTAACACAACTCCTCATAGTTCCCTCCCTTTGTGGTGGATACTTTTTAATGAAGCAAAGAAACTATTCAGAAATGACACGCTTCAAATAGAGAACTTGTTTATAGTCATAGCTAAATGACACTTGTATGTAATCATAGTTATATCACACCTGTTTATATTGACATATAACTGACACTTTTATGAATCATAGTAATATGAAACTTCAATGTAGGCCCTACATGTATTGTCATAGTTACATGACACTTGTGTAAAGTCATAGTTAAAGTTAAATGACACTTATGTATAGTCATGGTTACATGACACTTATGTATAGTCATAGTTACATGACACTTATGTATAGTCATAGTTACATGACACTTGTGTATAGTCATTGTTAAATGACACTTATGTATAGTCATAGTTACATGACACTTATGTATAGTCATAGTTACATGCCACTTGTGTATAGTCATAGTTAAATGACACTTATGTATAGTCATAGTTACATGACACTTATGTATAGTCATAGTTACATGACACTTATGTATAGTCATAGTTACATGACACTTATGTATAGTCATAGTTACATGACACTTATGTATAGTCATAGTTACATGACACTTATGTATAGTCATAGTTACATGACACTTATGTATAGTCATAGTTACATGACACTTATGTATAGTCATAGTTACATGACACTTATGTATAGTCATAGTTACATGACACTTATGTATAGTCATAGTTACATGACACTTATGTATAGTCATAGTTACATGACACTTATGTATAGTCATGGTTACATGACACTTATGTATAGTCATAGTTACATGACACTTATGTATAGTCATAGTTACATGACACTTGTGTATAGTCATAGTTAAATGACACTTATGTATAGTCATAGTTACATGACACTTATGTATAGTCATAGTTACATGCCACTTGTGTATAGTCATAGTTAAATGACACTTATGTATAGTCATAGTTACATGACACTTATGTATAGTCATAGTTACATGACACTTATGTATAGTCATAGTTACATGACACTTATGTATAGTCATAGTTACATGACACTTATGTATAGTCATAGTTACATGACACTTATGTATAGTCATGGTTACATGACACTTATGTATAGTCATAGTTACATGACACTTATGTATAGTCATGGTTACATGACACTTATGTATAGTCATAGTTACATGACACTTATGTATAGTCATAGTTACATGACACTTGTGTATAGTCATAGTTAAATGACACTTGTGTATAGTCATAGTTACATGACACTTATGTATAGTCATAGTTACATGCCACTTGTGTATAGTCATAGTTAAATGACACTTATGTATAGTCATAGTTACATGACACTTATGTATAGTCATAGTTACATGACACTTATGTATAGTCATAGTTACATGACACTTATGTATAGTCATAGTTACATGACACTTATGTATAGTCATAGTTACATGACACTTATGTATAGTCATAGTTACATGACACTTATGTATAGTCATAGTTACATGACACTTATGTATAGTCATAGTTACATGACACTTATGTATAGTCATAGTTACATGACACTTATGTATAGTCATAGTTACATGACACTTATGTATAGTCATAGTTACATGACACTTATGTATAGTCATAGTTACATGACACTTATGTATAGTCATAGTTACATGACACTTATGTATAGTCATAGTTACATGACACTTATGTATAGTCATAGTTACATGACACTTATGTATAGTCATAGTTACATGACACTTATGTATAGTCATAGTTACATGACACTTATGTATAGTCATAGTTACATGACACTTATGTATAGTCATAGTTACATGACACTTATGTATAGTCATAGTTACATGACACTTATGTATAGTCATAGTTACATGACACTTATGTATAGTCATAGTTACATGACACTTATGTATAGTCATAGTTACATGACACTTATGTATAGTCATAGTTACATGACACTTATGTATAGTCATAGTTACATGACACTTATGTATAGTCATGGTTACATGACACTTATGTATAGTCATAGTTACATGACACTTATGTATAGTCATAGTTACATGACACTTGTGTATAGTCATAGTTAAATGACACTTATGTATAGTCATAGTTACATGACACTTATGTATAGTCATAGTTACATGCCACTTGTGTATAGTCATAGTTAAATGACACTTATGTATAGTCATAGTTACATGACACTTATGTATAGTCATAGTTACATGACACTTATGTATAGTCATAGTTACATGACACTTATGTATAGTCATAGTTACATGACACTTATGTATAGTCATAGTTACATGACACTTATGTATAGTCATAGTTACATGACACTTATGTATAGTCATAGTTACATGACACTTATGTATAGTCATGGTTACATGACACTTATGTATAGTCATAGTTACATGACACTTATGTATAGTCATAGTTACATGACACTTGTGTATAGTCATAGTTAAATGACACTTATGTATAGTCATAGTTACATGACACTTATGTATAGTCATAGTTACATGCCACTTGTGTATAGTCATAGTTAAATGACACTTATGTATAGTCATAGTTACATGACACTTATGTATAGTCATAGTTACATGACACTTATGTATAGTCATAGTTACATGACACTTATGTATAGTCATAGTTACATGACACTTATGTATAGTCATAGTTACATGACACTTATGTATAGTCATAGTTACATGACACTTATGTATAGTCATAGTTACATGACACTTATGTATAGTCATAGTTACATGACACTTATGTATAGTCATAGTTACATGACACTTATGTATAGTCATAGTTACATGACACTTATGTATAGTCATAGTTACATGACACTTATGTATAGTCATAGTTACATGACACTTATGTATAGTCATAGTTACATGACACTTATGTATAGTCATAGTTACATGACACTTATGTATAGTCATAGTTACATGACACTTATGTATAGTCATAGTTACATGACACTTATGTATAGTCATAGTTACATGACACTTATGTATAGTCATAGTTACATGACACTTATGTATAGTCATAGTTACATGACACTTATGTATAGTCATAGTTACATGACACTTATGTATAGTCATAGTTACATGACACTTATGTATAGTCATAGTTACATGACACTTATGTATAGTCATAGTTACATGACACTTATGTATAGTCATAGTTACATGACACTTATGTATAGTCATAGTTACTTACATGACACTTATGTATAGTCATAGTTACATGACACTTATGTATAGTCATAGTTACATGACACTTATGTATAGTCATAGTTACATGACACTTATGTATAGTCATAGTTACATGACACTTATGTATAGTCATAGTTACATGACACTTATGTATAGTCATAGTTACATGACACTTATGTATAGTCATAGTTACATGACACTTATGTATAGTCATAGTTACATGACACTTATGTATAGTCATAGTTACATGACACTTATGTATAGTCATAGTTACATGACACTTATGTATAGTCATAGTTACATGACACTTATGTATAGTCATAGTTACATGACACTTATGTATAGTCATAGTTACATGACACTTATGTATAGTCATAGTTACATGACACTTATGTATAGTCATAGTTACATGACACTTATGTATAGTCATAGTTACATGACACTTATGTATAGTCATAGTTACATGACACTTATGAATAGTCATAATTTAAACGACACTTGCGTATATTATAGTTAAATGACATTTTTGTACAGTCATTATAGAAAAAGTTATAGATAATGAGCTCTCACAAGTGCAACCACCAAAGTGCCGCACTGTTACACATACGCCGATACAATCCTGGCCTTTCAGACAACTGATTCACTTAGGAAATAAGTGATAAATTGCATCACTTTAACTTTAATTGTATTTCAAGAGAGAAAACTCAAGGGATCAATTGTCCACACTTACAGGGCTATTTATTGTCCTCAACTATGAGTCGACATGTCCGATTAGTTATGCTTATATTTTTTGTAAATAACAGGAATTGACCGGCATGTCGTTCATCGACTCCGACAGGGTGTGAAGTAGTGGACAGTCTGCGGTGGCGCCCAACGACCCACACACGGGGGAAGGGATAGGATATGATATAGCAGGGATGTTGGGAGAAGATTTTATCGGCGGGTTCCATTTCTTATCATTTTCAGCTCAATGGCTGCTTCATTAGACTACTAAACATTTCAATGAATGTTTCATTATAGTTAACTATTTAATTAAGAGATCGTTGTATTAGAATGTATTTTAAGCAACAACTCTGGTTGAAGGAGGGTTCTAGCTTATACAAGAGTTTGGACGAACAGAGGATGCCAGCAGGAAAACAGAGAGGGTGGAATTTTGAATTAATTGGGAATTTGTGTGTATGTGTAGGATTCGATTGGGATTGCGAGACATTAAACTGCTACAGTCTACAGGCCTTGCAACTTGCTTTGTTTGGTGTTTACTGGTATAATTCCTGGCCACCACTCAGCTACAGTCCTTGCAACTTGTTTTGTTTGGTGTTTACTGGTATAATTCCTGGTTACCACTCAGCTACAGTCCTTGCAACTTGTTTTGTTTGGTGTTTACTGGTATAATTCCTTGCCACCACTCAGCTACACATTTCTTTTACTGCTACACATCTTTCCCGATATCTGAGTATCTTATCTTATCTGGTAAAGACGCTCCTTCTATACAGAAGATTATTGCGTCCTATGCTTATCTATGGTTTGTGTATAGTCCTGCATTCTTGTTAGAGTTTTAAATGTTGATAAAGTGTTGGTTTTCCTGGTTTCTTCAGGCAACCCATTCCATGCCCGAATTCCGGACGGGAAAAACGATAATTTGTATATGTGTGTTTTTGTACATTATTTTTCCACGCCCCTGATGTATAGATTTACCCATCCACCCACTTAATTGTACTCCTGAAATTTATTAAATCAATTTTTATTTAAACTTCTGTAAAATGACAGAAAATATAAGCAAAGCTAAACATTTTGTATATTTAAAGAAACTCAGTGTGCCTAGATATCGGAAAATATATTATTCGTATTTTGTTGTTTTTAAGAACATATTAGCATTACTTTGACTGGCCATCTGTCACATAAAGAATATGAATTCCATTCTTCGAATGCGCTATTGAGTTTGTGTGTACATTGTAAAATTGTTTAAAAATCCCAATTCTTTTAGTGCAACATTTCATTATAATACAATCACACACAACTTTGTTTACCTACCAAAAACCAATCTCTTACCCCCATTTCTCGCCCCCCTTCCTCCACATTTTTTCATAACATTGAGACTCCAGACAAGTTCCAAATCATGTTGACTAAACATTTTCATCAAAGGAATGTTTTCTACGCACCACTGCCCAATAGTCACGATTCGTGTTCGGTGCAGGAAGTTGAAAAATTATTTTCAAAGACGTTCAAATGTTCCACATTCGTTGTCCACGCATTTTGTTTATTGGTATTTTGTAAAGATTTGAGGGTGGAAAGGGTTCATATTTTTTAAATGCCATGACATATTAATTAAAAGAATTTTTATTAGGCTTAGGTTTAGTGTTATGGGAGTATGAAATTAATGCCCGTGTGAGATTTTAAAGTTCTGGCTTTTTAATCTTTAAATTAAGTACTTCATACATTTTATTTTTTAAGAAATCTTTTAATTTTGTCTAATATATCTAATGAAGACAAACTCGAGTAAGAACTTTAAGCGTGCCAAAAATCATATTTATAATATATATTTGTGTACACCATATTACCAAATAAATACTAACAGTGTATCTAGGCAAAGGAATTGACTTTAATGTACATTGAAATAGCATTTATTTTAATTAGCAATAAGTTTGTAAACTATGTACCGCATAATGTATTATTTTTAGATTTAAAAACATATTACATTTCAATAGTTCTTGTTTTAAAGAAAATTTTAAAAATTAAGAACGGAGGCAGCAGTCATATCATATGCGATCCTTACTTATAAATATTTACTGAACACTTGTTTTAAAAATTAACACTATTGCTATCAAAAATATAGGCCTACAATTCAAGTATCAAATTATGTTCTCCTCTGTATACTGAGGGTGTTCGGGTATTTATTTTGATTCAAAGAGGATGCATCATCGGTAGCAAGGGCAACTTTACATTTCAAACAATAATTGCTTTAAAACATCCCTTTTAAAACAAGTCTGATGTAGACCTAAGTGAGCTCCCTTACTCAACACTTGACTCAACGAAGAAAACTCTGTCAACCACAATAACTTGAGCTCTTTGCACGCAACATGGGGCAATCGACCAGAAAATAGTAGACTCCCACAGACATCTACAAAATGTAACAGAAAGTAGAAATAACCCTTTTTACAAAAGATTAGCAGACTATTCAATTGTTATTTCTTCATTCTTATTTCAAACATAAGAAAAGAAAACAAGAACCATAACCCTTGCTTTGAAGTTTTTCATTTTTTAGACATCATCAAAACTTGTATAAATTTACGTAATATATTTTATTTTAGATAAAATTTCCGTAAAACATTGTTTTCAGCATAAATTATGATAAATATAGAAGGCACAATGCGTCTCAAAAATATAATCGTAAAGTAAAGTTGTAAGATAGTTTTGGTCAAGTCCACTAATAAGATGACCCAAATAAAAGTAGGATTGACATATTACATCTGTTAAACTATGTACAAAAGTAATACCACGATAGTTGATTAATATTCCGTCTGAATACCCGGATGTTCTATCAATAGATTTCCGCCATGCAATGACGAGACCCAACTTTTGTTTCTGCACTCTTTAAAATTAATCAAACAAAATACACATCCAGGTGTGGTATGGCGTTCAATGTCACGTCATTAACAGTTTATACCAGTATGTATATCCCTTTAAATATGGATTGTATATTTTTTTAACCGTTTATCGGGCGCGTGCCGGTCGGGTGATGGTCGGGTGATGGGCGCGTGACGGTCGGGTGGTGGTCGGGTGATGGGCGCGTGACGGTCGGGTGATGGTCGGGTGTGGGATTAGAATGCCGCTCTCTCCCTGCATGGCTTTAAACATTTCACATGGTATTAAATCATGTTTACTCTCAAAACCGACATCAATAAAATGTCAACCTGTAACTTAATGTAACTATGAGGCATGTCCGAGATGACTACCTGTAACTTAATGTAACTATGAGGCATGTCCGAGATGACTACCGGTAACTTAATGTAACTATGAGGCATGTCCGAGATGACTACCCGTAACTTAATGTAACGATGAGGCATGTCCGAGATGACAACCTGTAACTTAATGTCACGATGAGGCATGTCCGAGATGACTACCTGTAACTTAATGTAACTATGAGGCATGTCTGAGATGACTACCCGTAACTTAATGTAACTATGAGGCATGTCCGAGATGACTACCTGTAACTTAATGTAACTATGAGGCATGTCCGAGATGACTACCTGTAACTTAATGTAACGATGAGGCATGTCCGAGATGACTACCTGTAACTTAATGTAACTATGAGGCATGTCCGAGATGACTACCTGTAACTTAATGTAACGATGAGGCATGTCCGAGATGACTACCTGTAACTTAATGTAACGATGAGGCATGTCCGAGATGACTACCCGTAACTTAATGTAACGATGAGGCATGTCCGAGATGACAACCTGTAACTTAATGTCACGATGAGGCATGTCCGAGATGACTACCTGTAACTTAATGTAACTATGAGGCATGTCTGAGATGACTACCCGTAACTTAATGTAACTATGAGGCATGTCCGAGATGACTACCTGTAACTTAATGTAACTATGAGGCATGTCCGAGATGACTACCCGTAACTTAATGTAACTATGAGGCATGTCCGAGATGACTACCCGTAACTTAATGTAACTATGAGGCGTAATTATGAGGGATGTCCAAGGTCTTTCTATTGTTATTGGTGTATTTTCCAACAAATAAAGAACATACAAGAATGTCTGGCAGTGGAATGGGTGGTAGCATGATCAAACCAGGAAAATCAACACAATATGGTCATTTAAAGCACTAAAAATTTACAGGACTAGACATAAACCATGGATAAGCAAAGGACTTCAGTAATCTTCTGTATAGAAGAAGCGTCTGTAATGTGTAAGTGTAAGATAATAGAAAAGATCTAGTGCCAGCCCTGAGTCGCATAATTGACATGTGTCATAAGATTCATATAACATTTAATTTTTAAAGGACAATTTAAAAAAAACAACACTTTTCTAAGTAAATATTTGCCAGTAACAACGCAGCTTGTGTTTATGGTATCATCAGCAGTCAGCTGTCAGGTGGGGCGTATGAATACAAGTATTGCTCTTTTGCTGCAGTTTTGCCGTCAACTGAATTACTATTTACTACTACTAGGTCCTTGAAGTTTAAAATAAAAATAAGATTCTTTTTAAAATGTTTTTTAAATCATTTTGCACTTCAAATCCAGAAGAGTAAATGCACTTTTGACGTCATGGTCTAAACTAACTTGTTGTGGTAGAAGAGAGTATCAGAGCAAGTGCAAGGATGTAAACCCACTAAAAGAACTTTACGTTATGGCGTTCTGGCGTCACCTTGTAAATAATCGACTTTACCCAACTCCACCCAACCCGGTTTACAGCACGATTTAATAGATTCCTGACCCATTGGTTTACTCGTACAAATTTCAAAAATCTGTGGTGGTCTTATAGTTATAGCAAATACTTATTGAACAAAGGTTCTACTGAAATTCTGATCCAAAAGCTTTAACTGTAGCCCTGCCATGAATGCAAACGGATGTAGCCAATTTTATTTAATAAAGACGGACTTACAAACAAATTGAGTCTTTTCTTTGTTCGTTAAAAATAATATAAGCACAAATAGGATATGCACATTGCACATTTATAAGTAATAAAACAGAAAATAAAAGGCTTTCAAATATCTTAGCAACAGCGACAACAACATCATGGCGTATTCGCGGTGCTTGCTGGGTATGCGCCAAGTAAGTCACTCATACAAGACACCACGTGACCCATTCTGCGGCCGGTGATGCCCCACTAAACTCTTTTCATGTCTTGTCTCGGGTTTTCAATGGATAGTTCTGGAATATGTTACAGACTACTGAAAAGCTATAGTCAACCCGAATAGCGACCCTTTTCATAATCATATATGCTACAGAAGATTTGTAATATAGAAAATGTTCTTTGTATATGTTTTTATTTACTACTACAAATTTAATTTGAAAAAAAATCACGTAAACCTTTTCTATTTAATGTTTATCACAAATGAAGAGATCTGCTAAAAGATATGTGGCAAAAATGTATGCCCTGATTTAAAAATTATATCTTACTGCGTAAGTATTCTACTTCTGTTGGACTGTCAAATTTAATTTCCATACTTGGAGATCTGAAAGATTCCCCCCAAACTCACGTACAGATTAGGGCTAATGAGAAACATTTAAATGTGGTGATGAAAATATAGCGCCCTTCATGTACGTCTACCCCACACACCCCACACACACACTCATATAAAATTAGCCCCCCTCCCCGCCCGCAACCCGCTCAGCCATAAACCTTGACCCTGATAGTACGCGACGTCATAATACTCTCTAACTTACCCCCACTGAGTGAAAAGCCTTTTCTTAAACCAAAACATACATAAAGTATCAAACTATTTTAAGGCGTACTTTCAAATGTTTGGCCGGGTGCCCAAACACCGATCAATAATTTATCAAACTTTAAATCACTTCAACTTTTCAATGGCGTGCGACCTTCAACATAATACTGTAACATTGCAATATGGGATGATCTTTTAAAATCTGCTTTTATTTATAGGAGCATGACGAAGTTCGCGGTTTTTTATCAAATTCAAATAAAACTCTTGATCTCTTTTGCTGTAGATTTTCTTGTTTCATTTTTTAATTTTCATTATTTTACCTTAAAATCATTTATTTAGCTTGTCTTTGATTTATGATTCTGCGACATATATTGTAATAAGAGGTAGTAAATTATTTTTTCCCCAGTAAAATGTTGATTTAATTATACTTTGGTTTATGGATCTACATTTTTCGGAGAAGCATTGAATGTTTATTTTAACTTGTTGATCGTGTAGTATATTACGGCTGGTATGTAAGCTAAGTGACTGGGCTGATTTTTCGTTCTTGGGTATGATGCTTGCTTGGTATTGGCTGCATTCAGCTAGTGATCCAATGTACTAAATATTTTGTAATGAAGTTATTTCAGTTGTTCTGCCGCAAGGCAAATATGTTTCACACAAGTGCCACTTACTCCAACATAGACAGACACTCGTTATGTCTGAACTTTAACCCCGCGAAGAGGTTACTCGCTCCTTTGGACGAAATGATGACCTTTGCCATGCTAAGACACCACAACTACTCAATCGAATACGATCCCTTGTTATGAGTGTATGCTTATCAACTGACAAAATAAATCTCTTCATTCAGCTTTCAGAGGATGAAAATAAACAACCCGTAAAAACAAAGTTTTCGACTACAAATCCCTTATATACGAATCATAACTTAAAAGTATTGATTATGTTCAATATAGTACGCAACGCGCGAGACAGACTAGCATAAACATTTACAGACTGAACGGGATTGAGCTTCGCGTGCTGTAAAACACGGGGATGTGGTCATCGAGGGCTCGAGTGAACCTCAAGTGACCCCTGGAGGTCAACTATAGCAGACGGCCACACATGCTACATAGAAATACATAGAGATAAACTAAAAGTTCATTAATTTAATTACGGCACATTCGATCGATCTGATTTTGACAGAATGCATTGTTAGGTGACAAAAGTCTATGTGCAAAATTTCACCTCTATAAGATCACAGTAATTGGGTTATTTTTAACCACGTTTTATTAACTCGCTTTCGTTCCTGCTGATTTGTTTGTCCATCCACAATTTTTCAAATCTGCCAACGTAAAATTAAACCACTTCTGATGGTCCTAGAGATCTCAAATTTTACCACAGATAGATCTTGGATGACAATGCATTGTATCAAACTTTCAGATCGATCGAATGTACCGTTATTAAATTATTGAACTTTTTAGTTTATCTATTTATAAGCATCTGTACCGTCTGCTTTTGTTGACATCCATGAGTTCACCCCGTGATCACATCACGTGTTTTTAAAACGTTGGGCGGGAGCTTAGGGGCCGTCCATAAATGACGTCACGCACCTAGGGGGGGAGGGGGGTCACACTTTAGTGACGATGTGTGACGAGGGGGAGGGAGGGGGGTTGAAGAAATGTGACGTCACATCAAAAGGGTACACTTTAAATAAAACTTCCACCGAAATATTTGGTCGCTTACAATTTATTTAATGACTTTTTTTTTAAATCAGTGCTTCTCAATGTGCCTGTCGGTAGGACATCAGAAGCTGGTTGGCGTAAGCTATTAAGACACGAAAATTAAATCTAATTATAACCCTTAAGTTTTAGAACCCCCAAGATAACGTATGAAATTGTTACCCTGCTTCGTTTGATGTTGACATCAAAGCATTTGTGATGTAACCCCAGCTCCGGTTGGTTCTCTCACGCCAGGCCACTTTTTTGCCCTTTACCCCAAAATATACAAGTTTATGTGTGCGTTACCCCCAGACTTTAGGTGCAGCTCACATGACTCGGGGATTTGGGGGAGCGTCGTTAGCCCGCCCCCCTCCCCCAAAAATGCTACTGGTGAGTTTTACAAGCATGACAAGTGTCTAAAAATGATCTGAATAGGATTATGTGTAGATATGTAAGTCAAAACGACACGGAATATCATTTTTCTTTAAAGTGGGGGGGGGAGAGAGATCTATTTGATAGAATTATAAACGTTTTAAGTTTGATATAATTGTTCGATTGGTTTGTGGTCAAACGCCCCTGGCCATTCTAGATATAATGATAAATGAGCCCATTTAAAATTAGTCAACTATTCATTAACTTTATTGAATGCATCAAATTCTTGACATTGCAATTCGAGAGGAGAACAAAACAACTTTTCTTCTTAGATCAGTTTTTAAGGCATTAGTTTTAAATATCACAGAAAGGATACGTGATACAGACAAGTCATGTGGATTAAGATTATTGTCACTCGTGTCAATATAAATGAAAGTAGGGTGGATTTAGGTGTCTTCGTATAGTACGTAGGTAAGAAATCTACATAGTCGTCAAATGTACACATGACGTATTTTAATATATCTAGTGGATTGTAGTGGATGTTATATGTCCCAAATAAGTCTGCATTACCCCAAAGAATTCCTTTTTGACACTAGGTGAGGTAATTTACCCCTGTTCGCCGACCTCTTTCTTGCGGAATGCCCGTCAGTCCATTGAGGGATTTAAAAAAAAATACATTTAAAAAATATTATTTTTAAATAATTTTTTTTTCTAAACAAAGACGTTAACCGTGATGATTAATAGTCAATGTTTAATTTGTATGCATTAAAATAAAATGTAATCTAAGGATGTTAACACAGTTCTTTTTCTGAAGGCCGCGGCTAAACGTTTTAAAAAACGCGGGTTACAATATTACAATGTAGACCTTCACTAAATCTCTATATATATAAGCCGCATTTGTTGTCTGGATGTCTGCCTGTCTGTTCCCTAATAACTCAAGATCCAGACAACCAAATAACGTGAAATTTGGTACACGTACACAAAATTATACCGGAAAGGTTATTAAACAGGTTTCGTTCCTTATATATAAGATACTGGGGCCCGGGGGCCCAAAATGTAGTTTTTCCCAAATGAGCTATATAAAATAAAAATTATTGAAAATTAAGACGTAAAATAATGACGCAAATTAATAAACATTTTGGTGTCGAGATTAACAAGAAGGCGATTATCGCCATAAAATAATTTTTTTGTTGTTGTTGCTTTGTTGTTGTTGCTTTTGTTGTTGTTTTGTTGTTGTTGCTTTGTTGTTGTTGCTGTTGTTGTTGTAGTTTTGTTGTTGTTTTGTTGTTGCTTTGTTATAGTTTTGTTGTTGATGTTTTTGTTGTTCTTTTGTTTTTGTTGTTGTTGCTGTTGTTGTTTTTGTTGTTGTTGCTGTTGTTGCTGTTGTTGCTTTTGTGTTGTTTTTGTTGTTGTTGCTGTTGTTGCTATTGTTGCTTTTGTGTTGTTTTTGCTGTTGTTGTTGTTGTCCACATCCCTTGCCCTGCGACGTCAATGTCCTTCATGTTGTTGTTGCTTTGTTGTTGTTGCTGTTGTAGTTGTTGTTTTGTTGTTGTTGCTTTGTTGTTGTTGCTGTTGTTGTTGTAGTTGTTGTTTTGTTGTTGTTTTGTTGTTGATTTTGTTGTTTTTGTTGTTGTTTTGTTTTTGTTGTTTTGTTGCTGTTGCTGTTTCTGTTGTTGTTTTTGTCGTTGTTGCTGTCGTTGTTTTTGTTGTTGTTGCTGTTGTTGTTAAACCCGGGCGAAGCCGGGTACTTGCCCCTAGTAAATAATAAATGCTTAAATGACAACAAAAGTGATTTGAAACATGCTTATTTTCATATAGAAAATAAGTTGGTTTTTTTTTGGGGGGGGGGTTTGGTGGGTTTTTTTGGGGGGGGGTCAAAGCTTTGTGACGTAACAGAGGGGAGTCTAACTTTTTGTGACGACGCGTGACGAAGGGGGGGGGAGGGGGTCAAAAATCGCGTGACGTCATTTATGGACGGCCCCTTATGAGGTGTTTGGTATTTTAAAACAAGAGAGGTAAAAAAATATTTTTTTAAACCATGTTTTTATAAGTGTACTAAAAAGAAGAAAATAATTTAAAACTAATAAGTTCAAGCACTTTCATATAATATGACTAAAAACGTGGGGCGGGTGTTTGGTATAAAAATTAAAGATTTATAATTAAGAAGGCAAAAAAGATATCCATAAGTGAGAGAATGAGTGAACTGTATATGTAAAAACCTCATAAGCTCCCGCCCAACGTTTTTAGAGTCATATTATATGAAGGTACTTGAACTTATCAGTTTTAAATTATTTTCTTCTTTTTAGTACACTGATAAAAAACGTGTTTTTTTAAAATCTTTTTTTTTAACCTCTATTTGACTTTTGTTTTTTCCGCGGGACCACGACAGACAGAGAGAGAGAGAGACAAGACGGTGAAGTTAATATAAGGGATTTAAAAAGTGTGGTGCGTATGTGGTTGTTGTGGTTATGGTGGTTATGGTGGTTTTGGGGGGGGGGTGTGGTGAAATGATCTCGACACTAGTAGGAAAACTTTGCGGTTTAAAGCAGTTATTATGAATTAAAACCGTGAGTATTATTATGGATGTATTATCCCTAGGGAACGTTCTACTATATAGACGGGTACAATGTATTACGATAATCACGGGGCTGGTTGTCAACGCTGCCAATTGTTTTAAAACGACAAGGATTTTTTTTTGTAATTGATGGTGGTGAGGGCGGGTTGGGGGGGTCGCTAAATACTGGTCACTGGAGATGGTCGTATTGCGTTTATTGTTTTGTTTTTTAAATCCCTTATATTAACTTCACTGGCGTCTCTGTCTGTCATCATCTCTCTCTGTCTTGGGCGGGCGGAAAAACAAAAGTTGAAAATGACCCACTTCCCGTGATCTGATCGAGCTGAAATTTGGCACACGGACCCGACTCACCTAACAATGCATCGTATCAAAATTTCAGATCGATCCCACGTACCGTAATTAAATTAATGCATTTTTAGTTTATACGTATATAACGTATGTAATTCAAACGCACTGTTTGTTATTGTTTTTTTTCAACGTGAAAGTTTGAGTTGATGCGTTGAGGCGACCCATCGAAGTACCGGCATGCTTTCGTTTACATTGTACGTGTCATGCTGAACTCGCCCCCCCCCCGCCAGGGTTATGAAGCAAAGTTGAGTTAAGACAGATTCAGTCTGTAAATGCTTGTCGCGTTTGAAAATAATCAATACTGTTAGTTATGACTCATATATAAGGGATTTATAGTCAAAAACTTTGTTTTTACGAGGTTGTTTTTTATTAAATCCCTTATATTAACTTCACCGCCGTCTCTGTCTGTCGTGATCTCTCTCTGTCTTGGGCGGGCGGAAAAATAAAAGTAAAAAATGACCCACTTCCCGTGAAGCCATCGAGCTGAAATTTGGCACATGGATCCGTGTCACCTAACAATGCATCTTATCAAAATTTCAGATCGATCGAACGTACCGTAATTAAATTAATGCATTTTTAGTTTATCTCTATACGAGGTATGTAATTCAATTTCACGGTTTGTTATTGTTTTTATTTCACGTGAAATCTCAGTTCGCGCGTTGGAGCGATGTACCGGGGTGCTTTTGTTTACATTTTACGTGTCACGCTGAGCTCGGTCCAATGATCGGTGACCAGACCTTTCCCCTCTCCCACCCCCACCCCCCGAGTTATAAAGCAAATGGCAGTTAAGACAGATTCAGTCTTTAAATGTTTGTCATGTTTGAACGTAATCAATACTGTTAGTTATGTCTCATATATAAGGGATTTATAGTCTAAAACTTTGTTTTTACGGGTTTGTTTTATTTCCAATCTATAAATTTCTATTCTTAGACCATCCTGGCCTATGGGGCAAGTGAAGCAGCATTCACAATGTCACACGTTTCAATAGCCACGACTATAGCACAGCCTTTATTTTACCCCAACAAATGATAGGTACACATTCGGAGCTGGGTGGACTCAGGGACGCCCTTAGCCACGGGAAAAGGTCCATTCCTTCGCAGGGATTCGAACCCTTGACAAAACGCTGCTTTGGTTTGTGACTAGGTCCGCGACACGTCGAACATTGTAACAACCCCCGTGCACATGCAATGACTCGGCATTAACGGAAGTGTCTTCATAATATATTTCGTGTTTTCACCTTGGGATCCCTTGACCATAATACGGCACGAGTTATGGTTAAAACAAATTTATTGAAATTTCCAGACAGACGCTTTCTGAACAAGTCTAACTTTTTGTGTGTGGTCAAATACAGCCACATAATGCCACGATTTTTGCCTCAGATATTAGCCAAGATTTGTTAAATCTGGTTAAAGGTATCGAGTTATTAAGTTCATTATCTATAATTTCTTCTTATCTTTTCATTTTTTAATTATTAAAAAGCACGATAAACTTCTTTCATTTTAAAGAAATGAAAAAAAAAGCCTTTTTTTCAGATAATATTAATACTTGGAAATGAGGATGTGTTTTACGTTTGATTTTTAAATATTTTTTTGAGCCAAAGACATTTTTGATGATTGAAGATTTATTTGAAACTAAAAACCTGAAACAATTTCAACATTCTACTCGCACGTCAGACATAGCCCCAATCTAACAGGCTGAACAAGTCAAGGTCACAGTACATGAGCTGCTCGTATTTCAAGGACACAGGCCAGGAGCTGCTCGTTCCTGCGAGAGACAATTATTGACTGGAAGAAGCTTCCAGAAAGATCAGATAAGGTGACAACAATTGACGAATGTTTGTCTATTGTCTCCTGCTCTCCGACCTCTTGTCCCCCGATGTGCTGCCCTATTAACTATCATATTTCCAGGTGTATTCGCATTCCCTCAACATTCATGGGGGCCATACATATCAAAGCATTGATCAAAGACGAAGGTTGTAACCAACGACATCGACCTGAGCGCTCTTTCCTGATACTGATACATTTCACAGATCATACAGGCAACATCTGTACATATACAAGCTTGACGAACACTCAATTTAAAAAAAATATTATGAACTAGATACGACCCGTGGCGTAGCATACGCCGCAGACTTGCTCATATATAGTGCAAAGAAAGGGGGAAAGAATGGACAAAAATAGCAGCTCGAAGAAATGGGAACAACGCAAGTGAAAGTGTAAAGGGGGGGGGGCCGTCGACGCATTTTTAGTCTCGAGACATGCGCACTGCCCCCCAACCTGCCTAGCCAAACATAAACTGTGATTTGTCGACCCTAGGAGGGTAATTCGTCAAGCTTATTTGCTCGTGTCTTGTGCTTGTCCTAATTTCTGGTGAATGATATATATAGATTTAGTATTATTTTGGTTTTGAATTCGTGGAATGTACCTTTCCCATACAATACATGTAACCCATTACTTAGCCACAGACACAACAATGGAGGTCTTGCCGGTGGAAAATCACACTGATGTCGTGACCTTTGACCTAAACCCGCAAAAAAAAAGGGGGGGGGCAAGGAGAGAATAGACCCTAGGCCAAACAAACAGACAAACAAGGAGACAAACAAAGTACACAACTTAACGTGCGCGCCAAACTGGCCAAGACGATCTTGTTCTGAACGAGAGTGGCGAGAAGTAGAACGTGCCGAGGGGATGGGTCTACTCGTCGTTATTGACGGAGATATTTACGGCGTGTTTGCGCACGTGCCGCACCTGAGTGGTGCGCACGCGTAGCTTCGACTTTATTAGGTGTTCTCACATGCCACGCGCTGCCTCGTCTTGGCCGACAGATTAAACATAGCGTTAAGTGGTGATCATAAAAATACACTTTCAGTTCCGGGGTCTCTTGATTTGGTTTCATATTATCAGCATCCAGCCAGTACTTAAGCAGAGTTTATTCTTTATAAAGCTGCATGTATTTTCATACAGGAACTCATTTTTGTGTGTCTAGATGTTATCCCCGGTCGCTCATAACAGCATCGATACCAAAACCACGAAACAGCTCTCTGAAATCTTGAACTGGTTAGACGTTCTGTATAGATACAAATGGTCATGGCGGTATCGATACCAACGCCCCGAGGAGTATCGAAACAAACGTGCACACAGTTAAATACTTATGAGACACATATCCCTAGTGTTCGCATTGACACTGATGTAATAAAGGATGAGCTCTACCAAAACGGTTTATTCGTTATAACTTTGTACAATTAACAACGGACATTTCACTTTGAAATATATTTGTGGACGTCTATCCACAAGGGGTAAAAGCAGTTTTGGGATATATGAGATGTTGACTTGATATTTGTTTGGTGAGGAAGGTTGGTGGGGCTGGTGCGAATATACTTCCGTTTTGCCGCCATCTTCCTCAAGTTCTATGAAAAAATAATAAAGGTAATCTTTTAAAGGAGAAAAAACAGAAGTTTGAAAACCCGCTTCTTTACTCTCAGTTTACTTTCGGTTCCGTCAAGTTAGTCACGTGATACGGTGGCGTCATTTTTCTAGGCTTCTCCGGCGTGGGTGAACCATTACCGAAACAAGAATACAGATCTAAAAGAAGTTTTAAAAGTTGCGTGAGGGGATGGGGTTCCGTAATAACCAATATGTGTAGCTGTAAAAAATGACATTGTCCATTACTTTGATATGACTTTATGTTCGAATGTCTTAGGGCCGGTGTCATAGAAGACACATTTCACCTCAAAAACGTAAATTGTAAGAAAGAAGTTGTCCTTTTAAAATGTAGAAGCTCATGCGTCCACAGGGTCTGTTTGCAAGTAACGCAGCGTTCATAGGCTTCGGATATTAAGGTTCCACGCAATGCACAGCCGCCTTTGTTTCCCTCACTAGCGTCAGGTACCCATTCGGACCTAGGTGGACTAAAGGATACCCTTGGTCCCGGGAACAAATCCCTTCCTTCAAGGAGGTTCGAACCCGTGACCATCTGTACGCCAGCACAGTGCGCATACCACTCGACCACCGCAGGAAATTTATCTACCTCTTATCCAGAGTTTCAACCTCGTACCACAATATATTTAAATAAATTGTAAATATCCTCCCTTGATGACCACAGTATGGTTTTAAAAAATCGAGGTATTTGTTAAGGGAAAAAACGTGCGTGTGTGGGTGGGTGGGATAGAAAGACAGAGAGATGGTGGAGTGGAATATCAGGAGATAAAACAGACAAAGGCAAACAGACAGCGAGGACGTGCAGATACAGACAGGTAGAGATCAAAAGACAGAGAATACAAACAGAGAAAGGCAGACACAGACATACATATATCATGCACTAATATATGGACAGAGACAATTAGAGATAGACAGACGACGACAGCAAACCAACAGTAATAAACATGCTGTGGCAGATAAACAGAGACATACACATGCAGACAGACAAGGTAAGACTTAATTAAAACATTATATGATATCTAATCTCTTGCCTGAAATAATACCACAAACAGAGTGCACAGTCCAAGGGCGTTGATTCTTCTTGAAGCCATCTTGAAGTCAGGGTACGGAATTTAATACTGCCGGGCAGACGAACATCTGGCGACACTTCCGGTCAATGGGAATTCGCGGCCAGTCCAGTGGTGTGATGGTCAGAAGTAAGACTGTAAGCCGAGGCTGGGAGAGGACAAACTCATGACATCACAGATGACAGGAGTGAGCACCTGGGGGCAGTCCAGACCTCCACCCCTTTCTTTATGAGAACCACTGGAATGTAAGTCTGAGTGAGCGAAGGAGAGGAAACCTAGAGATTGACCCAAAAAAAAACTAAAACAAAAAAGCTTTCTTTTAAATTAAAAAGAATATTTAAACGTATAGCACACAGTTGATATAATAATTATATGAAGTGCGATAGATTTTTAAAAATAAATTAAAAGAGTCGCGAACAATTTGTATGGTTAAAACAAAAACTTAAAATTCTTTCTATCTGTTTTAATATATCTGATAATTTAACACGAAAGAGATAAGTTATAACGGTATTTATAATAAATAGAATATTTTAAAAGTAATATTTCACCACACTTTATAACATTTTTTTTAGATCAGAAGTCTTTGGCTCACACCGCTAGAAGGCCAGATGAATGAATAAATACCTTCTTGTAATAGCTTTAAGTCCTATTACCAAATGTAGCAATGCTATCTTTCAAATTAACAAGACATCAATATGTTTATATAATGCAAGTAGGTTCCACCATTAAGACTCTATTGCTAGTAGGGTCCTTTATTCAGACTCTACAAACGGGAGGAGGAACAGTGTCTGTTTATATAATAAATACAATGCCTGGTGAACAAAAATCAATCTTTTATCCCATTTATTTTAATGCTTCCCGATTTCAAAGTAATGCAGAAGGGAAATAACTACTAATAACTAGTTGAAGAAGAGATGAAATCAATCAAATAATCAACTTCAAGTATAAACAATGATAAGATATGAATTTGACTCCGTGTATCGTTTCACTGTTTAAATAAATAATACTTTTTAAAAATCAATTACAAAAAGCGATCAACGATTAACTGAAAAGCGACCTGAATTGTTTTAAATTATATAAAATAATAAATTCTCTGTTCAGTATAAATTGTTTCTTAGATCAACATCTAAATCATTAATGTAATTATTGGAGCAGACATACACATCACATAAAGCAAAATGTTCAAAAATCCATTCTTAAAGGTTATCTCCTGTAATCCACAAACGGCAAAAAAATCATTCTTTAAAACTCTATTTTAATAATTTTTTAAAATGTAACTTTAAAAAAAATAAATCTTTTTTCAAAACATGAAATAAGTTTCTATCGTGTTGAGCTTTACGTCACTGGGTCTGTTTGGGCGAACTGCAGGACATTCAAGGCAGTTCTCTAAACCATTTAATCAATTATCAATCTATCGCTTGTTTTTTGTTGGTTTTTTTTTGTTGTTGTTGCTTTCTCAAAACAACAGCCACAAGATGTCTCCACAGGTCACTAAAATCTCGTCTGCCTTAAATCTTTAAGAATGATAAAACATGGCGGTTATTTGTTTTGTTTATAAAGTTTTTACTTTTCCGTTTGTGGCGTTTAAGAAATAAAAAGGATACAAATTTAGAAGTACCCGTCCATTTCACATTAAATCCTGAGAAGAAAAAAAAATAAAACAGTTTCTATCGCATGTATATTTCGGTATTTAATTTACCCTAAATCCTGTTGGTCACAAAGTGATAAAATGTCTTATTGACTGTGTTTAAACTTCCACAATTTCAGGGTGTTGACCAATTCACGATACAGTCCAATTAAGGTCCCTAAATCCAATTGAGGTCCCTAAATCCAATGGAGGTCCCTAAATCCAATTTAGGTCCCTAAATCCAATGGAGGTCCCTAATTCCAATGCGGGTTCCTATCCACTGAGCGTAGTCCTTGGGTCGGTGTAGTTCTGGCCGCGCTCGTACGTCGGTAAACTGGTGACATACGTCAACACCGTCTCCCTCTTGGCCTGTCACACGCTGTCAGTGCGGGATGGGGACTCGACGGTGGTTAGTCGAGGGGTGAAGGTACTGAGTTTGTTATGGTTGCTTGTTACCAAGACGACTGGGAGAGGGTGGTGGTAGTTGCGGGGAGGGAGAATTGAGAATAACGCAGTATAGGACTGCGAATGACTACATGTTTGGTAAAACCGAAGTGTTGTTATAGTACTGCACATGAACACATATTTGGTATACATGAAATGTTGCTATAGTACTGAACATGAACACATATTTGGTATACATGAAATGTTGTTATAGTACTGCACATGAACACACATTTGGTATACATGAAATGTTGCTATAGTACTGAACATGAACACATATTTGGTATACATGAAATGTTGCTATAGTACTGAACATGAACACATATTTGGTATACATGAAATGTTGCTATAGTACTGAACATGAACACATATTTGGTATACATGAAATGTTGCTATAGTACTGAACATGAACACATATTTGGTATACATGAAATGTTGCTATAGTACTGCACATGAACACACATTTGGTATACATGAAATGTTGCTATAGTACTGCACATGAACACACATTTGGTATACATGAAATGTTGCTATAGTACTGAACATGAACACACATTTGGTATACATGAAATGTTGCTATAGTACTGCACATGAACACATATTTGTTATACATGAAATGTTGCTATAGTACTGAACATGAACACACATTTGGTATACATGAAATGTTGCTATAGTACTGCACATGAACACACATTTGGTATACATGAAATGTTGCTATAGTACTGAACATGAACACATATTTGGTATACATGAAATGTTGCTATAGTACTGAACATGAACACATATTTGGTATACATGAAATGTTGCTATAGTACTGAACATGAACACATATTTGGTATACATGAAATGTTGCTATAGTACTGAACATGAACACATATTTGGTATACATGAAATGTTGTTATAGTACTGAACATGAACACATATTTGGTATACATGAAATGTTGTTATAGTACTGCACATGAACACACATTTGGTATACATGAAATGTTGCTATAGTACTGAACATGAACACACATTTGGTATACATGAAATGTTGTTATAGTACTGAACATGAACACACATTTGGTATACATGAAATGTTGTTATAGTACTGAACATGAACACATATTTGGTATACATGAAATGTTGTTATAGTACTGCACATGAACACACATTTGGTATACATGAAATGTTGTTATAGTACTGAACATGAACACACATTTGGTATACATGAAATGTTGCTATAGTACTGAACATGAACACACATTTGGTATACATGAAATGTTGTTATAGTACTGAACATGAACACATATTTGGTATACATGAAATGTTGTTATAGTACTGAACATGAACACATATTTGGTATACATGAAATGTTGTTATAGTACTGAACATGAACACACATTTGGTATACATGAAATGTTGCTATAGTACTGAACATGAACACACATTTGGTATACATGAAATGTTGCTATAGTACTGCACATGAACACACATTTGGTATACATGAAATGTTGCTATAGTACTGAACATGAACACATATTTGGTATACATGAAATGTTGCTATAGTACTGAACATGAACACATATTTGGTATACATGAAATGTTGCTATAGTACTGAACATGAACACATATTTGGTATACATGAAATGTTGTTATAGTACTGAACATGAACACATATTTGGTATACATGAAATGTTGCTATAGTACTGAACATGAACACATATTTGGTATACATGAAATGTTGTTATAGTACTGAACATGAACACATATTTGGTATACATGAAATGTTGTTATAGTACTGAACATGAACACATATTTGGTATACATGAAATGTTGTTATAGTACTGAACATGAACACACATTTGGTATACATGAAATGTTGCTATAGTACTGAACATGAACACATATTTGGTATACATGAAATGTTGTTATAGTACTGAACATGAACACACATTTGGTATACATGAAATGTTGCTATAGTACTGAACATGAACACACATTTGGTATACATGAAATGTTGCTATAGTACTGCACATGAACACACATTTGGTATACATGAAATGTTTCTATAGTACTGAACATGAACACATATTTGGTATACATGAAATGTTGCTATAGTACTGAACATGAACACATATTTGGTATACATGAAATGTTGCTATAGTACTGAACATGAACACATATTTGGTATACATGAAATGTTGCTATAGTACTGAACATGAACACATATTTGGTATACATGAAATGTTGCTATAGTACTGAACATGAACACATATTTGGTATACATGAAATGTTGCTATAGTACTGAACATGAACACATATTTGGTATACATGAAATGTTGTTATAGTACTGAACATGAACACATATTTGGTATACATGAAATGTTGCTATAGTACTGCACATGAACACATATTTGTTATACATGAAATGTTGCTATAGTACTGAACATGAACACACATTTGGTATACATGAAATGTTGCTATAGTACTGAACATGAACACATATTTGGTATACATGAAATGTTGCTATAGTACTGAACATGAACACATATTTGGTATACATGAAATGTTGCTATAGTACTGAACATGAACACATATTTGGTATACATGAAATGTTGCTATAGTACTGAACATGAACACATATTTGGTATACATGAAATGTTGCTATAGTACTGAACATGAACACATATTTGGTATACATGAAATGTTGCTATAGTACTGAACATGAACACATATTTGGTATACATGAAATGTTGCTATAGTACTGAACATGAACACACATTTGGTATACATGAAATGTTGTTATAGTACTGAACATGAACACACATTTGGTATACATGAAATGTTGCTATAGTACTGAACATGAACACATATTTGGTATACATGAAATGTTGCTATAGTACTGAACATGAACACATATTTGGTATACAAGAAATGTTGCTATAGTACTGAACATGAACACACATTTGGTATACATGAAATGTTGTAGGACTGTGCAACCAACAAATCACGTACAACTGAAGTGATGTTCATCCTTGCTCCAAATGAACATATCTGTTTCCTTCTAGTGTTATGCACAATCCAAATGAACATATCTATTTACCTCACTGAAAGGGTGGTATACAAAATATAAAGAATGTCGCAAAGGCAGAATAATTTCTTAACAATATTTATGGAATTTCATGAAAGGGGTTAAGAATACAGCAACAATCTACTTTACAAATAAATAAATAATAATAATAATAACTAGATACGACCCGCAGCGTAGCATACGCCGCAGACTTGCTCATAGATAGTGCCAAAAAGGGGAAAGAACGGGCACAAACAGCAGCACGAAGAAATGGGAACAACGCGAGTGAATGTTTGGGGGGGGGGCGCTGACACCTTGCGCATTGCGGTTGAGCCCCTCCCACTGCACCATCATCGCTTGCCAACCATAAACTGTGATTGGTCGACCCTAGCGATGGTCATTCGTTATGCTTATTTGCTCGCGTCTTGTGCTTGTCCTAATTTCTGGTGAGTTGTACGTATATATAGATAATACATAAAAATAATAATGTGGTAGTTGAGAACATTAAAGACATGATATATTGGGAAGATGGGAACATTAGAGATATGACATATTGGGAAGATGGGGACATTAGAGACATGACATATTGGGAAGATGGGGACATTATAGATATGATGTATTGGGAAGATGGGGACATTAGAGATATGATATATTTGGAAGATGGGGACATTAGAGATATGACATATTGGGTATAGGGGGACATTAGAGATATGATATATTGGGAATAGGGGGACATTAGAGATATGATTTATTGGGAATAGGGGGACATTAGAGATATGATATATTGGGAATAGGGGGACATTAGAGATATGATATATTGGGAATAGGGGGACATTAGAGATATGATACATCGGGAATAGGGGGACATTAGAGATATGATATATTGGGAAGATGGGGACATTAGACTCATGACATATTGGGAAGATGGGGACATTAGAGATATGATATATTGGGAAGATGGGGACATTAGAGATATGCTATATTGGGAAGATGGGGACATTAGAGATATGATATATTGGGAAGATGTGGACATTAGAGACATGATATATTGGGAAGATGGGGACATTAGAGATATGATTTATGGAGGGAAGTTATGTACATTGAAATCATGATGTATTCCGTTGATGCCCATTAATTTTGTTTCTTTGACATGAAAACGGAAGCTCTTCTCTTCCTCATGGCTGTGCCACGGTCAATTAAGCACCGGAGATCGATGAGACAAGTTTGAAGTTTCCGCCGCAACCCACCTTTTAAAAAAACACAAAAACCTTCGACTTTTACTAAAGATTTCCGTAGAGAGGAGCAAAATTATGAGTCTTAAACGACTATTTAGATTTCCGTAGAGGTGAGCAAAATTTTGAGTCTTAAACGACTATTTTTCAAACTCTTCTAGAAGGGTTAATACAATTAATAAATGATTGGATGCTGGGAGTTGAATCTTTTATTACCAGGCATGGGTTAAGGAGACGCGAGACGAAAAAAAAACACACTATCGAATGAAGACCAGAGTGTTTTATGGAAATACTAGCAAAATAAATACACACCAGATTAAAAAATAACGTAATACAGAACTTTCATTTATTTTAATTATTTTTATTTGATTCATTTATTTCCCAATTGAACAATTTTATGCGGCCTTTCCAAAAGAGTTGTTTTTTTGTTTTTTTTGGTGCAGTAATTTGGTGCGCTGCTTTCTAAAATAAGTAGCGTCACGGACAGACATGACAGACGGACGTGACAGAGATTGCAAATTATATATATTGATTACAGAGACGAACTTACAGAAGCTTCTAAAATATTTTACTTCATACACAAAACAAGTTAATATTAAGACTAATATTACATTCAAAGTTTGACAAATAATGGGGGTAATACTTTAAAAATTTGTCCCGATAAAATAGGCAAAACAACATGGAATCAAATACGGCATATGGGAAAGGGATTTCCCCTAGAACGGCATCCTACAGAGATCCTGTTGGAATGTAGACAAGCAATTGGAAACTATTTTTATTATCACGGATGTTTACATTACATCAAACATGTGTACTAGAGGCAAAATTTGAGTTATTTTAATTGAATTAAAATATTCAATTGATTTTGTTGCGCAATGCCTATTTAATATAAGTTGAATTTTTAAGACAATGAGAGTTATAAAACAGTGTATATGTGTGTATTAAGCTTTATATCGTTGTGTGTAAATATATTTAACAATAATTTCATGTATTTATCTAATTTATATATATTTTTTTTTCTTCTCATAAACATTGAAGTTTTTCAGAAACACAATAATATTGTGTGTTTATTTTCAAAACATTTAAATAAGTAACAAAAGAACTCGAACGAGTATTTAAACGCAATTTCCAAACAAAGAATTTCCGATTTTTTTTTATTCAAGGGAAATCATTCTAGAGTCACACCAAGAATGTGTCAATATAATGCGCACCGCGCAACAGTCTAACATTAGCATTCACAAAGCGGGAAAACCCATTAACTATCATTCTAGATTACATTAATAGTCATTTCAAATCAATAATTCTGAAACTAAACAAAACAATTGCTATCTACAAATTGCTGCTAAAATTACGGGAGTCGAACGAAAAGAGATTTTTCAAAATTCCTTCTCCTACATTGTTCTAAATATTATTAGCTTTGGAATCTCAGGTCCCTTACATCAGTGCTTCTCAAAGTGGTGGTCCGCGGACCGGTGCCGGTCCGTGGGCAATCTGCTGCCGGTCCGCAGATGTTCTCAAAAAATGACAGAAAAAATTGCCAGTGCAGGGAAAATAGTGCACCGGTGCCTGGTGCAATGGAAAAAATTCCTGCCGGTCCGCCATACTAAAAAGTTTGAGAAGCACTGCATTACATCACTGGATCCAAAACTTCTTTTTGGGCAGGGAGCAAACTGTAATAATTAAAGGATCTAAATCTGCACCAATAAAGATTAACTCAGGAGTTCCACAAGGAACTTGCTAGGTTCCTTACTCTTTTTAATCAATATAAATGATTTACCCAATAATATCTCAACAGCAACAAAAGTTAGGTTCTTTGATGATGATTGTATAATCTATAGAATAATTAAATCAGAACAAGATAGCAACATTTTACAAAAAGACTTAGATGATTTGATAAAATGGGAAACTAACTGGAGTATGTCTTTCCCCCCCAGAAAAGTGTCAACTGGTAAGAGTAACAAAGAAAAAGAAACAAATAAATTCAAAATATTACATTCATGGAAAAGAACTGACCCAAACTAAAGATGCAAAATACTTAGGAGTCTTAATAAATGAGAAAATATCATGGAATCCCCCTGTCAATGAAGTTATTAAAAAATTCAAACAAAACCTTAGGCTTTATAAAAATAAACTTTAACAAATGTAATAGAGATATAAAACTAAAATGCTACCTCACTTTGGTGAGACCTGTTCTAGGTTCTAGAATATGCATCTTCTGTATGGGACTCATCCATCAAAGAAAGCATTGATAAACTAGAACAAATTCAAAAAAGAGGTGCCAGATTCATTACTGGAGAATATTCAAAATTGACAAGAATAATACCATTAGTTAAATCATTAAACCTTGAAACACTAGAGGATAGAAGAACCAAGAGCAAAGTAGTAATCATACATAAAGCAATTAGTTCTAATTTAGAAATACATCACAAAGATAACTTAATACAACCCTCAGATAGACATAAGGATAAAAACACCTTTCTTATTCCGTATGCAAGAACAAACACATACAAATTTTCATTCTTCCCGTCCGGAATTCGGGCGTGGAATGGGTTGCCTGAAGAATCCAGGAAAACCAACACTTTATCAACATTTAAATCTCTAATAAAAATTCAGGACTAAACACAAACCATAGATAAGCGTAGGACGCAATAATCTTCTGTATAGAAGGAGCGTCTGTAAACAGATAAGATAAGATAAGTTATCGTTTGGCGTTTGTTTCAACCCGATAGATGTAATGGTTGGCGATAAAATGACATAATACTGATATTTTTTCGTGTTTTCTTTTTTGTTTCTTTTTTTCCCCCAGGAAATCCAGTAAACCTTTTCGGTATTTTTTGTTTGGGCCCATGCACATCCTTGGGACCTCCTTAATATATTTTCAAATGACCCGAGCCCTCCATCAGGTATGGTTCAGGAGGAATTGCTGTTAAAAGCTCGACATTTCAAATATATACATGCAATTGGTCCCAAGGGAAATTGCGTTAAAATATTTCAACTACTTTTGTTTTGTTTAGAAAGTTTTTACTCCTTTGTCACGTTCAAGGCATACAAAGAAACAAAGAAATTTATAAGTACCCATCCATTTACAATTAATCCTGAGAAGAAGAAAAATATATTAATTATATATTATAATATATTATGTAATCACAATTTAAAATGCATAAAAATCGCCTTTATTGTTTAACTTACATAATTTTATTAATGGGCCGTCCACAAAGAACGTCACGCTATTTTTGACCATTTTAAACTCCCCCCTCCCCCCTGTCACAAAATCTCGTAAACTTTAAAGTACTTCACACTTTCTAACAAAAATTATTTTTTATTAACCAAATAATTAAAAATTAATATAAAACACCGTGACGTCACACATAATTGACCCCCCCCTGTCACAAACTGTCACACTTTCTTACACCCCCTCCCCCACCTCTGGAGCGTGACGTATTTGATGGACGGCCCCTAAGCTATATATTAGTTATGCCTAAAGCTGCGTGAGTGTATATTCTATCTTTACACCAGCTGTTATCGATGGTCTAGTAAAAAAAATCAACATTTAGTTCAAATTCTATTATTCCCTTTTTATGAGATTGTCCTATATGTTTCTCATATAAAAGGTAACATTTCAACTTGCAGCCTAATAGATACTTTGGGAGGCATTATGATTACACTCTAATAATTCAGAATTTAAATACAAAGCAGAAAGAGATAAAAACTACAACTAAAACAACATAGCATTCCATCGAATAAATGTTTAAAATGCACAAGATCGTTAAAAATTTTAAGTGCAATCTTTAAAAAAAACAACTTTAGTTTTAGGTTGTTTTTTTTTAAACGCTGTTTTAAAATAAAGGGAGCTAACTCTGATGATTCATTTTTCGGTGAAGAAAAATAACTTTAGTGATAATGTATCGTATATAAAAGTCAAAAATAAATTTTAAAAATTTATCATAATTTCATACTACTTAAAATATATTTTAAAATAAATTTATTACATATGTTTGTAAAAAGATTTTTTAAAAAAATAATAAAATAAATAAATTACTATATTTTAACTTTGTATTAGATTTAAATATAAAACCTTAAATTTATAAACAATAGCATTATGTAATTGTCGGCTGCTCTATCATACGCCCAGGAAAGGTTGTTCCGCGTATAACAATCTAAATATTTATTTGCATACTCATCATTTGAGTACAAATGTAAGTTAATATAGTTAATATTATTATAATGCAGTGAGGGTTCTCAACCTGTTAGAATTCGATGACCACTTGGACAATTTGTGTCCTAATCTAACTGCGGACCACGACTGAAAGTTGTGCTATTGCCGTGATGAAAATGAAATATCATTAAATATCGTATATAACTAGTTGGGCAAACTATACTAAATTGCTACGATTTGCGTGCTCCAAAAAACAATATTGAATGGAAACAGATTGTAAAGTAAAGGCTTTCTTTTATAACGAGCTAATATCACTTACACTAATCTTATACTTATTTTATCATTCAGTTCTTATTACATACTATAAAACAAGTAATAAAACTCGAATGAGTATTTAAACGCAATTTCCAAAAAATATTTCCGATTATTTATTCAAGGGAAATCATTCTAGATCAGTGCTTCTCAAAGTGGTGGTCCGCGGACCGGTGCCGGTCCGTGGGCCTTCCGGCGCCGGTCCGCAGAAGTTATCAAGAAAGAAAAGAAAAATCTAATTTTAATCCTTTATTTGCAACCATTAATACTAACCCTAGAGAATATGTCAATTTTCAGCAATAAGCACATAAAATGAAACTAATCAAATAAAATAAATTACATTTCACTACCCCGTCAATACAAATACAAGTAAAATAGTGAACCGGTCCCTGGTGCAATGGAAAAATTCATGCCAGTCCACCATACTAAAAAGTTTGAGAAGCACTGTTCTAGATTACATTAAAAGTAATTCTGAAACTAAACACAATATGACGTCATATCCCATAACGCTACATCACACCAAGAATGTGTCAATATAATGCGCACCACGCAACAATCTAACATAAGCATTCACAAAGCGGGAAAACCCCATTAGCTATCATTCTAGATTACATTAAAAGTCATTTCAAATAAATAACATTGAAATTAAACAAAACAATTGCTTTCAAAAATTGCTTCTAAAATTACGGGAGTCGAACGAAAAGAGATTTTTGAAAAATTACATCTTCAACATTGTTCTAAATATTATTAGCAATCGTTTCACGTTTGTTTCAACCCGATAGATGTTATGGTTGGCTAGAAATTGACAAAATACTGATATTTTTCCGGGTTTTTTTTTGTTTGTTTTGATTTTCCAGGAAATCCAGTAAACCTTTTCGGTAATTTTTTTAGCCCGTGCACATCCTTGGGACCTCCTTAAAATATTTGCAAAAGACCCGAACCCTCTGGTTTGTTTGAGGAGGAGAAAGGGGGTGGGGCAGAGGAGCAGGAGTACACGCCATCGTCCCATGAGGACGGACTGTTGCCATACATACATACAAAATTTAAGAAAATATTTCTAATATAGTTTTTCTCCAATTTTTTAATAATACTTACATACTTTCCCCTCATAATATTATTATTTCTTTAGACGTGCATATTTAACAAAAAGATTTTTCTTATTTCTGGCATAGCAGAACGAATTTGCTGTGTTAAGTCACAAAATTTGGAAGCCATGGAATTACCGCGAGTTAACGATTTCGCGAAATGATGAATTGCGACTTAACAGGATCTATATATGCGCTATACAAATATAGTTAATCGAAATTAATCGATTAATTGTTTCCCCCTCGATTAATAAAACACACAAATTTTAATCAGTACCAGCCCCAATTCTTATATTATATTTAGTTTTTGAAAATTTGCTTTTTTAAAATAAAGGGAAATAACTCTAATAATTTATTATGGTAAAGAAAAATAACTTTAGTGATAATGCACTCTCTATCAAATTCAAAATTTTAAAGAAAATAGTTCATAATTTAATATTTTGTCAGTTAAATTTTTATAAAAAAGTTATTTGTTATGATTTTTGTTTTAAATGTTAATTTTTAATAAAAAATAAATTAATTGTTATTATTTTGATTTTTTATTCGTTTTAAATAAAAGACTGTAAATAATTTTAATAAAATATTATTCAATTTCCAGCTCCACTCACTTTCCTCAACTACAAACGCTAAACTAATTTTCAATTTATTTGGATACCTATACGTTAGGTACAAACCTACGATTTCATTATATACCATCCTCGAAGGAAATTAACATATATATATATTCATACATTTGTAGAGTACTAAATTGATGAATGTGAGTCGATATATTTGAAAAGCCAAGAAGGACCGCGTATACATCCCTCCTGAAGGGACCCCATCCGTCTCTTGTTCGACATCCGGACGCAAATTCCGTGCAAGAATATGGCTAATAGGCCATCAGAGGACACACTTGGCAGCCTAGCACTGGACTAATAGGATGAGAGTGATCATCGTGGCGGCCTAGCACTGGACCAATAGGATGAGAGTGATCATCGTGGCGGCCTAGCACTGGACCAATAGGATGAGAGTGATCATCGTGGCGGCCTAGCACTGGACCAATAGGATGAGAGTGATCATCGTGGCGGCCTAGCACTGGACCAATAGGATGAGAGTGATCATCGTGGCGGCCTAGCATTGGACCAATAGGATGAGAGTGATCATCGTGGCGGCCTAGCACTGGACCAATAGGATGAGAGTGATCATCGTGGCGGCCTAGCACTGGACCAATAGGATGAGAGTGATCATCGTGGCAGCCCAGCACTGGACCAATAGGATGAGAGTGATCATCGTGGCGGCCTAGCATTGGACCAATAGGATGAGAGTGATCATCGTGGCGGCCTAGCACTGGACCAATAGGATGAGAGTAATCATCGTGGCAGCCTAGCACTGGACCAATAGGATGAGAGTGATCATCGTGGCGGCCTAGCACTGGACCAATAGGATGAGAGTGGTCATCGTGGCAGCCTAGCACTGGACTAATAGGATGAGAGTGATCATCGTCGACTACGACAGATGAACAAGAACATTACAAATAAACAAACAAAAGCATTTAAATTTACATTAAAAAAAAACACACGCAAACAGTAAATTAAGGTCGCTGGAGTTTTGAATCTCCAATGTGCATTTGCTCATTTTCTTTTCTCATGAATAATAACATGAAACAATATCAATATCTTTATAAAAAAAAAGATGCCCAGAGGTTGAGCCCTTTATTTAAACTTATTTAATTCATATTAAATGAATATCCGTTATTTTTCCATCAAGCTGTGATGATGCTCTCGTTGGCAGTAGACACATTTATGTCGCTTAAACTTACATTTTGAACTCGTATTTAAATTCCTTTTAATTTTAATTTAAAGGTGCACAGATATCTGACCAACGCATCGCAGCAAATTTTGTAAAATATTGCATTTGCATACACAAAAAAACAACAAAAAAAACAACTAAAAAAAAACGATGGCCAAAGGTTGAACCCTTTATTTAAAATTACGTGCAGTTTTGTACAAATATTTTTTTAAAAACTTTGCACACGGACTAAAGTACGACAGAGGAAACATGGCTAGTGAGGAATCCTTTTATTTTTGCATTGTATTATTTTGTATCAGTTTTATTTTGTTTGTTTTTGTTAACATTTTTAAAATCTAAAATTACAATATGTATATGTAATTGTCAATATCGTGAAATGATGTCTAAATAAGCAGAAGACTACAGCAGCATTGTTGAAGGATTTCCAAGCAGTTATGCAGCGCAATCCTTGGGTAGTTGAGGTTTAAAAAAAAATACTCATTAGAAATATATATATAAATAAAAAAAACCTACAATTTATTATTTCCCCTTTAATAACGCACTTTAATGAAGCTAGATCTTTTATACGCCTTAATTATATTTCTAAACTCTCGGTTTATCTTTACACTCACCTCTTAGAACCTTTGACAACTTTACGTCTATAACCCGAAGTGCGACCCTTGTTAGGGAGTTCTTAACTACTCCCCCCCCCCTTAAATGAAGTGCTTGACCATTGGTTTTATTTTAAATAGCTGTTGAGATTTTTATTTCAGAGAGTTTTTGGACGCGCATGTCACTCGACCACCCAGTCCAGCCATTGTTCATTTAAATAAAATGATTGACAGCAGCTAAATTAAGACTGACTTGTAAGGCAGAGTGTAATAAGATACAAAAATTAAAAAGAAGTCAATTTAATTAATATAAAGTTATATGAATCCACAATTCATTAAAATATTTAGTATATTTTAGGGCTGCGGAAATTATCGATTAATTTATCGATTAGTCCTTAAAAATTGTAGAGATTAAAATTATTTTAATCTATAAAAATTCGATTAAAATGTAAGAAAATATTTATATTTAAAAATTATTTTTTTTAGTAATAAATAATACATTATTAATAATAATTTATATATATTTTTTACGTACAAGTACAAACATCTCCGGTGTAATATTAAAATTTATTTTATTAATTTATGTTGACCGGCAGACGTCAACTATAAAATGGCTGACAGCCAGAGCCGTCTTTACACCATTTTGGGCCCCCGGGCACAAGAAAAAGTGTTGGAATAGTGTATTCCCCGCAGGAATAAAAAATGAATATACATAATATATATAAATAAACATATTCCCATGGGGCCCATATGCTCGTGGGCCCCTGGGCAAATGCCTAACGGGCCTATGCGTTAAGACGGCGCTGCTGACAGTTGACAGCTTCAGAGCAGTTAAATTTAAACATATAACTAGAAAGTTGAGCAAATATGTTGTTTTTAAGCTAACTCATACTAACTGTGGAGGGCAAAGTCGAAGATGGTGAAAACGTTTACTGTGTCCACTGCCATAAACAATTCTTTTTTAAAGGATCAAATACATCGCTGACGTACCACCTTCAGCACAAATCAAGTATCAACACATTGTCATGAAATTTAGTTCAAAATATGCTTAATTTTCAATGTCCGTGAGAAATGTTCAGTTTAATGACGTCATAAATTTCTATTTTTGGTTTTAATAGAAATTATCGATTAATTAATTGATAATTTTTCAAAAGTTAACGATTAAATTTAAATTAATTGATAACAGCCCTAGTATATTTATTTCCACCTACAAATTTCGTTGGCGAACATTTCTCCTGGCGAAGTTATCAACTCTGTCTTTGTTGTCCCATGCAACTTCTGACTTCATTTTTTATTCTTTTCTACTTTGAAAATGATCGCTCTCCGCTGCAGTTTGATGTTATCATTGAGAGATAGATGCAAAGTGCGATGGGTACATTTGGAAAGGACTGTGTAAAATTTTGATCATTCAAAAACAGCAACATTTTTAGCTCTGTGCGTATGTTTTGAGTATCGAATTGTGCTACTTCTTTGAGCCTGGGGCCGGACAATAACTTTTTTGAAGAGTTCTGAAATAGGACGACTTATGAAGGACAGCAATCTTCGAAATCACTTGAATTTCTTCCATTAACTTGGCTGCTGCCCATTGGATGGCGTCATTGCTGTGCTCAGGTTTTTAAGAAAGCCCAATTTCTCATGGACGTCTTTATAAGCGTCTAACCGATGTAGTAGGGCTGAAGAAAATTTGTCGATGATTACCAGAAATAGCCAACCTTAAAATTTTGTCTCGGGGAAAATACTGTTTCTTCTGATGACCCTTCATCAAAATGACACTTTCTCTTTTTTGATCAGATTGAAGATTGTGTATACTCTTTCTCCAAGGACTTGTCCTTTACTTTTTCTACATAGGAATCAAATTCTTTCAACAAACTAAAGGAGAGATTTCAACAAATGCATTGTTGAATTCAAAGATAAAAAAAATATATGCCAACCCAACATAAATTTTGCTGATAAAATAATCAACAGCAAAAGTTATTCAAACACAAACAATATGTAAAAAAATAAAATAAAAATAGTGTAAAAATGTTCAACAAAAGTTATTTCTTTTATTCAACTTCTGTTCTTTGTGCTCAAAGCACTGACGTTTAATAATTGAAAGAATTTTTAAACATGACATGTCACAGGATCAACAATTAACTTTTGTTTAATCCACATACATGGAAACTATATAAATCAAATTCTCCTGTTTCATACATATACTACACGCATATTTAAAAAAACATTAAAGCATTTATTCTGAAGACAACAGCCGCAAGAGCTCTCAACAGGGGACTGAAATCTCATTTGCATTAAATCTTTATGATCAAACGTGGTGGTTATTTGTTTTGTTTATAAGGTTTTTACTTCCGTCCCGTTCAAGAAATAAAAGTTTCAAAAATGTGAAATACCCATCCATTTTATATTTAATCCTGTGGAAATTTTTAAAAAAATATTCACAATAAAAAATTACTTTTTTTTGTGTTTAACTTAGATAATTTTGATAAGCTATTTATTAGTCGTGCCTAAAGCTCAGCGAGTGTATATTCTCTCTCTGTACCAGCTGTTAGTGATGTTACAGTAAAAGTAAAAAAGCAACATTTAGTTCAAATTTTATAATTCCCCTTTTATGAGATTGTTCTATATGTTTGTACTATAAAAGTTAACATTTCAACTTGCAGCCTAATAGATACCTTGGGAGGCATTAGGATTACACTTTAATAATTCAGAATTTAAATATAAAGCAGAAAGAAATAATAAACAAAAAACAACATAGCATACAAGGGTGTATACACACACACACGATAACAGCTCATGTGTTTTCAAAATTGTAATTAGAAGAGAAAAAAAACAAGAAAAACTTACAATTACCTTTTTATATATTCCAAATGTCTGCTTTGCAATTTCAGTCCCCATAGATAACTGAGGTAAATTAACCAGACAATTTTATGCTTTCATATGCATATCTACATAACTTCCGTAGAAGACTTTAAACAAACATATTTTGGAATAGGCTAATTGATTGAAAATTGGACTTCAGGGTGAGCTGTGAAATTTCAGCTATGTGCTTACCAGAAACAAATATAAGTAATGTAGTTTTGAAAAAAAAAGGATTAAATGAAGTTTATAAAAGCGAGTAAATATAAACTAAAGATTGTTCATAAAAACGTGTAGAAAATAAACAGATAAAAGGTAAGTAAAGCTGAACTATATTATTTTGCGATGATGTTTTTACCACATGGAATTGAACAGTGATCAATTTAAAAAAAAGAACCTCTCTTGTTATCATGCAGAAAAATATTCTAAGACAAGTTGTTTAGGTAAGAAGAAACATTAATAACAAGAACGCACATAAAAAATATAATGGATTTGACTATTGATAAAAATGGTTCATTTAAATCTTAATGACTTAATAGTAATTATATTCAAAAGAATATGCATATGTCAAGGTCAATCTATTGTCTTAAACATATTCATTACATTTTTTCTGTTGAAAAATATACTAAAAGTGATTAACACTGTGAGATATTTTGTTTATTATTACCTGATTAAGTATAATACAATTTCTCTCCTTGTTAGTTAATACTTGATGGGTGATACAACTACATTTAATGATGAAATGATGCTCAAATTTTTAGTTAAAACAATCATCAGTAGACCAGCCGATAAAAAAAACAAAAACAATACCAGACGCAATTCTCTTTTTTATTATTTTGTAGTTTTTAACTCAAGAATAAAAATGATACCTTTTTTTTTAATCTTAAGGTTAAATATCCCCTAAACCAATTTTACCACTTAAATATTATTAACTTTTCCCTAATAAAGAAATAATATTCTTAAAAAAACAACAGAAGATTCAAACAGATTTGTAAATACGTCCTTACAAAAATGAGGTTTTATTGCCTTTTAGCATAGCCTAACAAACAATTTGTCAGGAAACATAACTTTCTTGGTGGCTTGGGACAATTAAAAAAACTAAATTAAAAAATGTCCAGGAAGACTAAAATAAATGTTAAAACTTAAGTCCTAAACAGATTTGTTAAAATGCAAAACCGCCCAAACCATTAAACAAAGAAATATTTCTTTTAAAAATAAAGCAAACTACATAAAATTAACAAGGTAAATAAAACATTTGGAACAGATATAAATTAGAGAATTGGGTGGCATGGATGAAGGTAACAGTTAATTTTTCTTTAGTTCATTGAATAATTAAAATTTCCAAATCAATTCATTTCAGCATTATTTATGTGTAGCACAACATGATGAGATAATCATAAATGTACAACTCCTTGAAGCAGACCTTTAAAACAAAATAAAACACACAAAGAAGACCAACATTTGTTGTAATGGGAATATTTGTTAAATAGTAAAATTGTTTTGTTTTCGGTAGCCAAGTGCAGCACACTTTAAGATAATAAACTTGTGGATGGTAAACTTGCAATCAAAAATAATTATATTGCAACATTGTTAATGCTTGCATTCCTCTTAATCAAGGTAGCAGCAAAGCCTTCCAAGCCTTTGCCATACTCCACTTGTGGTCAAATGGTGTTGCTTTCAGTTGTACAAATATCATACTTGACGTAGCTTTGTGATAGCTAATCTTTCTATATCATCCAAACTTAGATTGGAGAGATTTCTTTCAAATTCCTAAACAAAAACAAAAATGAAGACAAAAAAAAAGTATCATAAAAAAACAACTATGACTATGAGGGTGTTAAACCTTTGCTTTGTTTTCTGTGCCACCCAACCCCATGTCAAACTGTACCACCCAACCCCATGTCAAACTGTACCACCCAACCCCATGTCAAACTGTACCACCCAACCCCATGTCAAACTGTACCACCCAACCCCATGTCAAACTGTGCCTCACAACCCCATGTCAAACTGTGCCACCCAACCCCATTTCAAACTGTACCACCCAACCCCATGTCAAACTGTACCACCCAACCCCATGTTAAACTGTGCCACCCAACCCCATGTCAAACTGTACCACCCAACCCCATGTCAAATAAATTAAAGAAAACATAGCCCACACACAATATACTAATAACAGCATTTTCTAAATAATTTAATGAAAGAATACTTCGGAACATTAAAAGAATAGATAGGGAAATTTAATGTTTAAATAATTAACTTTTGAGCTGATGTCTAATTAAAAAGGAAACAAAGAAATTGTGCATTAAGTGTTTGGGTCAGTTGTACAGCTAGTAACTGTAACACTACCTGCTTTTAATGTAATGCATAACACATTTTTTTAAAACTTTACAATCCTTGACAACGGATTAAGATATTCTAACTAAAATTAAGATAGCTGACAAATTTGTAGTGTAGGCGTGAGTATGTTTTAAAATAAGGAGAAAACAAAATTCTTTTTATTTGATAAATGGACTACAACAATGAATAAAATAATATCGTTTTAGATCATTTTATATAAACTTCAAAGTTAAGGGCAATTTTCAGAGAGGACGAAAGGAGAAAGGGAATAGAAGTATACAAGTAAATTCAGAGATAAAATATAATGAGGAATAAATGACAAAGAAAATACCTTTTTAAATTCTTGCAACACAACCTCTACATCTCTATCCCTAAAATGTCTTTGAAGAAATACTCGCAGTTTATCCCAAACTGGTCGCTCTGGCTCAGCTGGAGGAAATTTTTGGGGTGTATTAGATGGATCTGATGGTTTTAGCATAGACTTTTTTATGACAAGGGTAATTTTACCACTGTCTTCAACTCCATAATCCTTCAGGGGCTTTGTATCTGAAAAAGCATATGCATTCAAATGATATATTAGCACAGAAGAGAATAAAAACACTACATTAGGAGCTGCAAACAACTTTAGGAAAACAAGATGTTTGAAAGAGAATTATTCCTTAAAAAAACAGACATAGATTACATGCTTAATCATTGCAATATAAAACTAAAATATACTTTTTTATTGAGGTTAATATACAGTATTATAATAAAATGACATTTTTAGCTTCCCATGAGAAATTAATTTCAAAACAATTCTTAAATTTAAATTAATTTGCTAAATTGAAAAGTCAAACACTAACACCTGCGGGTTATTCAATAAGCATGATACAAATGATTTTGTTATACTGAAAGATAAAATCTTACCCTGCAGTGCTTTTCCTTTAAATAGTAACTTTTGGTCAGCAACAGGTATGGACAATAAGGCTTCTACTTGCTCTTTAACATCACTGACAAGACTGCTGGGTGAGGCCTGAGCAATAAATAACAACACAGTTATCTGGGATATAGCTGGACAAGAGAGGTCTGCTAAGATGTACTGACAAAGAGTTATCTGGTTAGCTGGGATATTAGCTGGAAAAGAGAACTTGAGAACATGAGTTGCTTTATTAGGTCTGCTGAGATGTACTGACAAAACAGAGTTATCTGGTTATCTGGGATATTAGCTGGCCAAGAGAACTTGAGCTGTTTTATTAGGTCTACTGAGAGGTACTGACAAACAGAGTTATCTGGTTAGCTGGGATATTAGCTGGACAAGAGAACTTGAGCTGTTTTATTAGGTCTGCTGAGATGTACTGACAAACAAGAGTTATCTGGGATATTAGCTGGACAAGAGAACTTGAGCTGTTTTATTAGGTCTGCTGAGATGTACTGACAAAGATCAGTGGAAGAATCATTTATTTCAACCAGGAGTAGAATATGAATGCAGCATGTGACAATAATTATGAACACTTTAACAAGGGCCATACAATTTTAGTAGGGCTGCGGAAATTAACGATTATTTTCTCAATTAATCGTTGAAAAAATCTAACAATTAAATTATTATTTAACGATTAATCGACCCATCACTTACAAATTATTGGAAGTCAAAAAGTAAAAAAAAATATAAATAAAATAAAAAGCGGCCGATAAATAATAAATTTCCTGACAATTCCACTAACATTTTGGTTTTAAACTATTGACTGACGGGAATGTTCAAAATGTTGATAAAGTTTGCCTACCATGGTTCTAACACTTCGCCTACTTATCAATCCAAATGAAAAGCACATTAAGCTAATGGCAGTAATAGAATCTGACTCAGAGACAGAAAATGACGACAGCTCTTCTGATGAATAACTGAGTTACAAAATGGAGATGAAAGTTCCTGAATTCATTAACCCTCTACAATGATGGAAATTTAATGAACACCGATATCCGATAATGTCATTCTTTGCCAAGACCGTTTTTGCATACCAGTTACCTCAGTTCCATGTGAATGATTGTTCAACTCGGCTGGTTATATTGTCAATTAGACCCGCTCATCACTTGAACCAAATAAGGTCAACACACTTGTCTTTTTTCGTAGTTGGTTAAAAGATGACATATAAAGGAGACATTCCAGTGTTATTTAGATTTTCAATAAGAACATTTAATAAGTCTTACTTATGATATCATAAATTTTAATTTTTGGCTTTAATACAAATTAACGATTATGATTAATTTTTCAAAAGTTAGCAATTAAATTTAAATTAATCATTAACAGCCCTACATAATTTGTTTACAAATTTATTTATACGTTTTGTGCCTTGTGCTTAGATAGCCGCTTGCACTTCTTACCCTTTTAATTTAAAGTATGAAGTGATATGAAGGCTATTGACAATTGAGATATTATATTAACGATGATTTAGGTATGTTTTCTTATAAAGTTTTTTGACATTGCTTACTGTAACTTATACAAACATTTTAAATTATATCACTTGAACTTAGACACAAACTCTCATATATTTACTTTAAAATTTACTTGGCATTAAGTAATTTTTTTTTAATGAGCAAAGCTGACAAGTTTATTGGGTCACTTATCCTTAGAACAGACTATGAATTATTATATGAATATTATCAGCTGATCTTGGCCTACTGCCTGCCTTGGTCTTGACTTGCCGTAGGCAGCTATGTGGGTATACCGCTATGTGACACTATGTCCTATGCCTATTATTATTATATTTGCCTATGCCCCTATTATTGTTATAGGGCCTATGCCTATACTATACTATGAATGTGAACTATGTCAATTTTGGCCACGGTTATAGTAATTGTCTTACTTACTCTATAAATTAATGACGTTTAGAAAAGGTGAAAAATAATGCAATATTGAGTCATTAAACTGAAATTACTTAAATATTGAAACACTTACACAAGTCTCAGTCTAAAACTGGTTGTAAACTAAACAAAAAAGTGAAATTAAAAGGAAGGTAAAGAATTTAGTAAAGATTAAATTTAAATAAAGAAGCAAAGTAAGTAGAAAAAAAACAACTTACCGCCAGGGTACATTCTTCCCCATTTAAAATTTTAACCGTTAAATGCATTTTAAGTTCGTAAAACAAAAGTACAAGAATAGTATGTAAGATTTATCCCAACGTCTATAAGGTGCGAGTCTGATTTATTATGCTTCTTTGGTTAAGACCCCCTCAGTGTCATCTGTTACTCCATTTCTAAGCACTTCTCCATCTTTGACCAGGTTTATAACGTGACTAACATGTAAATGCAAATTTATTAGGCTTTTCACTATGTATGTTTAAAGACAAAAATAAGATATTTAATTTGACGTGCAACGTTTATATGTTTTTATAAATATATATTTAATTAAATTTTTACTACTAATTGCTTGCACTTCTCTTGTACACATGTATTTGTGTAAGCTTTCCCCCTTTTCCCGATTGAAATGCATGTACACAATATACATGATATGGAATATGGAGAATTATTAATTATACATTTTATGTTTGGAATATATTTAGTAGAGTCGTCTATGGCTTTGTGGACTATAGTTGTCAAAGAAAGGTCGATCATAAATCAAAATCCTTAATATTTTAAAATATATAGCATTAATTATATTTTTTATGAAAATAATCCCATATTATTTTTAAAATAAAATTCAAATACTACAATTAAACCCCGAACATCTTAATGCTCAATAATAAAAAAAACCTTTCAAAGTTTAAATAAGATTTAAAATCTTAGATTAACAAATTCAGTAAAATTTTCAGTTTTAAAAATTGCGTTAATAAATTCTTGCAAATACTGGGCATGGCATGGCATAGACAAAAGTTTTTTTTTGACTTCTAAATATGAAACTTAAAAAAAATGTCAATGGCAAGAAACTCATTCACTCTAACAACAACAACAACAATAATAATAATAATAATAAAGAAGCATAGTCACTGAAAGTTTTGATAAATATTAGGATAATTAAAAATTTTTTTTTAACTTTTAAAAATTATTTGGCTGAATTGAATAGATTTAGCTGTCTATTTTCTTTTTTGTCTTGGATCATAAATTAAATTTCACAATCTTATTCATTCCATTAAAGGCAAACTATCTTACAGTTTAATATGTAAGATAAGATTTACAATAAATTTCAACATTCATACGTAATCCTTACATCATTTTATCAATTAGGACAAACTTGCAAGCCTTCTTTTAAATTCAAGTAGGCATTGATGGTTAAAATTCTAATTCATAATTTTAATTAGTTTCGTAAGTGACTGAATTTTTTTTTAAAAGAAAAAATATTCGTTACATTTTACCTAGAACGTTAAATTTTTTAACAGCTTAACAGTTTAACAGCTTGCCAGTTAAAATCATTTTCTTAAAGACAGATCGCTGTAGTATAACTGGGTCATATGTGCTGTTCTGGAAATGAAGGTAACTCCCTCAATATTTTAAGGTATCATCTATATTTCTTGAGTATTTAAAAATAATATCACTCATAATAAAAATATTCATTAACAAAATTATAATTTGTAAAATATGCTTCTTCGGTAAGTTTTAGCTTATTAAAAGACGAGTATTGATGGTAAAGTAATTAAAGCTACCGTATTTTTGAATTGGAAGTAAAGTTATTGGAATAGTAATGTAGACGACATTGTTCGCTGAATGGCTAGAGTTGCTGCAATTTCACTGGTTCTTGATTGACCAACCAATTTCCCCAAATCTACTCAATCAACGAGGTTTGTTGTTATTATCCATGTAGCCAATGGATTACACGTGCGAACTCTTTGCCATAGAATCGTAAATCGTCCAAAATGGTAAATGAAAGATATATTTATCGCGTTTAATTACTTCGTTCACGGTATGACCCGCCATCGCAACCCCGAAATAAACAAAATTGAACAAAGCCGCAATGGCCGACTGCGACACAGACTTGTCTGTAGACACTGTAGTTGTTAAACTTTCTGACGTCGACAACTCACACTCAATTACAACGACAGGAAAGGCAAAGTCAAAGACTAATAAGTAGTAAGACTCACTCCGGGAATTCCTGAAGTTTTCAAAACTTCTTTGACTTGGAATTAAACTTATGTCAAAAATCCATAAAATTAAAAAATATATATAAATATTGAATTGAATATTGTTGAAGTCAGAAAAGTTTCTCCATACTATTTATTATAAATAAAGTATAGTAAACTCTTTTCTTTTAAGTTTCAGATGGAAATTTTAAATGTACACTTTGGCTTAGGAACCATAATGTAGCCTCCTTTAAAGTTAAGTTGGCCTTGACAATTTCTGCCCATCCATCTGCCCATCAACTACTGCAGGATCAGTCCCCTTCATGTCTAAATCTTAACAGCCCCTATAGCCTATAACTGTAAGCCTTAAGTGATATAAGTGCCTTAGCCTTAAGGTTCGCCACTCTATATTTATAATTTATGATGAATATATGCCTTAATTATAATGATTAAATTAGCCCTATGCTTTCTTCTATACTTATAGGCCTACTAGTTATACTTATACTTATAACCGCAATATAGTATAGGCCTATTTTATATATATCATTACAGTAGAAGTAGAACCCACTTAACTTGAGCCCGGTTAACTCCCCAAACCTATTAATAGTAAGTCGACGTTTTTTATTGGAATCGCCAAATTCTCTCTTTTTCTTAGCATTTGCTCATCAGTTAATTCGATTCTTTTATGTCGTTGAACCCTAATACCTCGAGCACAAAAGAGGACCAAAGTGGCCACTTAACGTTGGTTATCTCGATCCCCATGACCAATTGCCAGCTTTTGAAAATGTTTTCGATGCCACTTCACCATCTCACTACCATATTTTCGCGGGTTCAACTGCACTATTACTAACAGCCAGCCAACGACGCGAGCGAAAACACGCTTTGTCCCCATTTAGACCGGGCTGGGTGTGTGTAGAAGAACTGGGTCAGCATGTGTCGAGAACCAAGACGCGGAGAGGGAAGCGGGGGCTTGTTTTGTATGACATCACGGGCTAAAAGCACTTAGAGAGTGTATCAATGATTTAATTTTTGCCTTGCACCGTCTGATGGTGACTTCTAAGAACATGTGACGTCACAGCCTGCTTGATTTCAGCTCTCTTGCGTTGAATAGTAACACTACTCGCTAGGGTTATCAACTCCCACAACCTCGAATTCGGGAGATTATAGAATTGCAAACATAAAGATTTAAACAAAACAATTATTTTAACATATTACAATTTATATCTCCCGGGTCATAGTTAACCGTGAAACGGGACAAGAAAGCCGATTCCGGGAGACTCCCGGCAAAAACGAAAGAGTTGGCAACCCTACTCCTCGCGGCCTTGAACGCTGTTCACATTTTAACATCGCCGCACTGTGTGTTACTTCTCGTCAACTAAGAGAGTTTTCAAAAAATAATTTAAAAAATCGTTCACTAGCCGTACACGTTTTTTAAAGCAAATATCAGTTTTGATATTAATGTGGTAATCTTACATCAAATGCCTTTAACTTGCAGGAAAACTGTCACTAAAAGACCAAACTCAAATTTGAGGATTAATTAATGGCCCGGTGACTTTGCTACGTCTTTCAAATGACTCTTGTAATATGAATAGTAAAAATAACAGTCACGACCTTGACTTTGACTGTTGTTCATATCATATGCGCACTGTGCGTTAGCTCTCGTACAGAGCCTCGACAACAAAGCAAAGTAAAATTTAAAAAAAAATTTCCTCAGCTGTAGGCGAACTAAGTTAATAGTGATGACATGTATATTATTTATTGACCGGAATAGTAAGAAAACGCTTTGATGTCACGGTCGCTCGCGGATTGGTTCTGGTATTCTGCCGTAACACAACAAAATATTAACTCCGCGCTATAAGTTTATACCAAAGTTACGGCTAACCGGTTAACCGTTAACAACACTATCATGCACATAAAGAAATTTCAAGCACATGTTAATATTTTGCCGCCATATTGGTTTTCGTTTAACTCGATGATCGGTTATCTCGGCGCCATTTTTCATACCCCAAGGCCGTCGACTTAACCGGTTTCGACTGTATACTGATATGCGTCAATGGTTTCTGTCTTCTATTGCTTGCAGATTTCCTCCCACAACTTTTCAATGATGAACGACAGTCATGATGGGAGTGAGGATGCCCATCTAGAACCTCTTATGGCTCAAGGGGGATATGATGTTGACAATGGTACTGATTGCTTTTAAAGCTGTAAAGAAAATTCAAATAATTTTATGCAATTAAATGTCACTATTTTTAATGGCATTTAAAAAATATTTTTTGTACCCAAAAAATAAATAAATAATACATCTACCCAAAGCAGCAAAGCTTAGTATTATCAATCTATAGAACAAAACATCCATAAAAAAATAATTTTAAAAACATTTATGATCGAGAGTTATGTTTTTACTCATAATGAAAGCATTTTAATAGTTTAAATTGTAAAAAAATCTGTACAGAAAATGGTGTGTTGGGTTCCCCAGATATGGAGGATGAGAAGCCTGCTGATGAACCCCTCAGGGAGCAGGTAAAGCAGTTTTTACACTGTTTAATATAAAATGTTTGTTGGTTGTGAGTAAGCCTTAATGTTTCCATTGTCACGACCAAGGCGTTTGAATGCTTTTAAAGTTATGTAAATATACATTTTTCATTTCTTGAATTCAGTTAACCTAATAAATGAACAAAGAAAGACTTTAGGTTTTCAATGTTGGAAAAAGTGACAGGGATCACATATCATCTAGTGATTGTGATATTTTATAGGGTCACTTTGGTCTAGCAGTATACCATCTTAAGAATTAGTTTATGTTTGGCTCTTGGTTTACTGGTTAGTTAGTTATTTCCCTCGGACCGAAGACGGAACATAGGGCAGAAGTCATGGATTTCCATTTACGATGATCCGTCGCCAATTGTATTAGGTCTTGATTATTTCTTAGACCCATGGTTGAGCTTTCTCTTTTGATTGTTCTACGTAGGTTTTTCTTTGGTCTTCCTTGTTTTCTTTTGCCTTTTGGTGTCCATATGAAGGCCTGACAGGGGAGTCTTCTCTCGTCCATTCGAAGAACATGACCGATATAATTCCAACGTATTCTCCTAATAAAAGTTAACACATATTCTTGGTTGGTTTCTTCTCTTATTGTTTCATTTGATTTAAAATCACTCCATTTTATATTCAAAATCTTTCAGAGGCATTTGTTTTCGAAGGCAACTAATTTCTTTTCTATAGCTTGAGTGGATTTCCAGCTTTCGCATCCATATGTTAGTACAGGAATTATGCAAGAGTTGAATAGCCTAAGTTTTATATGTTTGCTAAGTGTCTTTGATCTCCAAATATTTGTAAGTTTGTTAAAAGCACTTGACGCCAACGCAATTCGAGTCATTATCTCTGATGTTGCATCTCCATCATATGACATTTACTGGTACTTGACTTGATATTCTCAAGAGCGGTGCTTATTTTTGTTGTTGTTAGAAGAAAAAAAAAGATTCCTTTAATCACATCTGAGTTGTTAAGAGGTCATAAATAAGTATGGCAGGCAAGGTGATAGGAGGGAAAATGTATGCCTTAAGGCTGCAGGTATCTTCATGTTTAAGACTAATTGAGAAGCTGCAATGGACTTTGATGAGAAATTTTAATGAAAATGGTGCATTTAAGAAATAGGGGATGAGGATAATTAATATTGCTATTGTGTTCCAAACATTCTAGCTACAAAGGGGGAATGTTTCTATTGTGTGATTTTGTAGTGATCTATTATTCAGGTGCTTATAATGTGGGAAAAGTAATTTTGATATACAAAAAATAGTTTGTCATTTAAAGATGACCACTTATCTTGTGGAATACTTTTTTTACACGTGGAAAGTAGGTTAGTATTAACGGCCAACTGCAGACTTTTTGTATGGACAGGGATGGAACAATTCTTTGGGGCAGCACCAATCTATGCTCAGCTGCTGACCAGTTATCATATTTTGGGCTCTTTCATTTTCTGTTAATATTACAGGTGGTTATGATGTCATTGATTTTTTCCTTTACAAACTCACTTTTACTTTTCCACACAAAAAAACACCTGATATTTCAGTATAAAGAAACAAGACTAGGACTATTGATCTCGGGCGCATCTTACAGCTTTTTAAATTGTCCTTTGATAAAAACTTGACACACATGGACTGTTTTTGTTTCTTTACTAGCCATGGGTGTGTCAAATCAAGAACATAACATGATATTTTAATACATTTCTAGGAATATCTTGTTTGGGTGCACTCTACAACAGTACCGCTCACCTCATGAGAATGAGCATTTAAAAGAAAACTGAAGACATATTTTAAAAGTAAAAGAAATATTTCTTGGAAGAGTTAAATTTTGCAAAGAGAAGCCCATAAACTTATTTTATTACATGTCATTTTCACCTCATAAATATAATACTGATTATTTGATTAATAATGATACATTTTAGGATAGATTTCTACCTATTGCTAATGTTGCCAGAATAATGAAGAGAGCGGTGCCATCAACAGGAAAGGTATGTGTTAATTAAAAACTATAAGATTATTAGGACAAAAGTATTTAAGTCATTCATATAATTATTGTGTTAAATTTTAAAAATTTTAATTACAAATTACAGTCGAACCCACTTAACTTGAGCTCGGTTAACTCGCCCACCCCATTATGTCGACATTTTTTATTGGAACCGCCAAATTCTCTCTTTGTCTTAGCATTTTCTCGTCGTTTAATTCGCTTTTTTAAAGTCGCCGAAACCTCATAACACGAGCACAAAAAGGGTCAAATTTGCGACTTAACGTTGGTTATCTCGATCCCCATGACCAATCGCATCTTTTGAAAATGTTAGCTATGATTTTTTTATAACCAACGGAAGGGACCAATTTTCTGCCTCACCAGGGTCTGCTGGTGACGTTACAGTCCGCTTGCTCAGCGTTGTTACTTCTAGTACTATGCTTCGGTAACTAAGCGAATACATTTTTTTTTAAAAATCGGTCACTAGCGAACTCCACAAACAGTGATGACTTGTATTTTTATATTTATAGACCAGAATATTATTATTATTAAGAAAACGCTTTGATTTTGATGTCACGTTCGCTCGCGTGTTGGCTCTGGTGTTCTGCCGTAACACAAAAAAAATTAACTCCGTGTAATAAGCTAATATACCGACTAAGTCCTGATAAAACGGAGTAAACAGTCATAATAAGATGGAATTTATTTAAATACCATATTATGTTTCACTCGTCAACTTGCCAGAATTATTGAATTTCGTCGCGCACACGACGACCCCCCCCCCACTTAGAGCGGTCCGACTGTAGTAATAGCCGTGACCTTTGACCGTGGTTCACATGAAGCTCTCGTACAGTGCCTCGACAACTAAGCAAATTAAAATTATAAAAAAAAGCATTCCTTAGCAGTAGGCGAAGTAGACTAATAGTGATGACGTGTATATTATTTAGATACCGGAATAGGGAGAAAGCGATTTGAAGTCACCGTCGCTCAACACAACAAAAACGAACTCCGGGGTAAAAAGCTATTACGGGCTTATAGAAGTTGCAGCTGAATAAATTATTTAAATTCCGAAGACTTAAAACTTAAATAAATAAGCCTAAACATTTTTAAAGATGAGTGTAAGCGTTCGTTCGATAGTCGTAACTACGGTAAACACTAGTCCTAGCGTAATAGTAGTCAATTATTAACAAATATATTTATTTGAATATTGATTGTTTTCCTTGGTCCTTATACAAATAAATGCCTTGGTATTTATTAGTAATAAACTTACACTAAGATTATGACTTTAATTATAATTACATCATTAGTATTAGTAGTAAATAGCATGAAATAATAAAGTTCAAGGACGAACGAGCAAATGAACTAGAACTAGAGCCTCAGTCAGAGCCGAGTCACTAATTCATTTACATAAATCATACTCGCAAGGACGTTCCATTTCGCATAATAATAATATATCACATAATTTAACATTATATTGATATTTCGTATATTCCGATACGATTCTGATTAATCGTCCCATCACTAATTAACGCACAACACGTATATAAAGAAATTTCAAGCGCATGTTAATATTTTGCCTCCATATTGGTTTTCGTTTTAACTTGATCATCGGTTATCTCGATGCCATTTTTCATACCCCAAAGCCATGGACTGTATATTGGTTTATAAGCTTGTTAGTTTATGTATTTTAAGGTTTAAAGAAACATTTCTTCACTCACTTTTTATTGTCTGTATAGTAATCATTGAATGCAATTAATGTACATGCATGTGCATTTATTTTTTCCAAAATTAAAATTTTAATTTTTGGAAATTTAAAATCAACTTATTTATTTGGATTACAATATTATAATTTAAATTTAATTTGTTAATCTATGCAAGTTTTATTACACTGGTATCACAAGGGTTAAATATTTGGAATATCAATTTATTGGGATCAATTTGCCATCTGTGTCATCAGATAATTGGTGCCTATCATGTTTCATTACAGATTACCAAAGATAATTGGTGCCTATCATGTTTCATTACAGATTACCAAAGATAATTGGTGCCTATCATGTTTCATTACAGATTACCAAAGATAATTGGTGCCTATCATGTTTCATTACATATTACCAAAGATAATTGGTCCCTATCATGTTTCATTACAGATTACCAAAGATAATTGGTCCCTATCATGTTTCATTACAGATTGCCAAAGATAATTGGTCCCTATCATGTTTCATTACAGATTGCCAAAGATAATTGGTCCCTATCATGTTTCATTACAGATTGCCAAAGATAATTGGTCCCTATCATGTTTCATTACAGATTACCAAAGATAATTGGTCCCTATCATGTTTCATTACAGATTGCCAAAGATAATTGGTCCTTATCATGTTTCAATACAGATTGCCAAAGATAATTGGTCCCTATCATGTTTCATTACAGATTGCCAAAGATGCCAAAGAATGTGTTCAAGAGTGTGTGTCTGAGTTCATCAGTTTTATCACTAGCGAGTATCCTTAAAAGACTTATGATAACAAAAATAATATTACTGAAGTATAATTAGATCTTATTCAAAAAAACCAAACTGTTCATGCCTTCACAGATTTATGAATCTTTAACTAGTAAATCCTTTTTCTCTTTTCCGTTATTTCTCAGTGTTAAAGAGCAAATGATATACATGCCATTTTCATTGCTCACACTTTTATATCATTACTGTAATAAAATAAAAAAATACAAATGTGACATAAAAGAAAAACCTTTAAAAAAAACTGTAGCAAAAATGTTTCATGATAATTATAGAAAAGTATCTTATTGAAATAACAACCTATGGAAATTCAGGAACTGTGAGTAAAAAAAAATACTTGTCATTGACATTTCTTAATTAAATATCAGAGCTAGTGAGAGATGCCATCAAGAGAAAAGAAAAACCATCAACGGAGAGGACATTCTATTCGCCATGTCAACTTTAGGGTTTGACAATTATGTTGAGCCCCTAAAGCTTTATCTTCAGAAATATAGAGAGGTTTGTAAAGCTACTGAGATTTATTAATTGAACTGTCATTTAACTGGGTAACATTCCATGTTTTTATTTTACATTTCTATTTTTATTTTGACTCATTAAGCTGCTTATTAATGTTCAAACTACATTTCAGTAAATTTAAAAAAAAATTGATTTATAGTATTCATATTTGTTGAAATAAGGACAAGATACTGTATTTTTTATATACCTGAAGCTATAAAAAAATATGATTTCAGTGTTCTAAAGGTGAAAAAAGTGTAGGAACGTTACAAGGAACAGATACAAACGATGAACTCTCAACTGATGAAGTACTTGGTATGTAGCAACAATTGTAATAATAGAAAATTTGCATCTAAATTATTAGGATTTCCACATTGTTTCAATGCTTAGATTTTTTTCATTAACAGTTTTCTAATGAATTACATGTACAGTGGAACCTCGGTTTACATCCTTAATCCATTCCAGACCCTTGGACGTATATCAAATTGGACTTAAACCAAACATTTTTTTTCTATAAGAAATAGAGGGAAAATGATCATATTGTTATTTACATATACATTTATTGACGTGGTTGTATAAAATAATTAAAACCCTGCTTAATACTAAAATACATAGTTAAAGGACTTAGACAAACTTTTTTCTGATTGCCTGTTATCCAGATCAACAGCAATTTTTCAATATGCTCTAATGTCCCTGATCTTTGTTTTGTAATCGATTTCACTTGCTTCACACCATTTGCCCATTTAATAAAGTCCTTGTTTTTCACAATCAAAGAAATCGTCGATCACCCCCTTTCGGTATGCTGCAATTAAGTCCCAGACACACACTCCAATTTCATCCTTTAAAACAGTCTTTTTTTCCAACTCCCTGTTGATCCTAACCAAATTTTTTAGTTGCCTGGTTCCTCTCATTAACTTTCTGAAAACTTGTGTTAATTGAATTTACTCATAATTTACGAGAAATACACAAAATAATGTGATGATTTATTTATTTGGGTAAGCCGTTCATTGTATTATAGCAACTTCTGTAATAACACACTTGAGAAATGTGTTGTCATTCCTAAAAGTTACATGTGCGCGATGTGTCATTTTGACTCACACGAGCCGTTCAAAAGTGCACCGGAAGGGGGGGGGGTGATTACACATTTTGTAGCAAGGTGGAAAGGGGGTGTTTAAGAAATGTCATGTCAAAACGCGCAACTTTAAATACAATTTCCTCTAAAATATTTGATTGCTTACAATTTATTTAATAACATTTTATAATATTTTAATAACGTGTTATGTTATTAGAGTGTAGCCTGACATTAAATACAAACTTTAATGACATTAAAGTGATTTGAAACATGTTTGTTTTCAAATAAGAAATATGGCTGTTATTGAGGTGGGGGGCAAAACTTTGTAACGTCTTATTTGAGGGGAGGGGGCTAACTTTTTGTGATGAGGGTGGGGGGAATGGGCCTAAATCGCGTGACATCATTAATGGACGATACATAAAAGTTCTAGCACGCAGGTTGTATTCCAAAAAAAGGTCATAAACCAAGCAAAGGTGTTTTTAAAAAAAATTTTTTAGTCCCATAACCACGTGGTCGTTATAACCCCGTAGTCGTAGGGGGTTCTAATGTTTCCATTAGAACATTCTCGGGCTTGATAGACCTGGCGGCGCCCACCCCTCTCCAGGTCAGCGGAAGACTTTCTTTGCGTTAGTCATTCATCAATATTTCTATAGTGGCTTTAACGTGGGATCGATCCCACGCCCCTCAGCTTGTGAGACGAGCACACTATTGACTTCGCTATCCAGCCGCATAAAGGTGGTATACAAAGCAAAAATTTTCGCGTCCAAACAGGACGTATACCAAGTTGGACTTAAACCAAAGCAGATGTAAACCGAGGTTCCACTATATAACATTTTTGTATGTTGTTTTGAATGTTAGAAAATCTCACCTTTTATTACCATCAAGTATTTTTTATTGCCATGTTAAATGCATAAAAGTGGCCTATTTTATCATCAAAAACAAAAACCCATCAACATAAAACTATTAAGTATGCAGTAGAGGATTATTGTATCTCCTGGCTACATGTCATATTTGACTTGTCTTCTAAATTCATGTTTAAAGTCACATTTGACTTGTCTTCTAAATTCATGTTTAAAGTCGCATTTGACTTGTCTTCAAAATTCAGGGTTAAAGTCACATTTGACTTGTCTTCTAAATTCATGTTTAAAGTCACATTCGACTTGTCTTCTAAGAGTGAGACAGAAATTTTGTTTTTGCTTTCAGCTCATCTTCAGCCTGGTACCATGCTCACAGACCAGAACTCACAACAAAATGTTATATACACAACAACATATACCCCCGGACAGGTAAAATTGTTGCCTGAGAATCTCCAAATTCAGTGTCACTGGCCAATTGTTCTAAAGCAGGATGAATGAAAGTGTTTGCAATGTACGCACTAGAATTTAAGTGTGCGACATGTACGCTTTAGAGTGTTTATTAAAAGTATTATCTTATTATATAGTTATGTTACTGTAACAAACATGGAAGTGTGTATCGGCAAGCAGAGACTATGTTTCCTTGCTTGGACTAAATGTCATCGGTGTTTGTGAAGGCCGTCAGCATTTTAACTTGCTCCGTTTCAGATTCAACAGTTGAACTTTGGCTGACCTCAGCATCACATGACATCCCCCCAGTACCAATCACTCATTTGTACATCAGACCTTACAAAAAGATGAAACATAGTAACATTGTAACATAGTAACATGTTAGCCATCAGCTCTAACTATGTTGATTTGTACCCAAAAAAATGGGGTCAGATTTTAGTTGTGACACAAGACACTGAGACAGGCACAATAACAATAATATTTTTAACCAAACATTTGATGCTTTAAAACTAAATTAATTTATTCTCTATTTTGTATAGTTAGTGAGAAATTATTGCACAGCATTTTATTTCAAATTATTTATGTACTGAAAGTCTGCAATGCTTTAAAAAGACTTTTTTTCTTCTACGTAAACTTATTATTCTCTAAGAATTTTAACATATCTAACTGGCATAAAAAGGATTCTTTTTATCTTGAACTTTGTTTGTAGCGTTGATTTAAGCTTTCAAATTTATGGGCTAGGTTTTTAAAACAATTGCACATCATTTTATTTCAATTGCATTGAGGAATAACGTTTGTATTCTCTGTGAGACTGATAAGCTACTTTACTTGTTTTTGCAAAGTAAATAAATGTGGTGATAAGATTAGAAGAAAAAGTAAATATATACAATGACATATATAACATAGTTTTGAGTTTAAATTCTATAATATATTACAAGTTGATTTTTTAGAAATTAATAATGAAACCCGTGTATCAACCCTTAAGAAGACCATGCAAATATTATAAGAGCGGCAGATTTATTGCCAAATTAAATATATTTTTTTACCCCTCTTTTTGCAAAATTCCTTTGATTTAGGAGAGGCCTGGTGGAGGTTTTGTCACACACTTTTAAGATGTCATGTTAAGTAAAAAAAGAAATATTTTTTATGAGTAAGGAATAAAATAGTTGTTCAATGATTTTGATTCTTTAAAAAGAAAATTATTACTGAAATGTTAACTCATATGATTTTATGCTTTTTTGTGGCACTATTTTTGGTTTTATAATTGCGCCCCGAACTTTGCTAGAATTTGTATTGTCAGAGACAAGATAAAACACATAAATTGCATTCTTTTTTTAGAGCTAAGCAGGCATCTTCAATTTCTGCCTTCTTCCTCTCCACCTTTGTCCATCAAAGTAGCAATAATAGGCACCTTTTTATTTGTGCAATAAAGCACTGTGTTAATCTAAACAAATTACAGTCATCTACTTAGTGAGTAGTAGACAAGATAATAGTCAATGTATATGTTATTTTATATGTTTATTCGTTTACTATAACCATATCTATTGTATGATTTTTACACGGTTAAGAACTTCTGAAACAAGATGTCACTATTTTGGGAGTTCCACTATAAGAATGTTATGAATTTTTTAAACATGCTATGTTTGGTAGGCATTGACAGGGAGGGTTTAGACATGTAGCAACAAACTTAAAATATTTCATCTTTAAAAGACTAAACACAAACCATAGATAAGCGTAGGACGCAATAATCTTCTGTATAGAAGGAGCGTCTGTAAACAGATAAGATAAGAAACAAAAAATCTTTTTTTGTCAGCATGCTTACCAAATTATTTACTCTATATCATTTTTTTCCACATCAAATTTTAGCCATTCTTGTTCACTGTTTACCCAAATCAGAAAAAAAATTAATTTAAAATTAACTTTGGATTATTGATATTGATATTATCCTTTGATTTTGCCAAATAAGAAGCACAGGTTCTATACTCAAAGTTGTTGCTTATCCATTAATGTGTCCAGTTCTAATCAGCAACAAATTAGTGGGGCAAAACGTTTGATAATAATTCTCAAAAATACTGAGCCTGTATGTTTATATTACTTGCATCATCCACCTTTAACGTCAAAGTTGAACGATGTTGAAGAGTTTTTTCCCCCATTTTCTAAATTGTTGAACATTGTTGAATTATTTCCCCAATTATTACAACACTGTTATGGATAGTGTTACTATCCTTTGTACAGTTGTCATGTAAATAGCAACATGAAGTAATTTGTTAAATGCCTTTGTAAATGATCTTTGCCCTGAAAGCTTATCATTGTCATGTCGTTCATTGTTCAGTGTATCATGATTTCTGAAAGAAAGGTTTACAGGCAAACTATATTCTTGAGAAAATATCTGCTTATGATTAACATATCTGTGCTGTTGTTTGACTTAAAAGTGGTACACTGAAAACTTAAATCTGTAAAAAAAATAATATTGACCCTTTTACTTTTATGTACCACACCCACTTTACATTCTCTGCTGATAGTGTCAACTCTTATTATTATTATATTATATTTATATTGTAAGTTGTAATTACTTCATAGCCAAATAAAAACTCCACAAAATTATAATTAATGGAACAAATATCTTTGAAATATTTTGATGTTAGCTGATTACATTTTACCTATAATGGGTCCAAACATTTTGAAAAATGTCCTAGTAAATAAGCAGTAATATTTTCACTATGTTTGCCACAAATAGAGCCTTGAAAATTTGGATGGTCCAGTTGCACCAAAACCTAAATGTAAATAAATGCAAACATTTTAGCTATCTTTTATCTACTGCATTATTTTTCTTCCTGAGAATTCTTTCACCTCTATCATTTAATTGTATTTAAACCCTGTTGGGAATTCTCCCATCCATAATCTTGTTGCCCTTGCTACAATAGATATTAGGTCAGAAAAAAATAAATTGTACAGCAAGTAAATATTTATTTTTTATGACAAGGATATAAGAAAAAGAGTAAAGAGATAGTCCATCTTAATGACTTTTCTTGAAAAGTCTTGCAGGCGGCTATTATTGGTTATTCTCATAAGCCTAAAATTAATTTTTTTGGACTTAGTATTTGTTGTAGCACAGTAACATTGATGATATTTATTTTGACAATTGTAAATTTTAATAATAAAGATTAAAATTTCTCCTTTTTTATATGTGATTCCATTTAAAGCCATCACAGATTTACATTTCAGCCTGTATACTGAATAGAAATTAATCTCAAATGTTTATTTTATTTGTTTTTTTTGTGTAGAGTGTCAGGGATGTTTGATTAAACTTGAATTGCAAGAAGAAAAGAACATATGTTACATATTTAGTACGTAACACCTACAGGGTTGGATAGTGACACATTTTATCTTCTAATTGTTCAGTTGAATGGAGTGTAATGGATCGTATTTTTAATTACTGTAGTAATCATTATTTCTTCTTGGTTAATTCCCTATTTAGACAGAGCCTTACGGGGAAATTAGAAAGGAAAAACTAAATTAAAAATATAAACTATTATGTTTAGTATCGCGTATTTTCATTACTTCCTATATTTTTAAAAAAATTATTTAAAAAAAAATTATTTTTTTTTCAGTACCTGTCACTTTTTAAACTTAGTTGAGAACTTTTTTATTTTAAGAGGTGTTTATATGATGAATATCACATTATTTTGATGATAAAATGTTGGAGCAATGCATGAATTGTTGCTTTTTATTATGGTAATACTAACTTTTTTATAATTGTATTTTAAGCTGTAGCTTCAATCTCTTATAAAAAAAAACCTTGGTGAATTGACAAAATAACTTGTTACTAAAAGACTGGAATCTTGATTGTAGTGGTTCCTTTCTTATACAGAGAGAAGAGTAAGTTATGCAATTGATATATTCTGCATTTGGCAAACAGAATTTTATAAGCATTGGATGTAACAGAAACTATTGCAAAGGTTAAAATAAAGTTAGGTTGCATTATATCTTGGCTGGTTGAAAATTCCAAGGTTTTAAGCCATGTCTTTAATTTCAATATTTATACTATGAATTAAACAAACAATAAATCTGACTCTTCAATAAATGTATTTTTGATTAAGTTTACATAGATTATTTCAATATGTGTTTCAATTCTTTGATATAAAAATAAATGGTACAGAATTATTCTTTAATCTTTTTAAAAAAAATCTATTGTTTCAATTTAAAGCTAACCGAAAATGGGTTGCCATTTAAGAAAAGAAAGTATATTTTAAAATAATTTTATTATCTAGTATTATTTTTATTAACTTCAGTTTCAGCACTTGACAATTTAAAAATATTTATTAATCTAATTGATTCGTGTGTGTGTTACATGTATTATGTGGGTATGTTTTGTAGATGAGACCAGTTTGTTATAGTTTATATTATTATAGTTTATACCCCACATTATTTTTTTTTGGTTGCTATTTACTTTTGTATGGATAAGTCTTTTGTGTTTTTCCCTCTTTTTTTCACTTCCCCAACCATTGATATTTAAAAAAAATTTTAAAATATTTTATTGTTATGGCAGTAAAAAATGAACCATAAGGTACTTTGGATCTAAATTAGTAGATCAATCTACATGTAAATAATTTTATGCCGTAAATAAGCAACTCAGAAATTTTTCTTCATACATAATGAAAACCTCTAAGTCTTACTCTTTTGCCTTCTTCAATATCTTTTAAAAAAAATTGATTGTTTTTTAGGTTGTGGATGTTTGGGCTGTTACTTATCATTTATGTATTAAATTGATCTTGCCTTTACACATTATATTTGATTAGAATTTATGAATGCGAGCTTTGTAACCTGTTGTATGTGAAAACACCAAAATAACTTGTGTTACATTATAAGATTTTTATACTTACAATAAACTTTAAAAAAAAAGAATTTCCTTGCATTTGAGATTTTGCTTTTCTTTAACTTAAAGGCAATTGTCACTTTGGAATTTGTATATGTGCAAAGTGACGCATAAAAGGATTGTGAATAAGTGGAAATCACACTTCAAAATTGCCACATTGAAAAGTCTAAATTACATTTTTGGCTCTATTCACAAATGCTGATTTTAAATTGGATGTTGTTTTTGTGTTTTCTTCTGACCTTAGCCACACATTTAACGTTTTAATTCACCCTTATTGAGCTAAAAAATTATTACTTATCAATAATTTACACTTATAAATAGTTGAGAAAGGCCATGATAATCTATAAAATGTTGATGATATCTAAAGAAGATTTCTATTTTAAAAAATACATTTGAAATTCACTGACAAAAATCTTAAGTAATGATTTTTAAAAAAGTTATATTGAGAAAAAAAAACATGTTGCTATAAATTTCTAAATATCATCTTTTTAAAGGCTATAGGAGATTGAGATATGCAACAAAATTGTGTATCCAGTGATACAATTTTAAAATTATTATTACAGGAAGACCCTCAAAACATCAGTACTTTCAAAATTTTTTAATTAGCCACACACTTCTTAGCCTTACAACATTTTGCAACTAGGCCTGTCAACAGGTACCCGTTGCCATGCAATTATTCGGGTATCAAAATTGCGCTCAGGGCTCAGGTACCCGTGAAAATGTTTTAGAAATATCTATAACAAACTGTGGCTCTTCTAAATGCTGTGAAGTACGTTTAACAGGAAATGTTTTAAAAGAAATATGTTCAAAAAGAAATATCTGTCAACGGGAAATTAAATATGGTCCCGACAAACTTCAATGTATTTTGATACACCTTTTGTTTCTTTGACCATGGAAATGAAACAAAAATCATTAAACACAAAAAGATTTTGGTTCTTTGAATTATTCAAATACGGAAAACACGACTGAAAGACGAGAATTAAGAAGGCTTAGATGTGATCTTGGCTTTGAAATACACCAACAACTTTGACTAACTGGCTGAGACACACCAATTTGTTTATCTACCCCCCACACACACTCCTTCCTCCACTCCTCTCCCCACCATACTACAAAAACAACCCACCTCATCTATTATTGTTTTTAAAAAAAATATTATTTCAGTCGTTCAATGATTGATTTTCACTAATAACAAAAAATAAATCCTGTGTCCATTTAGTAGCATCACCTAGTGGACATTAACATCTAAGTTGCTGGGCCCATATGACATGACTGAAAGTTACGTCATTCTTGTTAACATTTTGTTTGAATGTTCAGTTTACTATAGTTTGAGTTTATGAGTATGACAGCAAGAATAAAAGTTTGTAGTGCATTAAAGTTCACAACAGTATGTTATAGGAAGCCTTCCGTTGGCTATTGTGTGAAGTGAGGTGCTTGGATGGTGGCTAGTCATTGTGTAGCGGTCATGACAGTGAAAATTATATGACGTTTCGAATGGGTACCCGTTCAAAATTTGGACGGGTACCCGGGCAGTTTTTTTTGAACAATATTGACAGCCTTATTTGCAACACAGTAAAATTAAATATCACTACATTTAATTACTGTAATAATAATTTAAAAGTTGTTGGTGTATTTCAAAGCCAAGGTCATTTCTAAATGTTTTTTTCCAAAGAAATCATTTTTCCCTCGGTCACTAGAATTTTTGGGTGACAAAAGTAATTTTTTTAATTAAGAAAAAGAAGCTTTTCATTCACAAGTTTCTGAGAAAACAAAACACACCTAAAAATAACTATATGCAGTATTGATTTAACTGTTAAAGAGGATCTTGTAAAGATTGAAGGAAAAATGACAATGACAGAATATTTTGTGGGTCTGTTTAATTCGCTTTTTCCCAAAACACAAAATTTCACAGGCAATACAGCCACTGTGCAGCCAAGCCTCTGAAACAGTACTACACCTGTTAACTTCGAGTCCCGTGCTAGACATAGCCGAGGAGGTTAGGGAGGCAAAAGAGTCCCACGTGAAGACAATGTTATATGGCACTGCTCAGCAGATGAAGCAGGTTGCCCAGGTATTAGCCAAGGCCTTAAGAGACTAAGTCTCAGGCCAAAAGAATATGTAGAAGAAGAAGTAGTACTGTGGTGATATGATACACACAGTAGCACTAACAAGCATTTCAACAAATTCCTTTAAAAAAATGTTTGAGGAACAATTTCTCTTCGGAGTTATGAGTCAATAATAAATTCTGTCATTCTTTTACTGCAAAATATATCATGATCAAGCTGCCTGTGGCTCATTATTTCTGTTTAAAAAATAGTGTTACAAACATAATTTAAATTTATGTAGAAAAAAATTATAGACAATAATTTTCTGTTTCATCAAAAAATTTAATATTTTTAGCCTTACAAAAAGCAAAAATAACTGTAATTACTTACAACATAAGGAATCCCTAGATAATTTAGATACATTTATAATTTTTTCCACAGACTAATCATTTGGGAGCAGTTTTATTTGGGGTAACAGTATACCAACTTAATTCAAGAAGATAGATATATATCTGCTTATAAAATTCTGAAAAAAAAGTTATTTAGAAGTAAAAAATGTAAAGTAGCAAGGGGAAAACAAAAACTTTCTTACACAAACTGTCAAGTAATTGAATTCGATAATGTTTTTCAAAAAGTTATTGTATTCAAACACATAAAATTAATTCAATTATTGGATTAATAAAATACATTAGCTTACAGTTACTTTCCAGTTGTTTCTTATCAAAACATGCTTCAATTAATACATTACAATGGCAGGCATCAACATTTATTTTCAAAAAACACCATCAAATTTTTTTTGGCACATTCAATTACAACTAATTTAAAAAAAACTTTTAAAAAAAAACATTAAAGTGATTCATGCAAAAATATCTGGTGACAATTCTTGGTTGGCTTGATGATGCTCCAAAACCTGATCTGCAATTTCACCCTTTCCGATTTCTCTTAATGCTCTTTCCAGGCTTTTCAGCTTTTCTTTTGTTTTAGAGTCTTTTGTTAACTCTTTCCAGTACATCAAACAACTTTGTGTAACAGCCATTTTGTTATATTCTGAACCTTCAGCAGTTAGGGGTGTCTCTGTAATTTCAGCAGCACAGTTGATAATGAATTTTGCAGGGATATTTAGATACATAATAAACTCAAGTCCTTTAAGATCTTCTTTACCTATACCTCTAGCTAATGTCACTAAACTTGCATGGTTAAGCACTGCAGGCTCTTTCTTCTGTTGTTGGGCAGGAATGTTACCTATGGTGTAAATAAAATATTTATAAACTTGTGTTTTGTAAGGTATAAAATAATTTTACAATTTTGGGCTATACTATACTACATGTATAATGAAATTTTAAAATTAATAATAACTAGACGCCCCGCGGCGTAGCATATGCCGCAGACTTGCTCATGGAGAGTGCAAAGAAAGTTGAGAAAGAACGGACACAAACTACAGCACGAAGAAATCAAAACAACGCGAGTGAACGTCGGTTTGGGGGAGGGGGGGACTGCCAACTCATTGTTTATTTTCGAGACATTTGCAGGCGAAATTGGGTAAACCCCTGACTTCTATGAAGTCAGCTGTAAAACGATAATCGGTTTAAAATCGGAGTTACATAATCGATAATCGGTTTTCCAAAAAAAACCAAAAAAAAACAAAACAACACGCAATTAACAACCCTAAATATGACTAACCCTCGCTAGGATCAGCCACACAAAGTTTATGTTTAAGGTATGGTAGTAATAAATGGGAGGCACCTAAGTGTGCATGTCTTCACCTTTGCTCGCTATTTTTTATTTACTTGGTGCTGCTTTTTGTGTATGTACTCTCACCTCCCCCCCCAACCGTTCTTTGTACTGTCTATGATGAGCCAGTCTGCGGCGTATGCTATGCAATAAAGAGGTAAAAGAACGGGCACAAACAGACATTTAAAAAAAATAAATAGAGGTTAAAAAATGATTTTTAAAAACCACGTTTTTATAAGTGTACTAAAAAGAAGAAAATAATTTAAAACTAATAAGTTTAAGTACTTTCATATAGTATGACTAAAAACGTTGGGCGGGCGCTTATGAGGTTTTACATATGCCATATGCAGTTCACTCATTCCCTCACTTATAGATTTCTTTTTTGCCTTCTTAATTATAAATCTTAATTTTTATACCAAACACCCGCCCCACGTTTTTTTTTATCTCTATTTATTTTATTCTGTTTGGTCCACTTACAAAAACGTGGTTTTTAAAAACTCATTTCTTATTGCAACTACTCTTTTGAATATAGATAAATTTTTCTAATTACATGTAATATGATAGTAGCATGTGTATGATCAAAGTTGTGAAACTTTAAATGTTTATTAATATTCATATAAATTTGTATATATGTTTCGCAGCCTTGTACATGATAACGAGTTGTGATGGGCCCCCCACGCTTTTATGTGCAGTCCATAGGTTCACGGATTGACAATTTTTATTTTCTTCTTTTTAGTGCACTTTCTATATGTAAATAAAAGCGTGTCCTTTAAAAAAAATTTTTTTTTAATATTTTATTTTCTACTTTTTAATAACACAATTTTGAAAATAAATTTTTTGACATAATCAATTCAATTTAATTAGTCAAAGTTCGTTGTCTAAAACTTAAATGTGATAGTGGTAAAAAGATAGATTATTAATTACAAATTTATGTATTTTTAAAAAAAACAGTTTCCCCAACTGAAAATTGAACCCAGTACCTCCATGTCGAAAATCCATTAAGCTAACAATTCGGCCAACTAGGCTACACAAATGCCAGTTGTTCCTCTTGTATTATCATGTCAATTTAGATTTAATTTCGAATTACTGGAATGTCGTCATCCATGGCTGTTTGTGAACTCCGGTGACATTCACGTGAAAGTCAAGAATATCACGGATACAGATTATATAGAAGGATAAACTAAAAATGCATTTATTTAATTACGGTACATTCGATCGATCTGAAATTTTGATACAATGCATTGTCATCCAAGATCTATTCTATCTGTGGTAAAATTTTGAGATCTCTAGGACCATCAGAAGTGGTTTAATTTTAAGTTTCAAGATTTGACGGATACAACATACATACAACATACAAACAGTGTGAGTTAAATAAAAGCGTGTAAAAAGCAAACTTTCAACAAAAATAATTACATGTATTCTCATTCTCATTCATTTTAATTTTACTATTAATAATTAATAAGAAGAATAATAATAGGACTTCATAATTTATAAAATTGATTAAAATAAGTTTAAGCTTCTCAAAGTTAGATCTAGAATTAAAGGATAACAATTAATTAAATATGCCTAATACTAATACTAATACACATTTTTAAATTTCAAACTTTTCAATCAAGAGTAAAATTTTGTATTTATTAAATTTTTAAAAAAATTATATAATAATATTAATTATTATTCAACTTAAATTTACAATTTACAAATTTACACAACTTAACTTGACTTAAGCCTAGGCCTAAGCTTTGCCCGTTATTTTATAATTAGAAGTAGTATTTATTAGTTCACAAATTAATTTTTTACTACCACTCACTGTCATTTACACTTACAGTACAGTCAGTACAGTCATTCATAGACGATAACAATAAATTACAACTGAGTGTGTAACTGTAACAGCGCTGTTAGTTACACTAGTACTTAGTAACAGTAACAATGAACAATATATTATTTAGTTTCTCTGTCTCTGTTATATAGTCAACAGTGTCAACAGTCTACTGTGACTGTGTTCACTTAACTCTGTGTACACTGAGTAATGAGTAAAGTAACGTAAAGTTAAAGTAACACTGTATCGTGAACTGTGACTGACTAAGTCTAAGTCTACTCAACTCTACTCACTACTCAGACAACTCCTTCTACTAAACTACGGAATATTTTACACATGGCATTAAAATAGGAAATATATTTCAAGTTGATTTCCTACCAGAAGATGTCATTTTGTTTCGTTTTTTCTTTCTTTATTAATGATCTTTAATAATACGGGGTAAAGCAGTAGTTCAAACCCTTAACGTTTACACTCTATTTATAAGCTCTGACTTTGGCTACTTCCTCTAAGCCCAAAACTACGCGTCCATAGCAACTTAGAAACTATTAAAAACTCAGAAGCGAAATGTTTTATTCTGAACATATTGTTTAAATAATAAAATTTCCCGAATGACCAGCTTTATACCTGCAGGTTTCATGGCAATTAATTATATTTATTAAATATTTTGTAAAATAAAAATCAAACACAATTGTGTTCATATTTAAATTTCTAAAATATATACTTAAACTTTGCCTGTCGATGCAAGACGAGGTGGCCGAGTGGTTAAGGCGATGGACTGCTAATCCATTGGGGTCTCCCCGCGTGGGTTCGAATCCCATCCTCGTCGTACAATTTTTTTTTCCAAATGATTTTTATTGTCACGATGATAAACAAATAATAGTATTAGATCAGGGGTCGAAAAACAGGGGTAGATTACCCCCATTTGGGATAAAATTGGAATTTTGGAGTTAATACAGACTGATTGGGGACATAGAATCGGCTAGATAGATTTCACATTTGATATGGCTAATGTGTACGTATCAGTGGCGGATTTAGCTATAGGGCAGGTGGGTCGGCTTGCGCGCGCGCCCCTGTTGGGTCTAAAATGGCGCCCCCTAAAGACGCCCTCGATGAACACTAAAAAGGTGTCACTAGAGCAGAAAAAAAGATTGCTAAACACGAAACATCTAATCAACACCAAACTGCTTGCTAAATATCGTATTTCAAATGATGAAACTGTAATATCTGGTTTAAATCTCGCATTTGAATTATCGGCGACAATTGATAAGGATTTAATTATTGATTCAACCATTAATATATCTAGAATTGATCAGATGTCAGTTTCTTCATGTTATTTTTTAAAAATCAGGACATGTTGTGGAAAGATGTATAATTTACAAGCTTTTATACTTTAGTAAACAGCGGTTGGATAGTGAAGTCAATAGTTCGCTCGCCTCACAAGCTGAGGGGCGTGGGATATAGCCCACGCTAAAGCCACAATAAAAATGGAATGATTAACGCTAAGAAAGTCCTCGACTGACCTGGAAGGGAGAGGGGGCGCCTACCAAGGTCTACCAAGCCCCGCCCCTAATATGTTCTAATGGAAACTTTAGGACCACCTACGACCACCGGTTATGGGACTTATTTAAAATAAATAAATAAATAAATAAATTTTAAAAAAGCTTCCGCATTTGCTGAGAAGATTTTAACGGAACTACAAAAGCGAAACATTGATTTTACATTGAAAATGGAATGATTAACGCTAAGAAAGTCCTCCACTGACCTGGAAGGGAGAGGGGGCGCCCACCAAGGTCTACCAAGCCCCGCCCCTAATATGTTCTAATGGAAACTTTAGGACCCCCTACGACCACCGGTTATGGGACTTATTTTAAATAAATAAATAAATAAATAAATTTTAAAAAAGCTTCCGCATTTGCTGAGAAGATTTTAACGGAACTACAAAAGCGAAACATTGATTTTACACTCTGTCGAGGACAGGCATACTCTGGAATTAAGAGTGCCCTTCAAACGCAAATGAAGAAACTTTCACCCAATTGTTGTGCCCATGTTTTGAATTTGGTTACTATCGAAGCAATGTCTGTAAACACTGATGTACAGTTGGTTTTTGGCACAGCTTTAAGGTTGTATGCATTCCTTACGTCTAGTTTACCACTTCTACATACTCTTAAAGAACACCAGAAATCTCAATATGAATCAACAGTAGATACTCTGAAACGACTTTCTTATACAAGATGTGCAAGTCGTAAGCATGCAGTTCATTCAGTTATTGGATCATTCTCTGCTATTCTAGCAACACTTGATTCAGGGGAATCAACAGAATGTAAAGGAAGTGTCAGAAGCTATGGGAAAATCTGTTTTTATAACAAAATATTCGTTTGTTTTTCTGATGCTGTTTGTACAAAAGTTGTCTTCGTCTTATCAAACTACTTGCAACGTTTTTGCAAAACAATTGATCGATGTTGGAAGAAATAAGTTTATTGAAATGAGAAGCCATGAAGCTTTTGAAATTTATAATGTAGATGTCAAATCATTTATTAACGAAAATTGTTCCAAACTAGATGTTAAAACAGAATTTAAAGAAAAGCGAATTGCAAAAAAGAAAAGTATGGTAGGTGAACTTAGCAGAGATAAAATGGCTGATGATCTAACTACACGCTTTAAATCTGAAACGTACTTCACTATCATGGATACACTTGTAACACAAATAGATGATCGATTTAAAGACTTTTGGGGAACAGTTATTTATTTCTATTGTATTGATCCATCCCAAATGTCGGAAGAAAATAAAGATTATTTTACAGTTTATGCAAAATTTACAAACACGACATTAACCTTGAAGAAGCAATCGTAGAATATGATACCTTCAAAGATTTTTATACCTCACCATGTACTAAATTATCTAGTGAAATACAACTTACAAAGGTTCAGCCATTCTAGACTGAAATAAATGGCATCAGGTAAACCTAATTTGTCAATACTCTATAAAATTTACTTGGCTCTTCCTGTTAGCAGTGCTACTGCTGAAATAAGTTTCAGTAGATTGAAACTCAACAAAAATTATTTGCGCTCAACAATGACAAACGAACGTCTGTCTTGATTCTTGATTGGCATTAATTTCAATTGAACGTAATCTAGCTGAGAACGTTGACTTTGAATCAACGATAAATCGTTTTGCTTCAATGAGATCACGTAGAAACCAATTTATATAGGGCTCAGAGATCTATCTTATCTTATCTATTACAGACGCTCCTTCTATACAGAATACTTTTGCGCCCTATTCTTATCGATGGTTTGTGTTTAGTAATGCATTCTTATTAGAGTTTAAAATGTTTAATTAAGGAACTTATAATCGTTGTTTGTGTAAAGTTCATTGATTTTCACGTTTTTGTAAGTGGACCAAACAGAATAAAATAAATAGAGATTTTCCCAAAGCTTGATGCTCAAACTTCCAGTGATAAATTATCTTTTTTAAATTCTGAAGTAAATTGTTTAGTTTATTTATAAGTATAATATTATAGGCACTCTTTGTGTGTGTGTGTTACTAATCCTGACCAATCCGCTCCACTAAAGTCTCCTTGCTTTTCATTATTTGTAGCATCAGATTACCTGATCTTAAACTGAACTATTTTGTCAGATAAAATTCTCATTTCATTCTTTCAGATAGAAAACTATTACAAGAAATAAAAACAGTAGCTCTTAAAATTTTATTAGAAATTTAAAAAACCCGTAAAAAACAAGTTTTTGACTGTAAATCATTTATGTACGAGAAATAACTAAAAGAATGTTCATTATAATACGCAGCGTAAGAAAATCCAGAAATACAAAATGGTTGTTATGTGTCGTAAAACATGTTTAATATAATGCGCACCGATCAGGAATATGTTTTTAAAAAGTATTGTCAATAAAATACGCACCAATTTGCGCGACAGAAAGGTTGTTCAATTTAATACGCACCGCGACACTTCATGTCAAAAAAATAACATGATACACAGCGATAAATAAAATAATCTAAAAATTCAATAATTTAATTACAGTACATGCGATCGATCTGAAATTTTGATACATCGTTTTTATCATTGGCACAAAACTGCCTGCAAAATTTCAGCTCGCAAGCTTACGAGGAAGTGGGTTAAACATCGATCCAAAGTTTTGGCGACAAGCAAACAAACAAACAAGGGCTCAAACAGACAGACACCACGAGTTAATATAAAGGATTTAAAAATAAGTGGTTCTCTTTGCAACTAAGTTCATAATATACTGTCATCTTTTTATCCTACATATGATTTATGCATATAATATGTATATGATAGATGATTTCTTTAATTATTTAGGACTTTTATTATTTATTAACATTTTTAAAAATTAAATTATACTTTGTTTTCATTTGCGACCTGAATATAGAGCAATTGTTTGTATATTGAAGAGATTCATTGCAATGGTTTGATGTAAACAAAAATAATATTAAATAATTTACTTTGAATGATCAACGCAGCATTTATTATTTAACACTTAGTTATTTGTTTCAGTTACTGTCACTGCTATTTATGGCAAGCTGAACAAACTGATGGGTCATCTTGCAGATAGTACAACAAACCAGGGGCTGATTAAGACTGCACGGGGCCCCTGGCTGCAATTGAAACTGGGGCCCTATCCAGCCAGTGTACCTTTAGATAAAATGATTGCTAGCAGCTAATATAAGACTGTAACTTGTAAATATTCATCCAAAATGATTATTTATGAAGAAACCGAATTGGAAGAAATAACTTTTTGTCGGTATCATAAAATTGAGTGTAAAAGACAATTAATAAAATTAAAAAACACATGAAAAAAAAACCTCACACCCCACACCGGGGATTGAACCCGCCACCGCTTGCACCACAAGCCTTAGTACTTCACATTCGGCCACGAAAGCTCATTTAGGGTTGTCAATTAAAAAAATATATATAATATTCTTTAATAATTTCTGTTATTGAGCCTATCAAATCAGGTTTTTTGACTGCTAAGACTATCGTGTGGGAAAAGAGATCATTTTAATAGATGAGATTTTATTAATTTATCATATTTTCAGCAATTCATGTATACATTTGTCCACATTTGTTATAAAATATGCTAAGTTTGGGGGCCCTAAATCATCGGGGGCCCCTGGCTTTAGCCCGTTCAGCCCCCCCCCTTAATCCGCCACAGCAACAAACTATTGGAGGCCTATACAAAATTTTATCAAACTCTACCTCATTATCAAAACATAATAAGTTTATAGTCTTTGGGCTATGAACTTATTATGTTGAGTTTTCTACGTTAAAGTCTGCTAGGATATTCAGCAATTGAAAGTGAACACAAAGGATTATTAAAAATTTAGATTGTGTCACAAATAACAGCTCCCAAAATTAACTTCCATTTTCATAAATTCAATTGATTAACCAAATCTACTTAGGACTAGATGTTTCTTTTTGTCTAGCAAGTTGCCACAGGGGTCCTCAGAAAATGTATAAACAACACACATTAGATTTCATATTTGAGACTGCAACAGTCTCTTAAGAAGAAAACTTATAAAGTAAATCTCAAGTGAGCAGAAATAATGTTTTTTTCAACATAAAATATAGCAAAAAGAGTGAATCTCATATCACATTTCTAATCTTCATTGCAGAACGAGCAATTTAAACAAATTAATTTTATTTTCCATTTCAGCACCTAGAAATATTTGTACTAAGTGAATGAATAAAAAAAAATTTGCAGCGCCCCCTGAAAATCTCCTGCCCCCCCCCCATTCAGACAAACCTAAATCCGCCACTGGTACGTATACTAGTATACGCATGAACCATAAGTCAACTATTGACCGGTTCCTTCCAGAAAACGTATTTAGGTTTGATGTCTATAATATCAATCCACATGATTTGACTGTATCCAATATCCTTTCTGTTATATTTAAAATAATGCTTTAAAAACTGAGATAACCTGTTTATGTCTGTTATCATCAAACCAATTTAATAGTATACTTTTTCATTAAATGCGCACATTAAGTGCTATAGTGATACAATTTTTCAATACAAAAGTTTTCAAACAAGGAATTGGTGTATTCAATAAAGTTAATGAACACTTTGATAAAGTTAATTTTAAAATGTGAAGTCTGCATGCTGAGTCTCTTAATGACCAAATATACAGACCTACTTTATCACACTGAGGTGGGAATGTTCTGAAAAGAGTGAAAGCGGAACTTACAACTTTTATGGCTGGTCAAAAGCATGCGCTGACACGGAAGTTTACGAAAAATAGTTACGTTGCACATCGTGCATAATTAAACTGGTATTTTTTAGCTTGTAAATGCACTGAATAAAGAACTGAAGTGAAAAAATATAATATAATTTCAGTCAGAGAAAGGATTGCATCATTTGGATTAAAGCTTTCATACAGGAAATAAAAAAAACAAAACAGATTGAAACAAGATAGCGGCCATTTTAAAGGCTTTCAACAATGCACATTAGGAGGCCGTACTTTAGCGAATACGGATTTTCAACTCTAGTGATCATAAAAACAAAGCTGCGAAATTGAAGACCCTGAAGACACCATCCAACTTGCCCTGATATCAAAATGCCCCAAATTTCGATGTAATTGTGTCAAAAATAAAGCAACATTTCTCAGAGAACTGAACTGTAAATTTGTGAAGAGATTTAAAGAAGAAATATCTGAGTTTTATATTAATAACTGATGATATTAATTTATCTTTAATTTATAATTTCAGTTAGTTTTTAAAGTAAGTTTGTGTTTATCCGACTTAATCGCATTTTAATGATTTATCATTATATCTAGTATGCCCATAAGGGCCGTTTGGCCTATAAACGTTATAACCATTACATTCGACTGTAAACTTTTATAATGTATCAAATAAATTCCCCCTGAAATATTGATCCTCCGTGTTATTTTTACTAAAATATCTACTCATAATCCTTTTTCGGATTCTTTTTTTCGACAATTGTCTATACTTTAAAATTAACGAGACACGTTTTTTTAGGCAGACCTCGCTACTTAGTGGGTAACATAAACAGAAATGTTTATATTTTGGGGTAACGAGCAAAAAAGTTCGCCGACCCCTGTATTAGATGAAAGTGAAAATTACCGATATGTCCATTTACTAGATGAAAGTGAAAATTACCGATATGTCCATTTCCTAGATGAAAGTGAAAATTACCGATATGTCCATTTACTAGATGAAAGGGAAAATTACCGATATGTCCATTTACTAGATGAATTTACCGATATGTCCATTTACTAGACGAAAGTGAAAATTACCGATATGTCCATTTACTAGTTGAAATTACCGGTATGTCCATTTACTAGATGAAATTACCGATATGTCCATTTACTAGATGAAATTACCGATATGTCCATTTACTAGATGAAATTACCGATATGTCCATTTACTAGATGAAATTACCCGTTATGTCCATTTACTAGATGAAATTTAAAAAAAACAAACACACATTAAAATGATATTCAACATATCCATACAGTATCGTGATTACTGAGTGCAGCAAGGATTTAACACTATGAGATTATTGGATAAATTCTACACAAATGATTCAAGAAAAATGAAATGTTGTAATATGACTAAAAACGTGGGGCTGGCGCTTCTCAGGCTTAGCTAATTAAATTCACTCATTTTCTTAGGGGCCGTCCATAAATGACGTCACGCTCCTGTACTGTTTCTTTCATGCTTTGCCATTTCCCTTTGGTGGTTTCGTCTTCCAGTATTTCTTGTAGGACTTGGAACTTATTGAATAGTGAGATTTTGAATTCTTCCTTTTTGGCTTGGTCCTTTAGGAGGGAGGTATTATACCGAGTCCTGTATGCTGTTTGCTCGGTATAATGTCTCTTTAGTTTTAATTTCATCCTGGCCACAAGAAGATGGTCAGCTCCCCTCTTAACACGTACGTCTTGGAGAGATCGCCTGCTCGTGGGAGATGCTGATCTTCTATCGAGCGCCTCCCCAGCCGGCGGATAGGGGAAAGCCCACCAGATATGGAGGGTACCGGGGAAATAAAATACCCGGGGTGGACCAAAATCAGCCCTACTGCCTTGTAGGAAGTGGAGGGATCCACAAAGGCTAGGGACCTAACCCGAACAAAGGCAGCTACCCATTGAGCTGTGAGGGGCAACCCCCCCAAGTGGTTGTGCGCAAGGCCAACAACCCTGCCATGTAAAAAATCATAGTTACAAAAACACCGAAAAGAGTAACAAAAGACATTTCAGTCCTGGGAGAGGATGGATTCCTTGAGGAGGAAAATATGACGCCTAATAGTGAAAGCCAAATCCTGGAAGCTATTAGGCCGACAACCATCATTTCTACCAGGACTACCACCGTCATTGGAGCTTGGAATGTCCGCACCATGTACGAGGCTGGTAAAGCTGCACAAATAGCCGCTGAGATGAGGAACTATAAGCTCACCATTCTCGGAATTAGTGAAGCAAGATGGACTGGATGGGGACAGAAGAGATTAATCTCAGGAGAGATGGTGTTATTTTCGGGACACGAAGAAGAAGATGCCCCACATACCCTGGGTGTTGCTATGATGCTATCAAGGGCAGCACAAGGAGCACTCATTGGATGGGAGGCCCATGGACCTAGAATTCTTTTAGCAACCTTTCGAACAAAGAAACGTAGCATCAACCTAGATGTTATACAATGCTACGCACCAACTAATGAAAGTGATGAAGGAGACAAAGAAGAATTGTACAATAGAGTAATGATCATAGTCCAGGGTCGCCCACGGAGGAACATCGTCGTCCTCATGGGAGACTTTAATGCCAAGATTGGCAATAGCAACACAGGGTACGAAGAGGTTATGGGACAGCAAGGGATAGGCGAGATGAACGACAATGGTGAGAGGTTTGCTGACCTATGTGCCGCAGCAGACCTGGTCATAGGGGGGAGTATTTTCCAGCACAAGAGGATTCACAAAGCTACATGGGTCTCAACGGACATGAGAACGATGAACCAAATAGACCATGTATGTATTTCTAAAAAATTCAGGCGATCTCTCCAAGACGTACGTGTTTCTTACAATTTATTTAATGACATTAAAATTTTTTTTTAATATTTAAAAAAAAACAACAGTGCTTCTCAATGTGCCGGTCGGTAGGCCATCAGAAGCTGGTTGGCGTAAGCTATCAAGACATGAAAATTAAATCTAATTATAATCCTTAAGTTTGAGAATCCACAAGATTACATATGAAATTGTTACACTGCGTCGTTTGATGTTGACATCAACGCATTTGTGATGTAACCGCAGCTCCGTTTGGTTCTCTCATGGACTTTTTTGCCCGTTACCCCAAAATATACAAGTTAATATGTGCTTTACCCCCCCCCCAACCCCCAGACTCCATGTCCTGCTCACATAACTCGGGGATTGGGGGAGCGTCGTTAGCCCCCCCCCCACCCGAAAATGCTACTGGTGAGTTTTACAAGCATGACAAGTGTCTAAAAATGATCTGAATAGGATTATGTGTAGATATTTTAAGTCAAAACGACAAGGAATGTCCCTTTTCTTTAAAAGGGGCGGGGGGTGTAGAGAATCTATTTGATAGAAATAAAAACGTTTTAAGTTTGATATAATTGTTCGATTGGTTTTTGGTCAATCGCCCCTGGCCATTCTAGTCTTCTAGATCAGTGCATTTCTAAGTGGTGGTCCACGGACCAGTGCCGGTCCGTGGGCCATCCGCTGCCGGTCAGCAGATGTTCTAAAAAAAGGACAGAAAAAATTGTCAGTGCAGGGAAATTAGTGCATCGGTCTCTGGTGCAATGGCAAAAATTCCTGCCGGTCCGCCATACTAAAAAGTTTGAGAAGCACTGTTCTAGATATAATGGTAAATGAGCCCATTTAAAATTAGTCAAGTATTCATTAACTTTATTGACTGCATTAAATTCTTGACATCCCAATTCGAGAGGAGCACAAAACAACTTTTCTTCTTAGCTCAGTTTTTAAGGCATTAATTTTAAATATCACAGAAATAATACGTCATACAGATAAGTCATGTGGATTAAGATTATTGACACTCGTGTCAATATAAATGAAAGTAGGGTAGATTTAGGTGTCTTCGTATAGTACGTAGGTAAGAAATCTACATAGTTGTCAAATTTAAAAAAAATGCATTTTCTGGAAGGAACCGGTTAAATAATGGGCATATGTTCCAAGCGTACAGGTACACATGACGTATTTTAATATATCTAGTGGATTGTAGTGGGTGGTATATGTCCCAAATGAGTCTGCATTACACCCAAGAATTCCCTTTTTGACCCTAGTTGAGGTTATTTACCTCTGTTCGCCGACCTCTTTCTTACCGGATGCCAGTCAGTCAGTTGAGGGATTTTTTAAAAATAAATTGTAAAAATGTTATTTTTTAATAATTTTTTTCTAAACAAAGACTTTAACCGTGATGATTAATAGTCAATGTTTATTTTGTATGCATTAAAATAAAATATAATTTGAGGATGTTAAGACAGTTCGTTTTCTGAAGGCCTGTTAAACGTTTTTAAAAAAATGCTACACGCGGATTACGATATTACAATGTAGATCTTCACTAAATAAATAATAAATACTTAAATGACAATAAAAGTGATTTGAAACATACTTATTTTCAAATAGAAAATAAAGTGTTGTTTGTTGTTGTTGTTTTTTAAAAAAAATTTTGGGTCAAAGATTTGTGACGTATTTTTAGAGGGGGGTCTAAGTTTTTGTGACGACGCGTGACGAGGGGGGGGAGGGGGTAAAAAATCGACAAAAATGGCCGTGACGTCATTTATGGACGGCCCCTTACTCGTCACTTGTAAACCCTAATCATTTTAGCCAAACGCCTATAAAGCGCCCGCACACGTTTTTAGTCATATTACCTCATAGTACTTGAGCATATAAGTTTGAAATTTTTATCAATCCAGAAAAAGATTTTTCCTTCATAATTCTGTGAAAAAAATATTTTCTTTTTTTAGTCCGCTTATAAATGTGGTTTTTAAAAATATATTTTTTACTTCTATTTTTTTTTAGTCTTCTTGTTAGTCTAAGTGTATGCTATGGTGAGTTTTGAAGTATTGATTATGTTCAAATATAATACGCATTGCCCGACAAACATTTACAAATTGGAAATGACTGATCTCCCCTTGATGTTAAACATGGTTGATGTGGTCGGGGTTGGTGTGAACTCAGCATGTGAATGTAATGTAAACAAGAGCAGACGGATAATACATATGCTTATATATAGATTAACTAAAACGTTCAATAATTTAATAACGGTACATTCGATCAATCTGAAATTTTGATACAATGCACTGTCATCCAAGATCTATCTGTGGTAAAATTTTGAGATCTCTAGGACCAACAGAAGTGGTTTAATTTTACGTTGGCAGATCTGAAAAATTGTGGACAAACAGGAACGAAAGTGAGTTAATAAAAACGTGGTAAAAAGCAGACAACATGTTGTCGTGGATCAATACTTTGCTAAGAAATCATTAGTGAGGCAAAGAAAATGAAAGGTGAAACAGAAAATTAGAAAGCGCAAAATAAAAATAAAAGTATTTTAAAAATTAGAGAAAAAAATATACTTATGTTTGAGTATTATTTTACGTATATTTAGTGTAGAGTTGTACTAAATGTAAGAGGTTTTATTTAGCATTAATTCATGTACAGTTTGTACATAGCGCATTATTTTCTTAAAGTTAAGTTTTTCGGACGTATTACCACAATGTTTTTTGCCATCCTCTCTCCTCTCTTACCACCTCCTCCGACACTTCGCCCAATGTTTTTTGCCATCCTCTCTCCTCTCTTACCACCTCCTCCGACACTTCGCCCAATGTTTTTTGCCATCCTCTCTCCTCTCTTACCACCTCTTCCGACACTTCGCCCAATGTTTTTTGCCATCCTCTCTCCTCTCTTACCACCTCTTCCGACACTTCGCCCAATGTTTTTTGCCATCCTCTCTCCTCTCTTACCACCTCCTCCGACACTTCGCCCAATGTTTTTTGCCATCCTCTCTCCTCTCTTACCACCTCTTCCGACACTTCGCCCAATGTTTTTTGCCATACTCTCTCCTCTCTTACCACCTCTTCCGACACTTCGCCCAATGTTTTTTGCCATCCTCTCTCCTCTCTTACCACCTCTTCCGACACTTCGCCCAATGTTTTTTGCCATCCTCTCTCCTCTCTTACCACCTCCTCCGACACTTCGCCTCACTCCAAAGGTCATGGTTCACATTTGTGTTAAGGATTCAAGAATCCTACTTTATTTTTCTCTGATTTTCAATGTCATTTTCAATTTTAACGTTGTTTCTGTGAGGCTAGGAACGGATTAGGCATGTCACATGTAAAACTTGCTTCGATATACGAAACATCCAGGATACGAAGGCCACCACGGAACATTATTAATTTCGTATCTCGAGGGACTACCGTATAGGAAATTAGTATCCTCTATTCTGCTCTGCATAACATTCCATCCTCTGCCCTGCCCTGGTGCCCAGCAAAACTTACCATCCTATGCCCGACCCAGTGCCCTACACAAAATACCATCCATATGCCAGGTCATGGAGCTCTTGACAACTTACCATCATCTGCCCTGTCTTGATGCCCTGTTAAGCATACCATCCTCTATCCTGTGCCCTGCACAACATACCTTCCATATGACCGACCCTGGTGCCCTACACAACATACCATCGCCTGCCCAGCCCTGAGGGCACAACGAATACAAAATAAATTGACAAGTGATCCTCCATTGATTAGAGAGTAAATCAGGCGTATTCTTAGCCGCGCCTCAATTGGCGCCAACACAACAATAAAACTATGAACCAATCAATGGGCCGGGATCACATACTGATGACATCATGCTTCCGGTCACGGGGAAAATTCCTTAATTTATTCCATCACATAAAGGCATCGGCTGTGAATATAAAAAAAAAGAGTTAAGCCATTTATTCATGACAAAAAAATAAAAACAAAAAAACAAAACATAAATACAGTTATAGTTTTGGATTATTATTATTTAAATATTTGGAATTAGTTTATTTAGTTTAGTTTGTACCGTTACTTTAACATTCCTGTCCACATTTGATGTGATGAGATGTGGTGATAAAATTAGTTTGTAATTTTCACATTATTATCGAGTTATTTATTAGCTATGAAGTTCTTCTAACGCCGCTGTCATAGCCCAGAAACCTTAAAGCTATATAACATAGTCCTGGTGGGGAGAAAAGATTTACTTTGATTGAAGTTCTGAGATTTATTTAAACTCACGGACTACTTTCAGAAATCAGTTTTTGCCACCCCCACCCACTTGAGATTTAGTGATCGTCTTTGTGGGGGTGGGAGGGTCAAAAGATCGATGCCAACAATGTATCGATGATGACTTTGGGCTTCCTAATACCTCACTAAATAAGACGCACGATCGAACATGCTACGCTAATGATCTAATCAATGGTATCGATTCCCTTCTATCGACACAAACCCAACGTCACCTTTTTATTATTATTATCATTCTTGTTTTTACTTTAATACAGAGTCAAACGAAGTTTTCAAATCGTCGATATGCAAATTTTGGATATATTGTCATAATATTCAAACACAGTCCCAGAACTAAGATTTGGTACCATCTGACACAGTCATAGAACTTGCATTTGGTACCATCTGACACAGTCCTAAAACTTGGCTTTGGTACCATCTGACACAGTCCTAGAACTTGGTTTTGGTACCATCTGACACAGTCCTAGAACTTGGTTTTGGTACCATCTGACACAGTCCTAGAACTTGGTTTTGGTACCATCTGACACAGTCCTAGAACTTGGTTTTGGTACCATCTGACACAGTCCTAGAACTTGGCTTTGGTGCCATCTGACACAGTCCTAGAACTTGGTTTTGGTACCATCTACATAGTCCTAGAACTTGGTTTTGGTACCATCTGACACAGTCCTAGAACTTGGTTTTGGTACCATCTGACACATTCCTAGAACTTGGTTTTGGTACCATCTGACACAGTCCTAGAACATGGTTTTGGTACCATCTGACACAGTCTTAGAACGTGGTTTTGGTACCATCTGACACAATCCTAGAACTCGGTTTTGGTACCATCTGACACAGTCCTAGAACGTGGTTTTGGTACCATCTGACACAGTCCTAGAACTTGGCTTTTGTTCCATCTGACACAGTCCCAGTACTTGGCTTTTGTTCCATCTGACACAGTCCTAGAACTTGGCTTTGGTACTCTCTGCTAGCGAATGTGCCATCTTGTGATAGCAGTTTCATTAGTCTGAGACAGAGTGTCGAGCTGACAGTTTCATTAGTCTGAGACAGCGTGTCGAGCTGACAGTTTCATTAGTCTGAGACAGAGTGTCGAGCCGACAGTTTCATAAGTCTGAGACAGAGTGTCGAGCCGACAGTTGAGCTTAAACGAGAACGATGGAAACCTTCATCTCAAGTTTTCTTCTCGCTGTGTTGTGTGTTGTGCTGTTCACAAATGCCAGCAGTGGTTTCACAGGTAAATCTTACTGGGATCCTTTCAATCATTTTTTCCACGGGTTAATTTTATTGTGATTCTGTAAATCTTTGTTCCAAAGGTAAGTTTGATTTTAATTTTATTCATCATTATTTCCCATGTTGTCACTTCAATCTCTGGAGATTGTTCTGAAAAAAATTTAATATTTTAGAGATCACTTGCAAAAGCAAGAGAAATAAAGGAAAAAGAAAACAGCTTGTGCAAACAGTTTTATGTTGTTGTGACTTTGCAAACAATATGTTTAATATATCATTTTAACATGTTTATTTTCTATCGCATATTTTCTTAAGGAAAATAAAACAGACAACAACAAGCAATTAAAGAGTTAAAATAATTTAATTTAAGTACAGAATGCTTGGCATAGATACAGAGCACACGTTGTACACTATATTCAACTGTTATCTTTATCACGTCGCCAGTAAACGGTACGTTCACCATGGAGAACACAACGGATTGGTTGGCAGTGGCCAGTGGTGACTCCGTGCTCTTCACCTACTCCACCAAATTTGACATCGACAGCAGCAGTGAAAACCTTCTCATCGCCATAGGTGGCGACACTGTGGAGGTAAGAGAAAAGATTGACTGCGACATTATAGAGGTAAGAGCAATGATTGACTGCGACATTATAGAGGTAAGAGCAATGATTGACTGCGACATTATAGAGGTAAGAGCAATGATTGACTGCGACATTATAGAGGTAAGAGCAATGATTGACTGCGACATTATAGAGGTAAGAGCAATGATTGACTGCGACATTATAGAGGTAAGAGCAATGATTGACTGCGACATTATAGAGGTAAGAGCAATGATTGACTGCGACATTATAGAGGTAAGAGCAATGATTGACTGCGACATTATAGAGGTAAGAGCAATGATTGACTGCGACATTATATAGGTAAGAGCAATGATTGACTGCGACATTATAGAGGTAAGAGCAATGATTGACTGCGACATTATAGAGGTAAGAGCAATGATTGACTGCGACATTATAGAGGTAAGAGCAATGATTGATTGCGACATTATAGAGGTAAGAGCAATGATTGACTACGATACTGTGGAGGTAAGAGCAATAATTGACTGCGACATTATAGAGGTTAGAGCAATCATTTACTACGATACTGTGGAGGTAAGAGCAATGATTGACTGCGACATTATAGAGGCAAAAGGAATGATTGACTACGATACTGTGGAGGTAAGAGCAATGATTGACTGCGACATTATAGAGGTAAGAGCAATGATTGACTACGATACGGTGGAGATAAGAGCAATAATTGACTGCGACATTATAGAGGTTAGAGCAATCATTGACTACGATACTGTGGAGGTAAGAGCAATGATTGACTGCGACATTATAGAGCTAAGAGCAATAATTGACTACGATACTGTGGAGGTAAGAGCAATGATTGACTACGATGCTGTGGAGGTAAGAGCAATCATTGACTACGATACTGTGGAGTTAAGAAAAATTATACAATGTGATACTAATACTTTTTTCGATAATTAGTATAGCGCTGTACCCCATTAAGCAACTGGACTCACAACGCTTACCTAAAAATAGTAACACACATATTATTATCAATGCATTCAATTTGAAACATACATTCCTAACTACAACATGTTATTATTATGACAGTACGGCGCACATAAGCATATCCTAACTACAACATATTATTATTATTATGACAGTACAGCGCACATAAGCTACGTTTATCGTTTAAAGAAATGTTTGATTGTTGTTTAATTAATTTTTAAAGTAAAGTCTGAAGAGATGTTTTGTACAGTCAGTTATTAACTCTTTTATCTCGTGTTGTGTGCCGTGTTAACCAGTTATTTACTCTTTCATCTCGTGTTGCTGGCCGTGTTAACCAGTTATTTACTCTTTCATCTCGTGTTGCTGGCCGTGTTAACCAGTTATTTACTCTTTCATCTCGTGTTGTGTGCCGTGTTAACCAGTTATTAACTCTTTTATCTCGTGTTGTGTGCCGTGTTAACCAGTTATTAACTCTTTTATCTCGTGTTGTGTGCCATGTTAACCAATTATTTACTCTTTTATCTTGTGTTGTGTTGCCGTGCTAACCAATTATTTATTCTTTTATCTGTGTTGTGTGCCATGTTAACCAGTTATTTATTCTTTTATCTTGTGTTGTGTGCCGTGTTAACCAGTTATTTATTCTTTTATCTTGTGTTCTGTGCCGTGTTAACCAGTTATTTATTCTTTTATCTTGTGTTGTGTGCCGTGTTAACCAGTTATTTATTCTTTTATCTTGTGTTCTGTGCCGTGTTAACCAGTTATTTATTCTTTTATCTTGTGTTGTGTGTCGTGTTAACCGGTTATTAACTCTTTTATCTTGTGTTGTGTGCCGTGCTAACCAATTATTTACTCTTTTATCTTGTGTTGTGTGCCGTGCTAACCAATTATTTACTCTTTTATCTTGTGTTGTGTGCCGTGCTAACCAATTATTTACTCTTTTATCTCGTGTTGTGTACCGTGTTAACCAGTTATTAACTCTTTTATCTCGTGTTGTGTGCCGTGTTAACCAGTTATTAACTCTTTTATCTCGTGTTGTGTGCCGTGTTAACCAGTTATTAACTCTTTTATCTCGTGGTGTGTGCCGTGTTAACCATTTATTAACTCTTTTATCTCGTGTTGTGTGCCGTGTTAACCAGTTATTAACTCTTTTATCTCGTGTTGTGTGCCGTGTTAACCAGTTATTAACTCTTTTATCTCGTGTTGTGTGCCGTGTTAACCAGTTATTAACTCTTTTATCTCGTGGTGTGTGCCGTGTTAACCATTTATTAACTCTTTTATCTCGTGTTGTGTGCCGTGTTAACCAGTTATTAACTCTTTTATCTCGTGTTGTGTGCCGTGTTAACCAGCCAAACTAATGATTCTACCCTGTGACTGCAAATTAAACTTATAACTTCTCTCTGCGTATTAAACAGTGTGTATGCCTTGTGTAACTGTGTATGTCTATATGTTCGGTTTGTGTGTGAGTTGTGTAATGCATTGTGTAAATTTGGGTGCGTATGTGAGTCTAATGTGTTGTCAGTGTGTTTGAAAGTCCGACAACTTTTTCATTACTTCACTAATGTTGGTATTTTATACAATTATTTCCCCAGTTCTACAACGAGTCATCGCTGGATGCCATGGATTGGATTCTAGCAGACGACACGGGGGTCATGGCGACAAGAAACTCAACTCTCATTGTAAAATTCTCTGTTTATATGGGTTATTAAATTATAATTTAATCTGTCATAAGGTAAAATTCCATTCATTGAGAGCGTTGCCTATAGCTACGTGAAGTTACTCTGTAGTGTGTCGTCTGCAGATTGTAAGTCATACCATTAGTTATACCATTAGTTATACCCAGTGGCGTAGCTTGGGTGGTGCGGTGGGGCGGTCCGCCCCGGGCGGCACACAAGTTAGGGGCGGCATTTGGGGGCATTTGAAAAGTACAGCGCTTTCGGACAGCCACCTTTTTTCTTTTGAAAGAGGAAAGCCCGGGTGAAAATAAAATATTCGTACTTTCGAGTCGTAATTAACGGATTCTCAAGAATTTTTTTAAATTACACACTGTTTGTTATAACTAACGCATAACCGTTAAGAAATGTAAAATCGCTTAAAAATTGTATTGATTTGTTTTGAAAATTAAGCGGTATACATCACAGATGACGTTTTTTATTTTTATAAGAAAACGACACAAAGAACACACCACCGCTGGACCGAATATACTATTAATATCGCCGCGACAGTTATTGCGTGGATTTTCGACATGCACAGAATGGTAAGCGAACAAGTACCTACATGGCATGGTGATTCAAATATTGTGTTTAACTTGCAAGTAGCAATTTATATTACTGTATAAGTTTACAGAAAATTATTCTAAGGTAATTTATTAAAAATTAATTATATTTTTTTTCATTAAAGTAGCACAAACAAAATTTGTGTATTTCATTATAAAATACGTTTATTCAATAAAACTTTTACGCCTATCCTATTAAAGTAATGTTTAGATAGTTTGAATTAGTCTATTGTACGGAAAATTATTGCTATTTTTTACAAGAAAGATTAATCGCGATTGTTGTTTTTTTCTCCAAGTTTTGCATAATGGTGAAAATTTGTTAAGATCGTGGATGGTGTATTCACCATTGAAGAAAATTAAATGATACTTTGTTGTAAACTGTTTGATGATCTTTTCCAATCAAATTTTAAGACGGAATAATGGTTTTAACAACTAGTGTAAATCTCAAAATAAGTCATCACGAGTTGAGTCTACTGCATATTCGATCATTTTCCCAATGGAAGGAATTAGAAATAAGAATTGGACATGGTGCAACTTTTGATAAACTACAACAACAGAATATTGATAAAGAAATAAGAAAAAATGAAAGCAAAAACTCACAATACTTGATATAATTAGATTCTAAGCAACAACAAAAAATTTGGCGTAGAGGGGTCATCGTGAAAGTATTCATGAGGAAGACATCAATTCAGTTGAAAATAGAGGACATTTTCTAGAGCTTTTGGACTTGTTGGCCAAGTCCGACCCAGTATTACGTGAACATTTAGTAAACATTAAGATGAGTAATAAATATAGTGTCTCCTATTTCTTCACTCATAGCTTTGAGTGAAGAGAAAAGGGCCAGGAGAAAGGGCAGGGGGGGCAGAGGAGTAGGAGTACACGCCATCGTCCCATGAGGACGGACCTTTGCCATACAATTTGTGGAAAATGATTCGAAATGAATTCATAGACTTATTGAGTGGCGCAGTGAGAAAAACAACTATGGACCAAATAAAGCAAGCTAAAAACTTGTGTATGATATTTTACAGCACTCCAGATATTTCCCGTAAAGTTTAAACCAGTCAAATTAAAAGATACGTAGTTATTGATATCAGCGAAGTTAAAGTTGTAGAATCGTATATTTACTTTGTAGAAAATAAAGGAAAAACTGCTAAGAGAATCACAAATATGATTTTAAAGAAATTAGAAAATGTTGAGATACAAAAAAGTTGCAGAGGAGAGAGCTTACGATAATGCTTCCGTCAATCTAAATGCAGAGTTTGTAGCATGCACACATCATTCATTTACATCATTTTGGAACTATCGAAAAGTTGTTATTATTTTTTTTAAATTCTTCCACTCGTCGATGGGAAGTTTTACTTTATGTCACAGGTCAAGGTGTCAAACGCAGCGTTGAAACTCGCTGGAGCGCTTGAGCAGAAGCAGTAACTATAGTAAAAAATCATTTTTTTTTACATTTTAAGCGCCTTGGAAAAATTGACATCGTTTCAATCATACTTATCTAACAGATCACAGGTAGTATCAGTAGATGGCTGTATCTCTCACAAAGCTGACTTGCTTTATGGTGTGCCTCAGGGCTCTGTTTTGGGTCCGGTACTTTTTGTACTATATACAAGGCCACTACTTCTACTGCTCGAAAACCATTCAGTTAAAAACCAATCATTTGCAGATGATACTCAGCTATATACTCACACTGATCCCTCTAATATTGTCCAATTGATGCAAGAGTGCATTGGGGAGGTAAAGTCTTGGATGACGTTAAGCAAACTCAAGCTGAATGATGACAAGACTGAAGCACTTCTATTTTGCAACAATAAATCACGCAGTACTTTGTCTCTTCCGAAGTCAATTCACGTAGCCAGTTCGGATATTCTGTTCACAACATCGACTAGGAATCTTGGCTACATTATTTCTGACAACATGTCTACTAACAACTTCATCAATCACATCTGTCGCTCTGCCTACACTGCCATTCGTCAGATCAGCTCAATCCGTCATTACTTAACAGTTAGTGCAACAAAAACTCTAGTCTGTGCTCTTGTACTAGCTCGTATGGATTACTACAATTCTCTTCTGTCAGGTGCGCCAAAACAATGCATTGAAAAACTACAGAAAGTTCAAAATTCAGCTGCCAGACTGGTGCTCAAGGCAAAAAAACATGACCATGCTACTCCGCAACTTTACTCACTTCATTGGCTACCTATACAAGCCCGAATTGATTACAAACTGGCCGTTCTCTGTCACAACTTCTTTTCGGACTCATGCCCATCGTATCTTACTGAACTTTTGTCGGTCTACTCACCCACTCGCCAGCTACGATCTTCTGCAGACACACGCGTTCTCTCTGTTCCTACGACACGCACCAAAACATTTGATGAAAGGTCGTTCTCTTTTTGTGCAGCCAAACAATGGAATTCTCTACCATTACACATACGTAGTATTCAAACAACGAAGTCCTTCAAGACTGCACTTAAGACACATCTTTTCAACATTTATTTTCAAAATTAATGAAACAACATTTCTTGTAAATGATTAACGTAGCTTATGTATAATGTACTGTAATTTTTGTGTTTGTTATGATATGAAAGTTAATTTAATACTTATAGGTATGTTATTTCTTTCATGTAAAGCGCTGTGAGCCCAGTTTCTTACTGGGATACAGCGCTATATAAATAATCAATTTATTATTATTATTATCTGAAGAAGAAAATAGTAAAACGAGATCACTTGCTGAAAATTTTCTCAATTCAAAGCAATCTGTTTCTTTTCTATGTTGTCACAACTTATGGGAACCCGTCTTTTTTGTAAATTAATGATGCTCAAAAATACCTTCAAATAAAATGTTCACCAATGCCATATACAACTAAATTCTTTGCAAACCCATTTCATGGAACAAAGAGATGTGCTAATGGAAAAAGCCGTTATAGCAGCCAAAAGAATGTGTGAAGAGATGGAGACATCGACTGAACGCCAAATTAGAAGGGAAAAACATGTGAGTGGGGAAAATTTAAAAGACGTGGTCTTATCTTTAGAACATGAAGTACGACGATAAATTTTTTAATCCATGGATCGAATTATAAAGGAATTAAAAGAACGCTTTGGTCAGTTGCATGTCCTTGTAAGAAAATATTCGTGCATATATCCCATGTAACCTACTGAATGAAGAAATTAAATGTCAAATAAATGATTTTATTGACATTGATAAAGAACAGTTTCATATTGAAAGAAGAATGATCCAGGTTTCATGGCTGAACCTAAACCACAAAAAGAGGCATTGCGTTGGGAAAATGGAGGAAAAGCCCCCCATGATCTATTAAAATTTATTAAGGTAAATTTATAATATTAAAACAGGGTATTACCTAATACCCTGTTTTTATATTATAAATTTACCTATTTTAAAGCCTGATTGCAGTCTCACCCCCATTACTTTAAAATTTATTAAACAGTATAGATTGGAAACTTCTGAACCCAACATTGTAATCTTGCTAAGAATTTTTATAACAATAATTGTTATCAGTGTCGCTAGTTGTGAAAGGAGCTTCTCCAAACTGAAGTTGATAAAAAATTATCTTCGTTCCACAATGAATGCATGATTTAAGACTATTTTAAGACTACAAAATCTTGCAATATTGTCCATAGAGCAAAATATAACAAATTATTTAAACTTTGATAGCATAATACACGATTTTCTACTATGTAAGTTAAGAAAATAAATGTATAAATAATATGTTTACATACTAATGTACACAATTTGTTCATAAAAAATAATTCAATTATTTATTTATAAATACAAAACGAAAGCATACTAATTGGTATTTTTTGGTGAACATTTGGAATACGTTTGTCTCATGGGGGGGGGTGCTTCAACCTCATTAACTTTCTTGTAACCTTAAAAAAAGTATCTTGTATTGTCCGTAATTCTTATAAAATATGTATTTATAGGTATAACATCTTATTTGGCCTCCTTTATTGCCACTAACTTAAATATGGCATCCAATGGTACAAATGTTCGCCACCTTTACTTTGTTTCAATTACAATTATTTATTTATGTTTCTTAATTTATAAAAATCATAATTATATTAACTTTAAAAGGGCGGCAAATTGGAGACCGCCGGGGCGGCAAAAGGTCTAGCTACGCCACTGGTTATACCATTAGTTATACCATTAGTTATACCATTAGTTATACCATTAGTTATACCATTAGTTATACCATTAGTTATACCATTAGTTATACCATTAGTTATACCATTAGTTATACCATTAGTTATACCATTAGTTATACCATTAGTTATACCATTAGTTATACCATTAGTTATACCATTAGTTATACCATTAGTTATACCATTAGTTATACCATTAGATATACTATTAGTTCAGCCTTCGTTGAGACTTTACAAATTGTTGGATATTAATTAACAAATTGAAAATTCACGCTTATAGAGGATTTGAATTTTGTATATTTATTTTTAAAAAAAAAGATCTTTTCAGTTAAGACTATTTTCTTATGAATTAGAAGGAGTTGGGTGATTAAGTAAACAAAAAATTAGAATGTCAAATTCCGAAGACGGGATGACGACACATTCGGGCGGGGATAGGGAGTGGGGTGGACATATCAGGCAAACTCGTAGGACGCAATACTCTTCTGTAAAGAAGGAGCGTCTGTAACAGATAAGATAACAAACACCCACTGATCTGAATAGGGGTTTTCTTATACAAGATTTGATCAGTTTGTTTAGTTTTTTAAAAAGGAAATTGACTCTAAATATGAAAACAAATGACCCCAAAAAAGTCTATTTTGATGTTGCGAATAAATTTGAATTTTGGAATCCAACAAACACAAGCGTGAGAGAAAGCTTGATGAGCGACAGTAGCTGCCTAGTTTCGGACCATTACCGGACTTAATAGGACGATCCTATGTTATTATTTGTTTGTGTAAACATAGAGGTTAGTCTTACGCCCAGTTCACCAGGTCGTGAATGAGAAGACGGGAGTATGGAAACAAAGTGCCTCGACGAGAACCTATTGGAAAACACTACATCAGAGAGTATGTCACACGCACCTAATGTCACACGCACAGTATGTTACACGCAGCTAATGTCACACGCACTTAATGTCACCAGCGTCTTATATTGACAATAAGTCTAACATAATGTCATGAGTCATGATGGTTATGATCCTGAAGCCAAAGTATCAAGAACTCTCCTCTCATGCCATCACTGACGGTGTGTTTACACTTACGACTCTAATCAGAAACACAGTGTTGTGTGTAGATATAAACACAATGTTGTGTGCAGATATAAACACAATGTTGTTGTGTGCAGATATAAACACAATGTTGTGTGCAGATATAAACACAATGTTGTTGTGTGCAGATATAAACACAATGTTGTGTGCAGATATAAACACAATGTTGTTGTGTGCAGATATAAACACAATGTTGTGTGCGGATATAAACACAATGTTGTTGTGTGCAGATATAAACACAATGTTGTGTGCGAATATAAACACAATGTTGTGTGCAGATATAATATTCAGTTGCGGTAAAACTTGAAAAGATTTATGGAGTTATTTATTATGTTTCTGTGGACATTTGTCCTCTGTTGATAATCCGTTTTCTAATCGCCCCAAACGACACCACCCGTAAACAAAAGTAGCCACAATCGTCACACTGATATCTCTCTCTAACCCCCCCCCCGCCCACAGTTTTTTCTCTCTCCCCCTTCCCCATCTTTACATGCCTGTCTTGCCTCACTCCAGGTGTTTGACGAACAGTTGAAACCGGTGCTGACCTTTGGCCTGGATCCAGTTTATCTCCTGAACGTCACTCACGGCTTGAAGTCCGGCAGGTGGTCATTCAATGGCCGACACAAGATGACGGTGACAGGTATACGTCAGCCCTCGTGTCCAGTGGCATGTAGCCATGACACGTGCGTCGATGGTCCGTTATTAATTGTTTGTGTTGCATTAGTTAATGTTTACCACAAGCGAAGCTGTGCATTTCTGTTTTCATTGAAGACTATGGTTGCACGAGGTTTTGAAAATTTAATTTTCCTAACAATTTTTCCCCTTATCAACTTGGGGTTTTGTGTTCTCGTCAGATGCTGTTTCCCCTGGAAGTATTATTCGGGGCGTCATGACTCTAATCTGCGCCCAGGGTCCAAACAGCACGTTGGTGCGTACGGTCGTCTCCAACTACTACATGGTGCCGTACCCGGAGATTACTGCAGAGAACAGGTCGCTCTTAAACCAACCGATAATGGGCATCTTTAGAACCCACGTGACCCTGAGGTCGTCACGTGATCTCGTCGACAGCTTCGTGGAATGTTTCACCTTCCCCGAGATGACGTCCAAGGAGGTCAGGTTGACCGTACAGCAAATCACGGTAAACATTTCGATTGTCTTCCCCTTGCGTACTCGTACAGCAAATCATGGTAAACATTTCGATTGTTTCCCTTCAGCAAACACAATGAACGCTTCAATTTCTTTTTTTCCCTAAATAGTTATTCACGGCGAAAGCAGCATAAACTATAACAAGATTATCGAGTTAATAAAACGTCGCACCTCTCAAAAGCTATTTTTGGTCCCTTTATCTTTAATTTTATAAGAATTTCACTTCGTCATACAATCCCCGCTTTCATTTTGCCAACTGCCCCATATATTTTCTACAATCTTTTGAATTATATTAACGTTTTAACACATCCTCCCTTTTTTTTTGTTCACCACCGATTTATTACATCAGCATTAAAACTTCCTGAAAACGCCAAAAAGTTGTCTATGTCCAATGTGAAATTGTTGTTTAAAAGAAAGTCATTTAGCGCAGATGTCGGGAATGTCACGCCTGCCGAAGAGAATGTCTCTCTTTCAGGGTTGTACTCACCCAATCTAACACTGAGCGGTTCTAATGACGCCACCAGGTTTACAACAACAAGACGTATGGCATGCCGCTGGACACCCTCAGGGCCCTGGACGCGTTGACCGGGTCGAAGATCTCCTCCTTGAGCTCCTACCAGAACAACATCGGCGTCCTTGAACTTCCCTTCATTCCCCTGGCCAACTTGTCGGACGAGGTGGTCGTGACGGCCGAGGTGTCTGTTCGTGTGGAGGATTACAGTGACCTGAAGGTAGGTGGTGGCCCTTGTTACAGTGACCTGAAGGTAGGTCGTGGCCCTTGTTACAGTGACCTGAAGGTAGGTGGCGCCCCTTGTTACAGTGACCTGAAAGTAGGTGGTGGCTCTTGTTACAGTGACCTGAAGGTAGGTGGTGGCCCTTGTTACAGTGACCTGAAGGTAGGTGGTGGCCCTTGTTACAGTGACCTGAAGGTAGGTGGTGGCCCTTGTTACAGTGACCTGAAGGTAGGTGGTGGCCCTTGTTACAGTGACCTGAAGTTAGGTAGTGGCCCTTGTTACAGTGACCTGAAGGTGAGTGGTGGCCCTTGTTACAGTGACCTGAAGGTAGGCAGTGACCCTTGTTACAGTGACTTGAAGGTAGGTGGGGGCCCTTGTTACAGTGACCTGAAGGTAGGTGGTGGCCCTTGTTACAGTAACCTGAAGGAAGGTGGTGGCCCTTCTTACAGTGACCTGAAGGTGAGTAGTGGCCCTTGTTACAGTGACCTGAAGGTTGGTGGTGGCCCTTGTTACAGTGACATGAAAGTGAGTGGTGGCCCTTGTTACAGTGACATGAAGGTGAGTGGTAGCCCTTGTTACAGTGACCTGAAGGTGAGTAGTGGCCCTTGTTACAGTGACCTGAAGGTTGGTGGTGGCCCTTGTTACAGTGACATTAAAGTGAGGTGTGGCCCTTGTTACAGTGACATGAAGATGAATGGTGGCCCTTGTTACAGTGACATGAAGGTGAATGGTGGCCCTTGTTACAGTGACATGAAGGTGAATGGTGGCCCTTGTTACAGTGACCGGAAAGTGAGTAGTGCCCCTTATTGCAGTGACCTCAAGGTAAATGATGCCCCTTTAGCTTTAAACGCTCCAGTAGAGGTCAACAGAATCTTGAAACAAAAAATTTCGACTACCTAATTGTCAAAGATTTTTAAACTTCAAAGCTCTGTCCATTATCTGAGTCAAATCTTGTAATAGAAATTTCACCTGCTTCCTATTGATCAATCGGCTTGAATATTTGGACACGTTCATACTTTCGTTTAATAAATATGTTTATGAAACCTTAATGACTTTTTAAAATGAATGAATTTCGACCGCTAAACTCTAGATTGAATTCACAATCTGAGCAGTTTAAAAAAGCTTTTTACCAGTCACAATATTTATATAATACTTTTAGTGGACTTCATAAAATGTATGATTAAAATGTTTTATATTTGAGTTGATTTAAAATTAAACGACTTAATATAAAATTATTAGTTTATGTTATCATACAAAGGGGCATTAGATGAATAGCTACAATTAATGTGTGCAAACTGTTAACGCTTATTGATAGAAACACTGGAAACGCGGAGTGATCTTTAAATTGATCAACTATTCCCCACTGACCAACTATTCCCCACTGATTGACTATTCCCCACTGACCAACTATTCCCCACTGACCGACTATTCCCCACTGAGCAACTATTCCCCACTGACCGACTATTCCCCACTGACCGACTATTCCCCACTGAGCAACTATTCCCCACTGACCGACTATTCCCCACTAAGCAACTATTCCCCACTGACCAACTATTCCCCACTGACCGACTATTCCCCACTGAGCAACTATTCCCCACTGACCAACTATTCCCCACTGACCGACTATTCCCCACTGAGCAACTATTCCCCACTGACCGACTATTACCCACTGACCGACTATTCCCAACTGAGCAACTATTCCCCACTGACCGACTATTCCCCACTGAGCAACTATTCCCCACTGACCAACTATTCCCCACTGAAAGTAATGGGGGTGAGACTGCAATCAGGCTTTTACATAGGTAAAACGCTGTTGTGTTACGTCCTGTCAGGCGTACTAATACCCTGTTTTTATATTATACATATACCTATTCCCCACTGACCAACTATATCCCAGGAAGGTGACCAGTGGCCAGTCAACATGGGCACTAATTTTCAAAGCAACGTCCTGTGGGTGGGACGTATTGAGGTGACCATTGACGCACCTGTTGTCAGACAACCAGCCCTGGCGGTCAGCATGCAGCAAATTGGTCAGTGCGCTTACGATGGCAGGCAAGTGATCACCCGTTTGTGTGGATTTAAAGTCTTCTTGCATTTTGCCTAGCGGGAAGTCCAACCTTGATAGCGTTGTCACAATATTTGCCCATATACAGGCTACGGTTAAGGTCTTTAAGCTAAGGGATATCAGGTAGGCTAAGGCTAAGGTTTGGTTAGCTGGTATCAGGTAGGCTAAAGTTAAGGTTTGGCTAGGTTACATAAGTAGGCTATGGTTAAGGTTTGGTTAGCTGGTATCAGGTAGGCTAAAGTTATGGTTTGGCTAGGTTACATAAGTAGGCTAAGACTAAGGTTTGGTTAGCTGGTATCAGGTAGGCTAAAGTTAAGGTTTGGCTAGGTTACATAAGTAGGCTATGGTTAAGGTTTGGTTAGCTGGTATCAGGTAGGCTAAAGTTAAGGTTTGGCTAGGTTACATAAGTAGGCTAAGGCTAAGGTTTGGTTAGCTGGTATCAGGTAGGCTAAAGTTAAGGTTTGGCTAGGTTACATAAGTAGGCTATGGTTAAGGTTTGGTTAGCTGGTATCAGGTAGGCTAAAGTTAAGGTTTGGCTAGGTTACATAAGTAGGCTAAGGCTAAGGTTTGGTTAGCTGGTATCAGGTAGGCTAAAGTTAAGGTTTGGCTAGGTTACATAAGTAGGCTAAGGCTAAGGTTTGGTTAGCTGGTATCAGGTAGGCTAAAGTTAAGGTTTGGCTAGGTTACATAAGTAGGCTATGGTTAAGGTTTGGTTAGCTGGTATCAGGTAGGCTAAAGTTAAGGTTTGGCGAGGTTACATAAGTAGGCTAAGGCTAAGGTTTGGTTAGCTGGTATCAGGTAGGCTAAAGTTAAGGTTTGGCTAGGTTACATAAGTAGGCTATGGTTAAGGTAAACAAATAAGATGTCTGTTACTTTCAGATAAGTATTTCATGGCTCAACTTCCTCATATTATGGTTTGCAGCGGTTTAAACATGACACGTTAAGAAGTCGTTAGCCACAACTATTTAAAAAAAAAGAAAAAAAGAAACAAACTATGTTTATTAACTATGGTTATTAAATGTATGATAAAAAATCTAAAAATTCATCAAAAGAGTATTGAGAATTGACCGGAAAAGACTACCCTAAAGTAAAACCGTCAATGTCTGGCAATGAGCATGCTAGGCTTGCATGGAGAATGTTAGCGCTACTGATGGAAGATATCACCCATGTTGTAATTAACGTATATTGAATTAGCTGGCGTGATTTCACCTCGGCAATTCATTATTTCAATGGTTTCACCAGTTCACCCGTGAGAGTTCGCGTGGTAGTCTTCCACGCCCCAGATTCTACCGGCACGGCTTACAACGTCACCGTCAACGTGTACTTAGCAGACTACATGGTAATGACCACGAAAACGTTTACAGAGCCCAAAGAAAATAGTATCACCGTCGAGCAGTTGGGAACAGTGATCACAGTGGAGGTCAGTGTTGGGCGTATAGCTGTTATTAGCTAGGCAGCTAAATTTAAAAGTAGAGTAATGATAATAATAGCAACAATAATAATTAAAATAAAACAACCCCGTAAAAACAAAGTTTTTGACTATAAATCCCTTATATATGAGACATAACTAAAAGTATTGATTATGTTCAAAAGTGACAAACATTTACAGACTGAAACCGAAATTATCTCCCCTGGCTTTAAAACTGGGGGAAGGGGGAGGAGGTGTGGACTTGGACGGGTGGCGTCAATGCGTTAACTCAACTCCAGGTGGTTTACCTGGTTTAAACACGAGATATGTTCACCGGTGGCTGGCCTGAAGTCAAGTGACCCGTAAAATGTAAACGATAGCGACCACTACATATAGTTTATATATACAGTTATAAACTAAAAATGCATTACTTTAATTACGGTACGTTCGATCGATCTGAAATTTTGATACGATGGATTGTTAGGTGCCACGGGTCGGTGTGCCAAATTTCAGCTCGATCGCTTCACGGGAAGTGGGTCATTTTTGACTTTTGTTTTTCCGCGGGTCCAAGACAGAGACGGCGGTGAAGTTAATATAAGGGATTTAATAATAAAACAAATAATATTAAGAAATAAATTAATTTAAAAAATAGTGGAGTAATTTGTCTTATCTATACAGACGTTCCTTCTATACAGAAGATTATTGCGTCCGTTGGCAAGTAATGCAGCGTTCACAGGCCATGGCTATGAGGACGCAATACCCAGCCACCTTTGTTTCCCTAACTAGTGTTAGTTTCCCATTCTAAGCTGGGTGGACTCAAGGACGCTCTAGGCCCCGGCAACAAGTCCTTGCCTTCACATGGATTCGAACCGTGACCAATCGGTTCGGCAGCCGAGCGCGCATGCCACTCGACCACCATGCCCCCCCATTTGTGCGGGAATGAGTGGGTGGGTGTAATGATGTAAGGAGAGCAATATCTTTGCATAACAATTCAACATAAAACACATAAGGTGAACTTCAATATAAGACTCTTGCTGTGGAAATCAACATAAAACAAATATCAAATAGTTACACACAAATTATTTTTACTTCATTTAAATATATTCATTTACTTAAGATATACACCCCCCCACCCCCCCCCCACCCGAAAATATTTCCCATACAAAAAAAAACGAGCATTACTTTCACGCTTTTTAACAGGTTGCCTCGTTGTAATTGTAAAGTCCGTGAGAAACAACTTTGTTAGTAATATACAGATAGCCACATCCTGTAGTCTTATGTTGTATAACTCGTTGCAGATCGCACGCCTGACCTTCAGCGACCCGTTCACCCTCGAAGTGACACTGGCACTTGACCTCTCTGACCCCCAAGTTCAAGAAGCCTCCAACCGGGTGATTTCAGCGGAGACCATCTACAATGACCGTTGGGCGAACATCACTGACCTCGTGTCATCTCCTGTTTACTTGTCACTCAAGGCCAACAAAGTTTGCGGTACGCAAGCATATGTGTGTGGGTTTGGTTGTGTGCGTGTGTGTGGGGGGGGCTGTATAAAGGAGATAGTTGGGGCGGGGCGGCGAATGGGATGGACAATGTAAAAGGATTATTTCATACCGGACATAAAATTATCAATTATTATTATTATTATTATTATTATTAAACCGTGGGAACGGCTTACCAACTGGATAACGTTTATCATTTCTCAGACCGGAAGTCGTAATATCTCTACGTAATGTGACAGTTTTTATTATTATTATTACACGCTTTTATTTAAGTCACACTGTTTGTATGTTGTATGTTGTATCCGTCAAATCTTGTAACGTAAAATTAAACCACTTCTGATGGTGCTAGAGATCTTAAAATTTTTCCACGTATAGATCTTAGCTGACCATGCATTGTATCAAAATTTCAGATCGATCGAATGTACCGTTATTAAATAAATGCATTTTTAGTTTATCTCTAAATATAATCTGTATCCGTGCTATTCTTGACTTTCACGTGCGTGTCACCGGAGTTCACCACTAGCCATCGATGATCACATTCCAGGTGTTAAACAGCTCAGTAATACGAAACTAAATCTAAATTGACACGATAATACAAGAGGAACAACTTGAATTTGTGTAGCCTAGATGGCTGAATTGTTAGCGTAATTGATTTTCGACCTGGAGGTACTGGGTTCAATTTTCAGTTGGGGAAACTCTTTTTTTTAATACATAAATTTGTAGTTAATAATCTATCTTTTTACCACTATCACATTAAGTTATAGACAACGAAGTTTGACTAATTAAATTGAATTGATTATGTCGAAAAATTGATTAAAAAAATTTTGATACTAAAAAGCAGAAAATAAAATATTTAAAAAATCTTTTTTTTAAATGGACACGCTTTTATTTACATATAGAAAGTGCATCAAAAAGAAGAACATATAAATTTTCTATGATAACAGGTGAAATGACTGAACCTATCCACTGCACATAAGAGTGTGGGGCGTTCATCACAACTCTCTATCATGTACAAGGCTGTGAAACATAAATACACATTTGTATGAATATTAATAAACATTAAAAGTTTCAAAACTTTGATCATAATTCATGTTTATACCACCATCACATTAATTAGAAATATTTATCTATATGTAAAAGAATAGTTGCAAAGAGAAATGATTTGTGATGGGCGCCACACGCTTTTATGTGCAGTGGATAGGTTCAGTCATTTCACCTGTTATCATAGAAAATTTGTATCTTCTTCTTTTTAGTGCACTTTCTATATGTAAATAAAAGCGTGTCATTTAAAAAAAAAGATTTTTCAAATATTTTATTTAGTCAACGAATTTGTTAGCAACGTTATTTCCCCTTAAACAATATAGAAGTAATAGAATAGAACAATTCTTTGGTATCATGTTCTAAACAAGTTTCTGTGAAGTGCACTAAGGTCATTCAAATTAACGCGAAATCAACAAAGATGTGCTGAGATAAGCAATGGTTTCAACTGAAGTCCCTGATGTTCTTTTAATAGATTTCCACCACTAAAGGATAAAGCATACTCACTTTATAAGAATCTCGATTAATTATAATTTCTTAGATACCTATTTTTAGAGTCCGTTGAAAATGGCGTTATTATCACGCATACACATATCTAGAGACTACCACGCATACACACACCTAGAGACTACCACGCATACACACATCTAGAGACTACCACGCATACACACATAGAGACTACCACGCATACACACATCTAGAGACTACCACGCATACACACATCTAGAGACTACCACGCATACACACACATAGATACTACCACGCATACACACACATAAAGACTACCACGCATACACACATCTAGAGACTACCACGCATACACACATCTAGAGACTACCACGCATACACACATCTAGAGACTACCACGCATACACACATCTAGAGACTACCACGCATACACACATCTAGAGACTACCACGCATACACACACATAGAGACTACCACGCATACACACACATAGATACTACCACGCATACACACACATAGAGACTACCACGCATACACACACATAGAGACTACCACGCATACACACACCTAGAGACTACCACGCATACACACATCTAGAGACTACCACGCATACACACACATAGAGACTACCACGCATACACACATCTAGAGACTACCACGCATACACACATCTAGAGACTACCACGCATACACACATCTAGAGACTACCACGCATACACACATCTAGAGACTACCACGCATACACACATCTAGAGACTACCACGCATACACACATCTAGAGACTACCACACATACACACACATAGAGACTACCACGCATACACACACATAGATACTACCACGCATACACACACATAGAGACTACCACGCATACACACACATAGAGACTACCACGCATACACACATCTAGAGACTACCACGCATACACACATCTAGAGACTACCACGCATACACACATCTAGAGACTACCACGCATACACACATCTAGAGACTACCACGCATACACACATCTAGAGACTACCACGCATACACACATCTAGAGACTACCACGCATACACACACCTAGAGACTACCACGCATACACACATCTAGAGACTACCACGCATACACACATCTAGAGACTACCACGCATACACACACATAGAGACTACCACGCATACACACATTTAGAGACTACCACGCATACACACATCTAGAGACTACCACGCATACACACATCTAGGGACTACCACGCATACACACACATAGAGACTACCACGCATATACACACATAGAGACTACCACGCATACACACATCTAGAGACTACCACGCATACACACATCTAGAGACTACCACGCATACACACATCTAGAGACTACCACGCATACACACATCTAGAGACTACCACGCATACACACATCTAGAGACTACCACGCATACACACATAGAGACTACCACGCATACACACATCTAGAGACTACCACGCATACACACATCTAGAGACTACCACGCATACACACACATAGAGACTACCACGCATACACACATCTAGAGACTACCACGCATACACACATCTAGAGACTACCACGCATACACACATCTAGAGACTAGCACGCATACACACATCTAGAGACTACCACTAGAGACTACCACTAGAGACTACCACTAGAGACTACCACTAGAGACTACCACGCATACACACATCTAGAGACTTCCACGCATACACACATCTGGAGACTACCACGCATACACACATCTAGAGACTTCCACGCATACACACATCTAGAGACTACCACGGTACCACGCATACACACATCTAGAGACTACCACGGTACCACGCATACACACATCTAGAGACTACCACGGTACCACGCATACACACATCTAGAGACTACCACGCATACACACATCTAGAGACTACCACGCATACACACATCTAGAGACTACCACTAGAGACTACCACGCATACACACATCTAGAGACTACCACGCATACACACATCTAGAGACTACCACGCATACACACACCTAGAGACTACCACGCATACACACATCTAGAGACTACCACGCATACACACATCTAGAGACTACCACGCATACACACATCTAGAGACTACCACGCATACACACATCTAGAGACTACCACGCATACACACATCTAGAGACTACCACGCATACACACATCTAGAGACTACCACGCATACACACATATAGAGACTACCACGCATACACACATAGAGACTACCACGCATACACACACATAGAGACTACCACGCATACACACATCTAGAGACTACCACGCATACACACATCTAGAGACTACCGCGCATACACACATCTAGAGACTACCACGCATACACACATCTAGAGACTACCACGCATACACACATCTAGAGACTACCACGCATACACACATATAGAGACTACCACGCATACACACATAGAGACTACCACGCATACACACACATAGAGACTACCACGCATACACACATCTAGAGACTACCACGCATACACACATCTAGAGACTACCGCGCATACACACATCTAGAGACTACCACGCATACACACACTAGAGACTACCACGCATACACACATCTAGAGACTACCACGCATACACACATCTAGAGACTACCACGCATACACACACATAGAGACTACCACGCATACACACATCTAGAGACTACCACGCATACACACATCTAGAGACTACCACGCATACACACACATAGAGACTAGCACGCATACACACATAGAGACTACCACGCATACACACATCTAGAGACTTCCACGCATACACACATCTAGAGACTACCACGCATACACACATCTAGAGACTACCGCGCATACACACATCTAGAGACTACCACGCATACACACATCTAGAGACTACCGCGCATACACACATCTAGAGACTACCACGCATACACACATCTAGAGACTACCACGCATACACACATCTAGAGACTACCACGCATACACACATCTAGAGACTACCACGCATACACACATCTAGAGACTACCACGCATACACACACATAGAGACTACCACGCATACACACATCTAGAGACTACCACGCATACACACACATAGAGACTACCACGCATACACACACATAGAGACTACCACGCATACACACACTAGAGACTACCACGCATACACACATCTAGAGACTACCACGCATACACACACATAGAGACTACCACGCATACACACACATAGAGACTACCACGCATACACACATCTAGAGACTACCACGCATACACACATCTAGAGACTACCACGCATACACACACTAGAGACTACCACGCATACACACACATAGAGACTACCACGCATACACACATCTAGAGACTACCACGCATACACACATCTAGAGACTACCACGCATACACACACATAGAGACTACCACGCATACACACACATAGAGACTACCACGCATACACACATCTAGAGACTACCACGCATACACACACTAGAGACTACCACGCATACACACACATAGAGACTACCACGCATACACACATCTAGAGACTACCACGCATACACACACATAGAGACTACCACGCATACACACACATAGAGACTACCACGCATACACACACATAGAGACTACCACGCATACACACATCTAGAGACTACCACGCATACACACACATAGAGACTACCACGCATACACACACATAGAGACTACCACGCATACACACATCTAGAGACTACCACGCATACACACATCTAGAGACTACCACGCATACACACACATAGAGACTACACGCATACACACACATAGAGACTACCACGCATACACACATCTAGAGACTACCACGCATACACACATCTAGAGACTACCACGCATACACACATCTAGAGACTACCACGCATACACACATCTAGAGACTACCACGCATACACACATCTAGAGACTACCACGCATACACACATCTAGAGACTACCACGCATACACACATCTAGAGACTACCACGCATACACACATCTAGAGACCACCCCGCATACACACATCTAGAGACTACCACGTATACACACACATAGAGACTACCACGCATACACACATCTAGAGACTACCACGTATACACACACATAGAGACTACCACGCATACACACATCTAGAGACTACCACGCATACACACATCTAGAGACTACCACGCATAAACACATCTAGAGACTACCACGCATACACACATCTAGAGACTACCACGCATACACGCATCTAGAGACTACCACGTATACTCACATCTAGAGACTACCACGCATACACGCATCTAGAGACTACCACGCATACACACATCTAGAGACTACCCCGCACACACACATCTAGAGACTACCACGCATACACACATCTAGAGACTACCACGCATACACACATCTAGAGACTACCACGCATACACATATCTAGAGACTACCACGCATACACACATCTAGAGACTACCACGCATACACACATCTAGAGACTACCACGCATACACACACATAGAGACTACCACGCATACACACACATAGATACTACCACGCATACACACATCTAGAGACTACCACGCATACACACACATAGAGACTACCACGCATACACACATCTAGAGACTACCACGCATACACACATCTAGAGACTACCACGCATACACACATCTAGAGACTACCACGCATACACACACATAGAGACTACCACGCATACACACACATAGAGACTACCACGCATACACACATCTAGAGACTACCACGCATACACACATCTAGGGACTACCACGCATACACACACATAGAGACTACCACGCATACACACACATAGAGACTACCACGCATACACACATCTAGAGACTACCACGCATACACACATCTAGAGACTAGCACGCATACACACATCTAGAGACTACCACGCATACACACATAGAGACTACCACGCATACACACATAGAGACTACCACGCATACACACATCTAGAGACTACCACGCATACACACATCTAGAGACTACCACGCATACACACATCTAGAGAATCCATATTTACACGTATGTGACTATCCATTGCCAAGCCGATTGCGTCGATTTAACCGAGAACTTCACCCAGTAACAAACAATGACTTGAAATCCAGTTACAATTCCAACCATCTGCCTTCCTATGTACCCCACAATTACTTTAATGTTTATTAACTACCTTCATCTTTGTGTGTGTGTTTCATAATCAATATTTTCTCCAGAGTTCAGACATATATCACAAAACACGAATAAAATTATGTTTCTGTATTGCACTAGTCATACTCAGGGGCGGCCTCTTCCAATTGACAAAATGAGTATAGATTTGTGAATTTATGATAGCATGACACGGGGCGGGGCCCCCTATATGGTAACCCGATCACTAGTCCCCTATGCATGGGGCCCCCTATTTGGTAACCCGATCACTGGGCCCCCTATGCATGGGGCCCCATATTTGGTAACCCGATCACTGGTCTTACAAAAACTTAGTTATTGGGAGATTAGCTGTGTTATTATTTCAAAATTAACAATCTCTTAATTCTCCCCCCCCCCACAAACACACATGACCCCATAACAAAACTCCAGATTTCATCAAGCTATATAGTTATACTGATATGCAGATCAGTAACCGATCTCTCTTTTGCGCTACCTCCCCCCCCCCACCTGTCACAGCCAAGCGACTCACCTGGACATCCTCGACCGCGTGCAACTGTACCTTCGACCCTAAGTTACTGACGTGCGGATGTTGTGTGCCAGGGGCGTGTCAGTGTGGAGCGGCTCGTCCACACGCATGCGCACCGTGCAACGAAATGTGGAGATGTGTCACTTACAAAAACAGTAAGAGATTATTTAATTATTTTTTTTTAAAGGTGTGTGGATGTTGAATGTTGTTAGTGAACACTGAATCATTAAGAAAATCACTCACACTTTTGTTAAAGATGCTGCATTTATCCAATATACCGACATATGCTTGGTGACCATGACGAGAATATGTCGTAAATCTCCATTTAGATGTTTTATTTTAAATTTCGAATTAAGTATAATACGAATGAATAATTTGAGAAATGACTTGCAAAGGAAAAATTCCCAGAAGTCACCGTTTAGAAGATAATAAAAATAATTTATCGGTTCTAGTCAATAGCTCATGTTATTTCAATAATATTTTAATGCATTTAAGCGCTTTCATTTTATGTGACACGGACTGTAGATGTTCAAAGTTGAAGTTCTAAGTTCAGTGACACTGATATTGATTATTTCTCTATTGACAGACTACGAGCAGGTGTCTTATCTTTCATCACAGTACATTCTGTGTGATGCCTACAACATGAGGAGGTAATTAAACCATACTTAGTGGCCACTAACCCAAGTACCCAAACTAATTTATAACTGTACAAAGAGACCGACACACCCACATATAAAAATAAAACTTAAATTTCTCCGTACCACAGTGATCTGAGCCGCCCCCCCCCCTTTTTTTTTACACGCTTCTGGACTGTGTGTTAATTTTAAATAAAAAATATGATCAATATGAGAATAATTCTAATATATAACAAAGATTTAAAATATCAATGATAAAACACTTCTTGACATCGTCCAAATATTGATTACACTTAGAGCCCCCCCCCCACTATATTTACTTTAGTATTGGGCGGAAATGATATGGCCAGTTAAACCCTTCCACACAATACACATTATTTACTTCAGCGCAATGCACACCACCATGGGGGGCGCCATGAGCAAAATATTGGGTGGGCCAAGTTGGTAACATAAATTAGTTTAATTCGATACCCTTGCCTAAAATATGGCCTTGAACCCTGGGTCTCTTGCTATCTTTTGATGGACATGACACACCGCGGCGCGATTCTTATATCGAAAAGTATTACATTTGTTAATTTTTAGTGTGTGCAGATTATTGATATTTAATTTTTTTTATTTTTTTCCCGTCCTTGTCGTTAATGTTGGCATTCCGACTATTGTCGGCAGAAATGCAGGTCTAGGCCTTCCCTTTTTAATTTTTCCAGACCAATGTCTAACTTCCAAATGGGTGACAGTGTAGTGAGTAAATTTCAATAAATTTGTACAGAATGGTAATGAAAAAGCAAATGATATGATTCATATTATATACAATTTGAAACAGTTAAACATTAACTCAAAATAAAATAGTCAAAATTCACTAGAAATGCCCATAAAATTTTCAACGTGAGTCATTTAGACCGATGAACTAGTTTGCACTGCTACAAAGTTGATACTATCTATCCGGTCAAGGTACACGTTAGCCATCATAATGGAATTAAGTCTCTCTGGCCCCATTGTCGATCGCAAGTAAGTCTTCAACCGTCGCAACCCGGAGAACGCTTGCTCACACGACGAAGTGGTGCTGGGAAGCATGACCAACGTTGCCACCGCTGCATACACAGTCTTATGAGTGTCTCGTCTCACATCGGCATCGTTGAACCAGGCGATAATTGCCGGAATGTTATCAGACGATGTTGTTGTGTGACAGCAGAGCGAGTTCACTCTTTAGATTGATGCGATTAAGATGTGGGTGTAAACGAACTACTTTATCTAGCAGGTCTTCGTCCATCTGTAGCTGATTTAGTCGTTTTTCTCATCTTTACCACGACGAATCGCCAGCCCTTGTCGCATGAGGAACATTAGACTGTTCAGCTGAATGACCAACCTATTTCGATTGACATGCTGTGCTTTAGCCAGCTGACAACTTAGCTGCGTGGCAACAGGCGGTTTGTTTCTATTACTCACGAAATCGGCCGCTGCTCTGTGAGAAGAAGACGCCACGTGTTCATCCAGTTTCTGTGATCCATCTTTCCAGTTGTTGAATCCCTTGTCAACGAACGCGGACTCGACTTTACATGCTCCAACAAGACGCTTGTTGCCCATTTCACGACACCAGCTGCAAAGCAGAACTTTCCGTTGACGTGATATGCGCAGCCATGGATGACTGCTAAACGATTTTTCCTGCGGTTGTCTACTGTAATCACGAGCAGCCTCGCTTAATAACTTATCCTCTGGACGATCAGTAAGATCCTTGGTATCAATATCGTCCATAATAACATCAGATGAGACGTTTTCAACTATTTTACTCGGTATTTTCGGTTGAGTGGATTGCGTGAAAAAACGCTTCATAGTTTAAAGTTTATTACTGCAATTAAGCCCTACAACAACTATACGTTAGGGGCTGTCCATAAATTACGTCAACAAAATAGGGGGGGGAGGGGGTCTGAAAATTTTTGACAATTGTTGACAAGGGGGAGGGGGCGAGGTCAAGAAAAGTTGACGTCAACAATGTTACTTTAAAAAAAATAATTTAATACTTAACTTAAGTTCACTTAACAAATGAAAGTTAGACAGCGTTTGTAGTCCTGTGTTACACACTCGCCCAACCTTCAGTATTTTAATTGATCTAACCCTATTCCTAGTTTTTAAAAACCGTGCTGTGCTTTTAGAGACCCCACACAATTCAATATAGACACACGAGATGTTTACTGGTAACACTTATTTGCTAGAAACCCAAGTTTTGTTTTAAATGATTCCCAGATTATTTTGTTTCTTTCCACCATGTAGACCTTAATGCCTTTCTTCCCTTAAAAAATGGCGTCAAGCATTTTACTCAATGACCCCAGTAAGTGGAGCCTATTGCCCCACGGGGCCTTTTACCCTGCTTTACCCTAATGTGTAAACATTTTTGTAAACCCTGTAATCTCTTTTCTGTTTAGTGTAAGCCTTTGTAGTTATGAATTGGAAATATGTCATAAGTTAAAAGTTTATTAAACTTTGTTTTTCTAAACATTTTTCTTTTTATTATTTATTTATTTATTTTTTATTTTTTTTTGGGGGGGGGGTTATCAAATGTTGACGTAATTTTATAGGGGGGGGTCTCTGGAAGTTTGACAAGTTGTTGACAAGGGGGAGGGGGGAGGTAAAAATCGCCAAAAAATTGTTGACGTAATTTATGGACAGCCCCTTAGGAGAGTGAACCAACTTCCGGTGGTTCCAAGAGACTTGTAATTAACATTGTTATTTTGATAAAACTCGGTTTTTATTAAATAATGGACTTGATTTAAGTATTGAAATTGTGTCTTTTATCAGATGTAGATCTACGTATTTAAAAAAAAAGATTCATTTCATGTGCAATTTTTCGAGAAATGTGTTTTTATTTCCGTAATTACATCATGCCCAGTTTCCTTTTTATTATTTTTTTATAAGTTTTTAGTGAAATTTTTATAAGTAAAACTGATTTTTTTTCAAAATCGCAATGTTATTTTAGTACTAAAATGGAACATCGGATGTTGACTCACTCTCCTAACGTATAAATAAACTTTTCGCAAAACAAGACGAAAAACGCCACAGGACAGGGGTCCGATAAAGATTATAATTGAAAAACAATAATATTATTATACTATTTTAATTTTTTTATACAAAATCTATTTCAATATTTTAATAATTAATGTCAATAATAACAATAATGATGCATTAAAAACTTAGCAGACCGCCGATCGTCAATAGCAACAATTATTCAAAGTCATTATCAGTGATGGGCAACTAGTAAAATAAATTGTTGGTACAAATAATAGTTCAAATTTTTTAGTTGTGAGTAAAGTTTAACTAAAAACTAAAAATATAATATATGGTTTAGTTAAAATGGTAGGACTTTTAAAATAGTTACTAACTAAATAGTTTAACTAAATTTTTTAGGCTGCGAATGGCGCGACACACAATAGTAGGATGTGTATGTATTTCCTCTAAATTTGAAGTTTTCTGTGTTTAATGTTACCAATAACAAAATTAACAAACTTATAAAAAAAGAAGAGTTGTACATTAAACAGTTTCCCTATTGTTGGTTTCAGTTGATTTTTTGGGTGGGCCAAATACATTGTGGCGCCCCCCATGCACACCATTGAGTGTGTTATATAGATCCTTGTGTTACCGGACATACATAACACAGTTATTGAAATGTTATGGTTTGAGGATGTATTGTTATGTTTGAACATTTTTATCGAAACTGAAACATTTGTACATACATGTCTGTAACCTACTCGGCCTACATTTGTACATGTCTGTAACCTACTCGGCCTACATTTGTACATGTCTGTAACATACTCGACCTATTGCGTCACCCGTCAGCGTCTAGCAGCCAGTCCCGCACCTTATCCTGGTCTCGTCATTGCCAATAACATGTCCTATTGAAATTTAGAGGTAATATGTTAAGGATGTTGTCAAGGCTTTTTCAAAATTTCCTACCCAGGGGCGGAGCCAGTGGCGTTTCGTGTCACAAGATCACCCCAGCTGTCATCGGCGTAAGCCCTGCCAAGTATTTGGGTAAGTTGCCTCAAAATAAGACATCAGTAATTGATGGTTCGGTGGACGAACTTCCTCAGGATCTCCATCGACTCAAGAGAATTTATCGAAAGGGGGGAATCTCATTGACTGGCTGTGACATCGAAACATCATAAACAATAGTAGATAAGTTGGTGAATCGGTATCAATTTATCGATATGTTACCTTCTTTGAATGATGTAACATTGTTTTAATGGCAATTATATTTTTCGTCATGGAAGACATATTTTTTAAGTTGGCTTGCCAGTTTGTATGAGTCTTGTGGTGCTAATAATACCACAGCTCGGGCAAAGTTTAAAGGAAACAACAAAAATAATTCCGTCTGTTGCATCGCCAGTCCAACTTGTTAGATAGACATCTTATCTGTTAAAGACACTCAATCTGTACATAAGGTTATACATACATTAAGACGTACAAAATTAATCTTTTTTTTTGTTTCCCCAATTTTTAATGTTGTCTTAATTTTTGTTTGGTCCTAATTTGTGTGTTGTCCTAATTTGTGTGTTGTCCTAATTTGTTTGTTTTCCTATTTTGCCAGTTGTCTTAATTTGTCTTTTGTCCTAATTTGTGTGTTCCATCTCCCAGAAATGAGTCCCCGTGTTGCCATCGTGACGGGAATTTCCCCAGGAACAGGGAACTTTTACGGCATCTCCAACAACGGCCTGACGTACGTGGTCAGCACGGACTCTGGCGGCACGTGGACCTCACTGCCGGACAATGACTACTTTCTGGCCACGTCCAACTCCAGTTTCATTAGGTCCACATTTTCATGAACCATTTGGTGACATCTACAGAAATACTCGCTCATGTTCAATAGATTTCTTTAAAAATGCCTTTATAAGTGTTGAAAAAATATTCAGAAAAATTCCAGTAAAGCCAATGGCTAAATAGATCTAAAGCTTTCAATTTTATTGTTGATTCCTAATTTTTAAGAGGGCAGGAGAAAGAAACGAAACATTAAAAATATGAATTTTAATAGTTTTTTGTAGGATTTATTAATGAAAAGTATGTCTTTTTAAATAACGTTTTATAAAGCTGTCAAACATAAATATTCAATAAATTCCGTCTTTTCTCTTTCTTACAACTGTAATAAACTAAGGAAAAGGTACAAACAATTAACATATGACACAGTTGCCAATTACAATGCAAGTAAAATTGTCTAAAAATTGTCATTTTAACTCCTTTCAATAAATCTAGTGTTTTAATGAATACATGTTCATTTACCACGAAATCTGAATGAAACTTTTACTATTCGCACCATTCTATTCGCACCATTCTATTCGCACCATTCTATTCGCACCATTCTATTCGCACCATTCTATTCGCACCATTCTATTCGCACCATTCTATTCGCACCATTCTATTCGCACCATTCTATTCGCACCATTCTATTCGCACCATTCTATTCGCACCATTCTATTCGCACCATTCTATTCGCACCATTCTATTCGTGGCTTTACTTCATAAGAAAAAACAAAAACTCAATAAGACATAGTCTAATGTGATTGCCTAACAGGACTAAATATAAATAATTCATTTAAAAGTTTTAAATTAAACAAAAAGGATAGAGTTCTTCATTTCTAACTTGTATTTCTTCATCTTGGTCGTGCACCATAATTTGTAGAAATTAATGTATGATAATCTACATGAATGAGTTTTATTTGAACTATCAATAAAAATTATATATAAATTATCTTAAAGCACAAAGTGTAAATCTGAGTAAGGTGAGACGTAAAAAGTCAATATTCAGTTTCAAAGTAAACAATGTTCAACAAATGCCATGCATAGTCGACATTGAGCATAAGGCAGAAAGAACCTTGTGACTTCATTTTCTTAATGACATTTTTACTTTGCTTTTGGTTTATCTTTGACAATTTCTTTTGTTTCTTAGCCCACACATCCTTTACTTTTTCCTCTTACGTTAATATTGTCCTATCTATAGTTATGATCGCTTTAGGTTTTACACATCTTTCAAACCGTTTGTTATTTAATTCCAATTACGGCTTCAAAAAGTAGAGGGCTTTCAACCAAATTTAAAAAAAAAGTAATAAAAACTCGAATGAGCATTTAAACGCAATTTCCAACAAAGAATTTTCGACTTTTTTAAAATTCAAGGCAAAGCTTTCTAGATTACATTAAAAGTCGACTCAAATAAGTAATTCTGAAAGTAAACACACAATGACGCCATATCCCTTCACGCTACATTACACCAAGAATGTGTCAATATAATGCGCACCTAACAACAGTCTAAGAATAGCATTCAAAAAGCGGTAAACCCCCATTAAATATCATTCTAAATTACATTAAAAGTCATTAATAATTCAATAATTCGGAAACCAAACAGAACAAGCGCTATCTACAAATTGCTGCTAAAATTACGGGAGTCGATCGAAAATAGATTTTTAAAAAATTCCTTCTCCAAATTTGCTATAAATATTATTAGCTATGGTTTGGCATTTGTTGCAACCCGATAGATGTTTTGGTTGCCAAGTAATTGACAAAATACTGATATATTTCTGGATTTTCAGAGAAATCCAGTAAATCTTTTCGGTATTTTTTTGGCCCGTACACATCCTTGGGACCTCCTTAACATATTTGCAAAAGACCCAAACCCTCTATCTGGTATGGTTCGGGAGGAGTTGCTGTTCAATTCTGGAACAGACAGGACAGACATTTCACATATATAAACGCAATTTTTCCTAAGGAAATTGCGTTAAAAAATTCAAGACATATACAATCTTCTTTAAGCTATTTTAATAAACGTTATCTTCAAGATTTTAAAACTAGAATATTTTATGCTACATTTCAGAATAAGGAATAGTAACATTCTTTTTATGTATGACCTCCGTATTTGTATAAAACAGTTGTCTACCCTGGGTGAAATCAATAAAGATTAGCTCGAGACCTTTGCTGGTTCCTCTAGAATCTAGGCCATTAAGAGACCAGCTGACTTAAATTATGCAAACTTCATAAGGTTTAAGTGTGACACACAATTTTTGGTTATAAAATACTCGAGTACAGAGATGGAATACAATAACATTTTATTGTCTCTCCTCTAAATTCTTTTGTCAGAAGATTTTAACATAATATGTTTTAAATAAAAAAATGCGCATTTTGAATACATAATTTTAGAAAATGTACCTTCCCTTCCTCCGTTCATACAATTCATGCTCATTTCTTATATAGAGTAATTACATTAAAAATATTGGTGGTTAGTTGTATTGCTGTCGTGACAAAGCCACCGTTGTTCTACACAGTATGAAATAATGTTTATAAGCCCATTTTTAAGCGCTAGAGGTTATCACATAGTGCTAAAAATAAATATCACTTTTAAAATGTGCTCTCGTCCAAAGACATGAAAACAAAACCACAATAATATCATCAAGTACAAAACAGATTGAGGAAAGAATTTTTGTTACCAAACACTTCCAGCGAATGGTTTCAACATCTGCATTTTTCGCTCACTTCCGGTGACTGGCACATGTAGGCGTACCTCAAAGTACAGCCGCCAGTGTTCCAGCGAAACGTTTTCCGTTTAGTTCCCTCATCCCTCACACAGGTCGATGTGGATTCCTTCACGGGCTGACCTTCCTTCCACTGGGACGGGGTGAAGGTCTCCAGTGACGTACGTGTGGAGTTCCACAGCCACACACCGGATGTGACGACATCCGAGGCACCAAGCCACACCGAGTGGGGGGTTCTGAACAACGCCAGGAGATGCAGCCTGAGGTAAGTGTTGGTCGCCGCTGATTTAATCTCCGCCAGGTGGACATCAGCTCCCAGACCGACACAAAAATCTCTGGACTCGAACCAGCTTAGTTTGTTTCTGTAGACGCAGTAGCAGGTGTTGTCGAATTTGACCAACAGCTCCGGCGAATACGTGCCAAGTCCAGCGATGAGCGTCGAATGATTGAGGCCTCTCCTACGAGGATATATGTTTAATATGTTTGACTGTATGACCGAAAGTTTGCTCTCCATGCTGATTTCTATCCGGTGACAGATTAAACTGAACGCAACCAGAACTGATGCTAAGAAGACACAAGCTATGGCTAGTGTGACCAAAACCACCATGATTTTATGTTTTCTACTAATCTGTTTAAGACCAAGGGTTGTTGCCTTTGTTTGGAAAGCTGCGTACGAATTTCTCTCGTAGTTCATTGGTTCAATGTCACCGTGACCAGATAGACTGCCCAAGACCGGAAGACAATCGTAGTGATCCGATTCAGGCCTTGCAACCTGTGGATGTCTCCGGCAGCGGTTCTCAATCAGCTCCAAAGAGGACAACCCCCCAACCTGTGTCTGGGGACTTCTTGGCGATGTTGCACCCGATTCAAGGGAGCTCATCTCGTCTGCCTGGTTGTAATACTCGCGGACTTCGTGTGACGCCAGAGACCGTCGATTCGATCTCGTGTTGGAGTTCAAGGTCATTAATAGAGCTGGACTAGACCTGTCGACCTTTGTGGATGTGTTGTCAGTGTCCAGGCGATGACGGGAATGCATTTCTTTAACAGATAGAATCTATGTAGATTGGAGAGCCATGAACTCTTCAACTTTTAATTATCTGAAGGAAACAAAAAAGTCGTTTTTTTTGTGGATAGAAATATTGTTATGCATTGTAAAGTTAAACGAAAGTTATTCGAAATAATGACACCGTTCCCACTGATCCTGTCAAGATTATAGCAAAACAAATAAACATTTTGTGAATGTAACGTCCATTTAAGAACCATCTGTGATAGAGTGTACAAATCGATATAGAAAAAACAGAACCAATCACACAGAACTGTAAAATCAAATAAAGAATTTATTGTGCCTTAATAATTATCAAGAGCATTCGGAAACAAACTGACTACACGACTATAGAATGATAGCACATAATAATAATAATACGATTTCTTCAATAGTTTACAGGAAGATAATGTTAAAACCATAAAATTACATTCCGAGAAGTATTTAACTTACTTCAGAACTTGTGCTTGTATCTGGTCACGTTAGGTGGTTATATCTCATTAGTACTTAAGCTTGGTTAAGTCACACGGCCGGGTCAAATCAGATCGCACCAGTAGCCCAATTCAAGATCAGAATCAGTTGTAACTTATCATCGTATCATGTAACTTATCTTCGTATAAAGTAACTTATCATCGTATCCAGATCTAATTTAACGTTAGAATTAGTTTTTAAATTCCTGTTAGATTTCATTTCGTGGTGCGACGGATGAGGACAACATGACCCCTGGATTGGAACAATAAGTAATAGATCCTGAAGCCGGTCTCAAGGTTTATAAACATGCGTGTTGTTGGTTGTACTCTTGCCTTCCAAGTGGACGCCCACTTGTGTTTCAATTCTTATTGTGAGCTGGACACACGTTGCACTTTAGAGTTGGCAAAATTTCGGCCTTAAGTCCGTAACACTATTCATCATTGTGAATAGAGTTTCGTGTATTAACTCAGAACAGATTACATTGACTCAGATAACACATTGACTCACAGACCACATTGACTTGGAGACCAAATTGACTCAGAGACAACATTCACACACATACCTCATTGACTCACAGACAACATTGACTAATAGATCACATTGACTCAGAGACCACTTTGACTCAGAGACCACATTAACTCAGAGACCACATTGACTCAGTTACCACATTGACTCAGAGACCACATTGACCCAGAGACCACATTGACACACAGAAAAAATTGACACACATAAAAAATTGACTCGGAGACCAAATTGACACACAGACCACATTGACTCAAGGACCACATTAACTCACAGACCACATTGACTCATAGATCACATTGACTCAGATACCACATTGACTCAGAGATCACATTGACTCAGTGACCACATTAACTCAGAGACCACATTGACTCACAGACCACATTAACTCAGAGACCACATTGACTCAGAGACCACATTGACTCACAGACCACATTGACTCAGAGACCACATTGACTTAGTGACCACATTAACTCAGAGACCACATTGACTCAGTGAACACATTGACTTAGTGACCACATTGACTCAGAGACCACATTGACTTAGTGACCAGATTAACTCAGAGACCACATTGACTCAGAGACCACATTGACTCAGAGACCACATTGACTCAGAGACCACATTGACTTAGTGACCACATTAACTCAGAGACAACATTGACTCAGTGACCACATTAACTCACAGACCTCATTGACCCAGAGACAAGGTTGACTCACAGAAAAATTTGACTCTGAGACCAAATTGACTCAGAGACCACATTGACTCAGAGACCACATTGACTCACAGACCACATTGACTCACAGACTACATTCACACAGAAACCACATTGACTCCCATACCACATTGACACATAGACCACATTGACACATAGACAACATTGACTCACAGAAAAAATTGACTCAGAGACCAAATTGACTCAGAGACCACATTGACTCACAGACCACTATTGACTTAGAGGCCACATTGACTCACAGACCACATTGACACAGAGACCACATTGACTCACATACCACATTCACACAGAAACCACATTGACTCACAGACCACATTGACTCACAGACCACATTGACATAGAGACCAAATTGACTCAGAGACCACATTGACTCACAGAAAAAAATGACTCAGTGACCGCATTGACTAATAGACCACATTGACTCACAGACCTCATTTACTTACAGAAAAAATTGACTCAGAGACCAAATTGACTCAGAGACCACATTGACTCACAGACCACATTGACTCACAGACCACATTGACTCAGAGACCACATTGTCTCAGAGACAACATTGACTCAGAGACCACATTGACTCAGAGACCACATTAACTCAGAGACCACATTGACTGAGTGACCACATTGACTTAGAGACCACATTGACTTAGAGACCACATTGACTCAGAGACCACATTAACTCAGAGACCACATTGACTGAGTGACCACATTGACTCACAGACCACATTGACTCAGAGACCACATTGACTCAGAGACCACATTGACTCAGAGACCACATTGACTCAGAGACCACATTAACTCAGAGACCACATTGACTGAGTGACCACATTGACTCAGAGACCACATTGACTCAGAGACCACATTAACTCAGAGACCACATTGACTCAGAGACCACATTAACTCAGAGACCACATTGACTGAGTGACCACATTGTCTCAGAGACCACTTTAACTCAGAGACCACATTGACTGAGTGACCACATTGACTCAGAGACCACATTGACTCAGATACCACGATAACTCAGAGAACACATTGACTCAGAGACCACATTAACTCAGAGACCACATTGACTGAGTGACCAGCTTGACTCAGAGACCACATTAATTCAGAGACCACATTGACTGAGTGACCACATTGACTCAGAGACCACATTGACTCAGAGACCACATTAACTCAGAGACCACATTGACTCAGACACCATATTGACTCAGAAACCACATTGACTCAGAGACCACATTGACTCACAGACCACATTGACACAGAGACCACATTGACTCACAGACCACATTGACACATAGACCACATTGACACAGAGACCACATTGACTCAGAGACCACATTAACTCAGAGACCACATTGACTCACAGACCACATTGACTTACAGTTCACATTGACACAGAAACCACATTGACACACAGACCAAATTCACACATATACCACATTGACACAGAGATCACATTGACTCACAGGCCACATTGACACATAGACCACATTGACTCTCAGACCACATTGACTCACAGACCACATTGACTCAATGACCACATTGAATCACAGACCACATTGACTCACAGACCACATTGACTCAAGGGACCACATTGACTCACAGACCACATTAACTTGAGAACACACATTGACTCGGAGACCACATTGACTGACAGACAACATACACTCACAGACCACATTGACTCACGGACCACATTAACTTAGAGATCAAATTGACTTAAAGACCACATTGACTCACAGACCACATTGACTTAGAGACCACATAGACTCACAGACCACATTGACTTAGAGACCACATAGACTCACAGATCACATTGACTCACAGACCACATTGACTCACAGACCATATTGACCCACAGAACACATTGACTCACAGACCACATTGACTTAGAGACCACATTGACTCAGAGACCACATTGACTCACAGACCACATTGACTCACAGACCACATTGACTTAGAGACCACATTGACTCACACACCACATTGACACAGACACTACATTGACACAGAGACCACATTGACTCACAGACCACATTGACTCACAGACCACATTCACTCACAGACCACATTGGCTCACAGACCACATTGACACATAAACTACATTGACACAGAGACCACATTGACTCACAGACCACATTGACTCACAGACCACATTGACTCACAGACCACATTGACTCACAGACCACATTGACTCACAAACCACATTGACTCACAGACCACATTAACACAGACACTACATTGACACAGAGACCACAATGACTCACAAACCACATTGACTCACAGACCACATTGACTCACAGACCACATTGACTCACAGACCACATTGACTCACAGACCACATTGACTTAGAGACCACATTGACTCAGAGACCACATTGACTGACAGACAACATAGACTCACAGACCACATTGACTCACAGACCACATTGACTTAGAGACCACATTGACTTAGAGACCACATAGACTCACAGACCAAATTGACGAAGAGACCACATAGACTCACAGACCACATTGACTCACAGACCACATTGACTTAGAGACCACATTGACTCAGAGACCACATTGACCCTCAGACCACATTGACTCACAGACCACATTGACTCCCAGACCACATTGACTCACAGACCACATTGACTAACAGACCACATTGACTCACAGACCACATTGACTCACAGACCACATTGACTCACAGACCACATTGACTCACAGACCACATTGAATCACAGACAACATTGACTCACAGACCACATTGACTCAGACCTCATAAGTATTTTAGAATGTCTTTGAATTAGAGTCGATTAATTTTAATCCTTTTACACGCTTTTATTTAAGTCACAATGTTTGTATGTTGTATCCATCCATCCTTCAAATCTTGAAACGTATAATTAAACCACTTCTGATGGTCCTAGAGATCTCAAAATTTTACCACAGATAGATCTTGGATGACAATGCATTGTATCAAACTTTCAGATCGATCGAATGTACCGTAAATAAATGAATCAATTTTTAGTTTATCTCTATTTATCACTATTTAGAATGTATAGTCGTCTGCTAGAATTGACCTCCACGGCTCACTGGTTTCACTCCAGCCCTCGTTTACCAAATTCCCGTGTTTACTTCAAGGGCAGGGGAGATCAGCGCGTTTCAGTCTGTAAATGTTTGGCGCGCGATGAACATTAGTAATACTTTTACTTTTAGTTTGGTCTCATATATAAGGGATTTATAGTCAAAAACTTTGTCTATACGGGTTGTTTAATTAACACTATAACATTAAGTTATATAAACAATTCGCACTAGAGGGATACAAGTAAATTCAATGTGTTGATGTCAGAAGTGGTTTTTAAAGAGTTTTTTTTTGTTCTATTTCTCACACAACGCCTCTCGACATAGTAATTTTCAATTTGAGGGCCGTGATGCCAGAACCAATGAAAAAAAAGCGTGTCCTTTTTAAAAAAAGTTTTTTTTAATATTTTACTTATTCTTGAACCTCTTAGTTCCTTTAATCCGTTTGTTTCTTTAATCCGTTTGTTTCTTTAATCCGTTTGTTCCTTTAATCCGTTTGTTTCTTAAATCCATTTGAGTTTTTATTCAATTTTTTAAAATCCATATTTTATCTAACCAATGTGTTTCTTTAATTCTCCCATACAGCTCACCATGTGGTTTAAACTACATCTCATTCGTATTTTAAAACATAGTTGACATCATGATCATCCGTTTTTATATTAACATCTCTACAATTTGTTAGAAATTATCTTTTGTATCAATTATTTCATAAAGTCATTCAAATGTTCAACACTCACAATTGCATGTCTTATCCTTCTGTAATTTATTTGTTTATTGAGCTGTAGTGTTAGAGGCTACTGTAAAGATGACGCCGTTCTGTTTATTGTCAAACCAACCATCTTATCTTCTCTGTTTACAGATGCTCCTTCTATACAGAAGAGTATTCCATCATCTGACTTCTGCTCTGCTGCTGTCCACCACCAATTTTATTTGAGTATGCCAAGTTGGACTGCTACTGTCCACCACCAATTTTATTTTAGTATGCCAAGGTCGACTGCTACTGTCCACCACAAATTTTATTTTAGTATGCCAAGTTCGACTGCTACTGTCCACCACCAATTTTATTTTAGCATGCCATTTTTATTTCTAAAATCGTGAATTGCAATTGAAGAAGGGTTATTTCTTTTCCTGCTTGTTGTGAATCCCGAGAAAATGTTTAATAATAAATAGAGGTAAAAAAAGATTTTTAAAAACCACGTTTTTATAAGTGTACTAAAAAGAAGAAAATAATTTAAAACTAATAAGTTCAAGTACTTTCATATAATATGACTAAAAACGTTGGGCGGGCGGCGGGCGCTTATGAGGTTTTACATACGCTGTTCACTCATTCTCTCACTTATAGATATCTTTTTTGCCTTCTTAATTATAAATCTATAATTTTTATACCAAACACCCGCCCCACGTTTTTAGTCATATTATATGAAAGTACTTGAACTTATTAGTTTTAAATTATTTTATTCTTCTTAGTCCACTTACAAGAACGTGGTTTTTACAAATATTTTTTACCTCTATTTTTGTTTATACCAAACACCTCATAAGCGCCCGCCCAACGTTTTAAAAACACGTTGATGTGGTCACGGGGTGAACTCATGGATGTCAACAAAAGCAGACGGTACAGATGCTTATATATACATAAACTTAAAAATTCAATAATTTAATAACGGTACATTCGATCGATCTGAAATTTTTATACAATGTATTGTCATCCAAGTTCTATCTGTGGTAAAGTTTTAAGCTCTCTAGGACACTCAAAAGTGGTTTAATTGTACGTTGGCCGATTTGAAAAATTGTGGACAGACAGGCACGAAAGCAAGTATATAATAAAATAAATAAAGGTAAAAAAAAATGATTTTTTAAAAACCACGTTTTTACAAGTGGACTAAAAAGAAGAAAATAATTTAAAACTTATAAGTTCAAGTACTTCGATTTAATATGACTCAAAACGTGGGGCGGGCGCTTATGAGGTTTAACATATGCGGTTCACTCATTCTCTCACTTATAGATTTCTCTTTTGCCTTCTTAATTATAAATCTTTAATTTTTATACCAAACACCCGCCCCAATTTTTTAGTCATATTATATGAAAGTACTTGAACTTTTTAGTTTTAAATTTTTTTATTATTCTTAGTCCACTTACAAAAACGTGGTTTTTAAAAATCATTTTTGTACCTTTATTTATTTTATACTTTTTAGTCCACTAATAAAAACGTGGTTTTAAAAATATTTTTAAACCTCTTTTTATTTTACCAAACACCTCATCAGCGCCCGCCCAACGTTTAATAACAAAGCGATGAGGTCAAGGCGTGAACTCGCCACGTGAAATTAAACTACGGCAGGCGGGTAGTGATGCTTATATTAAGATAAACTAAGAAATGCATTAATTTAATAACGGTACATTCGATCGATCTGAAATTTTAAAACAATGTATTGTCACCCAAGATCTATCTGTGGTACAATTTTGAGCTCTCTAGGACCATCAGAAGTGGTTTAATTTTACTTTGGCAAATTTGAAAAATTGCGAACAGACAGACACGAAAGCAAGTATATTATAAAATATAGATAAACTAAAACATTCAATAATTTAATAACGGTACATTCGATCGATCTGAAATTTTAACACAATGCATTGTCATCTAAGATCTATCTGTGGTAAAATTTTGAGATCTATAGGACCATCAAAAGTGGTTCAATTTTACGTTGGCAGATTTGAAAATTTGTGGACAGACGAACCACCAACAAACAATGCCACAGGAACGAAAGCGAGTTAATAAAAACGTGGTTAATAAATAAATAAAGGTAAAAAAAATGATTTTTAAAAACCACGTCTTTACAAGCGGACTAAAAAGAAGAAAATAATTTAAAACTGGTAAGTTCAAGTACTTTGATTTAATATGACTAAAAACGTGGGACGGGCGCTTATGAGGTTTAACATATGCAGCTCACTCATACTCTCACTTATAGATCTCTCTTTTGCCTTTTAAATTAGAAATCTTTAATTTTTATACCAAACACCCGCCCCACGTTTTTAGTCATATTAAATCAAAGTACTTGAACTTACCAGTTTTAAATTATTTTCTTCTTTTTAGTCCGCTTGTAAAAAATTAGTTTTTAAAATTCATTTTTTTACCTTTATTTATTTTATTCTTTTTAGTCCACTAATAAAAACGTGGTTTTTAACAATATTTTTTTACCTCTATTTATTTTACCAAACACCTCACAAGCGCCCGCCAAACGTTTTAAAAACATTGTGATGTGGTCACGGGGGGAACTCACAGATGTCAACAAAAGCCGACGGTACAGTTTCTTATATATAGACTATAGATAAACTAAACATTTCAATAGTTTAATAACGGTACATTCGATCGATCTGAAATTTTAATACAATGCATTGTCATCCAAGATCTATCTGTGGTAAAATTTTCAGATCTCTAGGACCATCAGAAGTGGTTCAATTTTACGTTGGCAGATTTGAAAAAATCTTGGACAAACAAACAAATAATGCCCAACGAAAGCGAGTTAATAAAAACGTGGTAAAAAACCCCGTAAAACCAAAGTTTTTGACTATAATCCTTTATATACGAGACATAACTAAACATATGTTCATTATAATACGCATCGCTCGAAATACAAAAATCCAAAATTGTAGTTATGTCTCATATATAAAGGATTTATAGTATTAAAAAAAACCTACTAAAGTCTGCCTGCTAAATTTCAGCTCGATTAGATCATGGTTAAAGGGTTATAAAAAGATATTTAATATAATGCGCACCACGCGACAGAATAGCATAAACATTTACAGATCGGGAATATATTTGTTTTTAAAAGTATGTTTTATATTATACGCACCGCACCGCGCGACAGGAAAAAATATTATCAAACATGCGCTAATTTTGATCTACACGTGTACTGTATCTTTCCTCATGATCTAACGTTGACAAATCCTCCTTCTTTCCGTCTGGCATTCGGGCGAGGAGTGGGTTGCCTGAACAAACAAGCTAAACCAACACACAATTATCATTCAATTCACTTATATAAAAGCAAGACTAGATACAGCGTAAAAAATTGTACAATTCAGGAATTTTAGGTAATTATTTTATTTAAATTTTAAAACTTTGTTTCAGTTTTAACAACGAAAGAGAGAAATATTATTATTAAAAAATTAATATACATGTATTATAAAAAAATAATTGCAAAGATTTATATCTCTTCTCTCTTAACGTATCTATATAGACGCTCCTTCTATGCAGAAGATAATTGCGTCCACAGACCATGATGGATGATCTGTTCGCAAGAGATGCAGCGTTCACAGGCCATGGCTATGAGGGTTCCACGCATTAAACAGCCACCTAACTAGTGTTAGGTACCCATTCAGAGCTGGGTGACTCAGGGACGTCCTGGCCCCCGGGAACAAATCCTTGCCTTCACATGGATTCGAATCCGTGACCATCAGTACGCCAGTCAAGCGCCCTGACACTCGACCACCGCGTCACGTTTATAGAACCCATGTCCATCATTAATGATTGTAAAACAAAAGTATAGGAAATTATTTTTTTGATAGGCTTACACATCATGGTCGTTAAATTGTCTAGTAAAAATTGAAATGTCTTATGATGGCTCAAGTACAGAGTGTTTTGATATCATATTTAGATCCAAGTAGAGATGTCTGTAATCTAACATCTAAAAGGAAACAAATCGACAGTCTCCTAGATCTAAATCTTGATTGATTGCAGTTATTTTTCAATTAGAATTAAAAAAATTAAGATACAATTTAGACATAAAGTAACAATAGTGCGTGATATAATTACATTATAATCATTGAGTTTAATTTTTGTGTAACTTGAAAAAAATGATTTAAGACTGTTTAAAAGCACACAGCAGAAAAAACACACAATCAAATATAAAGAAAAATATGTTTTTAATATACGTAAATAAATTTAATAAAAAGAACCCGTAAAAAAAACACACACGTTTTTTACTATAAATCCTTTATGTACGAGACATAATTAAAAGAATGTTCATCATAATACGCAAAATTTTAGTTATGTCTCGTAAAACTTGTTTAATATAATGCGCACCGATAGGGAATATGTTTATAAAAAGTATTGTCAATATCATCATCATTTGTCCTTTGAGTTCCTTGTGGAACATAGGGCCTCTATCAAAGCTCGCCACTCTACACGGTCCCTTGCCAGTCGCTTCAATTTTTCCCAGCTCTTCCCAGTCCTTTCAGCCTCGTCCAACATGCTCCGTCTCCATGTACACTTGGGTCTTCCTTGTTGTCGTTTGCCCTGGGGGTTCCAATCTAATCTTGACAATAATACGCACCAAATCGCGCAACAGGAAAGTATTAATAAAATAATAAAAAAAGTCGTTCAATATAATACGCACCGCGACACTCTATCTAAAAAATTTAACATGATACATAGAGATAAATAAAATAAACAAAAAATTCAATAATTTAATTACAGTACATGCGATCGATAACAAATTTTGATACATCGTTTTTATCATCGGCACGAGTCTGCCTGCAAAATTTCAGCTTACGAGGAAGTGGTTTAAAAATCGATCCAAAGTTTTTTCGACAAACAAGCAAACAAGCAAGCAATCAACCAGACACCACGAGTTAATATAAAGGATTTAAAAATAAAATCATATAACGAATTTTATGTGTAGGGTTATGTTTGCGATATTAAACACGTTTGATTTTTGAAAGAGAAACATATATTTCTGATTAAATAAAATGTTAAATATACCTTTCATAAAAACTTGAATCACTTTCAAATGATACCAGCTTATCATTACACACTGATTGACACCTCATACATTTATTTTGTCTTTTGTAAAGTATATGTGATTATCATTCGTGATTTAACAAATCATCATATTAAAATTATATGATCAAATAACATTGTTCTTTGGCACACCTTCACCTAGCTTCCTCTAACGACTGTCACATTCTAGCATCTGCACCTCCTATCTTCTTCTAACGACTGTCATATTCTAACATCTGCACCTCATTTCTTCTTCTAACTACTGTCATATTCTAACATCTGCAACTTCTATCTTCTTCTAACGACTGTCACATTCTAGCATCTGCACCTCCTATCTTCTTCTAACGACTGTCACATTCTAACACCTACACCTCCTTTCTTCCTCCAAAGACTGACACACGTACCACAACTTCAGGTTGCACCTGGCATTGTTCCACTGGTAACTGCGAGGTTTGTAGGCATGGTTCTTGACACAGTTTTCTCCGATGTCCGTCCCAGGTCGACCTTCCTTCCACAGGTTCGGAGTGGACACGTCCACGGAAACGTGGCTGGTGTTCCACATGAACGTCCCGGCAGTCACGTGATCCGAACCGCCCAACCACACCGATTGGGTACCGTTGGACAATGCTACCAGGAAAAAGTTGAGATATTCATTAACCGTCAGGTCTGTGATCTCCACAAGGTGGACGCCCTTCCCTAACAAGATGCAAAAATTTCTGGCCTCAAACCACGTCAACGTATTGGTGTAGACGCAGTAACAGTTGTCCTGGAACTTGACCAGCAGGTCTGGGGAGTCCAGGCGGATGTCGGTGATGAGTGTCTCGGTGCTGTCCCTGGTCTTGGACAAGGAGTCTGAGATGTTGGTCTGAATGAGCGAAAGCCTGTCGTCCATTCTGTTCTCTATTTGCAGACCAATTAACACAATTCCGGCCAGTGCGGACGCCAGGAACACACTGAACAGGCCCGCGACAGCCAACACGGCTAAACAATACTGTCGCCTCGTCGACTGTTTGGAGATACGCGCGTCGGGCAGTTGCAGAGTTCTGTAGTTGTATCTATCGTTTGGGGTAGTGGGGGCACTGGGCGCGCTGCCCGCCGGTATGTAGTCGTAGTGGTCAGACTCTGGGACGATGTAGTCCTGTTGCTTGTGGTTCACCCGGTGGAGGTCCTGGGCCGGCTCCATGTAGGTCAACCTCCTTATCGATGTGTGGGTGTTTCCCGGGTACTGCGTGGATTTCCCAGCATTCAGTTTGGCGTCATCGGAAACGTTATAATACGGCGGGTGACTGACTGGGTAATGGCCTTGACCCGTGTAAACCTGACTTTGGGGTGGCGCTTCTGATGTCAAGGGAGTTTGACCTCGAGCCAGCAGGATTGGGTTCGATCGGTCAATGATTAAGTTTTTGGTAGCAGTGACCAGGTCCACATCCGTCTGCAGTTCAATGTTCTCTGACATATTTATTTAATGGCGGCGTCAGATTTTGTTTATTGACTGTTATCTAAATGAATTGTTTTTTAAACAGTAAAGCTTTATACCGTTGTCTCTGATGTTTTGAAATTATGCTTTGCCCTGAAATAAAAAATAATTGAAATTTAAAAAAGATGCTTACAGGGAAAATTAAGGTCAATTAAGAGGGAAACAAAATAACCTGTGGACTGTGGAAGAGCGCTATCGGCCTCAATCAACACAGCCATATTTATAGGTATTTAAAACGTGTTCGTTGAATAGCTTTAGAACTAGGGGTCAAGCGAAATGGCCAAGGGAAAAAAGATCACATAAGTTCATGCTCATGTGCCACCAATCAGATTGTCTAATCAACAGCCGGACTACTTTCTAGTAAACAAGCCAAGCTTTCGGCTCTGACAGACCATGGCTAGGGTGTCAGAAAGCTTGTAGTAAAACAACACTAACTCAGTCCAATAGACTGACAGCCTAGCATAGAGTGTCAGAAAGCTTGTAGTAAAGCAACATTGTCTTTAATCCCACCAGATGCCACTAAGAGCCAGAGTTGGACGCACCGTCCTGCATCGATGGATTAGTTTAACTAAGCAACATGTTTATTTTCGTTACAACTGTTTTTAAGAGCGAATGAAAGAGTTAAAGTCCTCAGTGTGATGTCAACAAGTTTGACCCTTGACCTCCGCTAACAGTCAGGTACGTTTGCGAATCCACCCCCCCACCCTTCCAGGCAATGACCTACAATAGCAATTGACGTCATAGGTCACGCATTACAGGCAATGAGACAAACTGGAAGACTTACGTCCTTTTTATCCAAAGAGGTTAATTTTACCCCAAGCTTTCATACGTCTGCTGTTTTGTCGGCCGCCTTTAGGGGCGGGGAGGTAACGCGTTCTTTCCGTTAAGACTTAAACGCACACGTTCACTTTGATGAGGTTTAACAATCAAATAGTTTTACTTTATTATGTGTGCACTTTCTAGCAAATTTAAATTAAGGAAAGAGAATGGAAAAATCTTAAATTTTGATCCACGCCTTTGGTCTGCCCGAAATGAAGGATTTTCTGATAAATTAATTTGTCTTTATTTGTATATTTCAGCATTTGTTTTTTTTTCTTTTGTAACCTCTGAATATTACTCTCACAGTTAAATTCTTTAGCAATGTTACAAAATCTCCATCAGATGCAAACAGAAATCTGCACCAGTGAAACTGTTCGCACTAATATTTATGTTTTCCTTTAAAATGTGATGCTCTAGACGTAAGCAAAACCTTCCTTATGAAACTGATTACATATTTCCAATGGCTACGACGTGATACTGGCTAAACATTTCGATATCTATTATCTTACGTCAATATCTCTACACTCAGCCGGCACTTCTCTCCCCTGACTTAATCTTGCAACGGACATTAAATCTTTATTGTTATGATTAAGTTACACTAAATTAAGAACTCGTGGGTATGGGATGTGAAGAAAAAATGTAAAGATTTTGGTGACCCTTTAAAACGGCCCCATATAAATTGTTTTTTTTAAAAATTATTATTATTATTATTTTTTTTGCATTTTAAGGTTTTGTCAACTTGTTCACCCTAAAAAAAGTGTTAAAATTGTAAAATTATTTCTTGTGATGTTATTATATTATTTCTTTCAACAAACAACCGTGACTTGGTGCCATATCGAGTAAAGGCTATTAAATTCAACCTTGTGATTTCATTATTATTGTTTCTTGTGAACTAAACAGCCAATCGAGGCAATGCAACCGAACCCAACGGTGATGCAACATCGTCTGGCGAGACGGAAGGATGTCGATAAAACCTGATAGTGAATCGGTGAGTAAAAATTCAAAAATATTTTATATTCAAATTTTTACTCACCGATTCAAACTATAGGGTTTTAAGACAATTAAAGCTATTATTTTCTAAACAGATTACTTCATATTCCGTGCAGTTAAAAAAGGTCTCATAAATATACGTTACTAAAAATAAAAGTTATCGATAATAAAATACGTTTAGTGTTTCTCATGTTTTTATTTAAATAGCATGTACAATTCACAATTAATTTGGACTAATAATTTAAAACATCCAGAAAAATTAACATAATTTCTTATTAATAATAAAATATTTCATCACAGACATTATAAATGGTTTCTCATAAACAACAATAAATGTTTTTGGAAAGTGTTCATAAATACTTGATATTATAATCTAAAGTTAAAACATCCTGAGTTTCGTTGCTGTTTCACCCATTTAAAAAAAAATTCGTGCTTAAATTTTGTGTTTATTCCACAAAAACTCAAACGCCAAATCAACTGTGGCAAGGTTTTATCAGATTTAAAACATTTTCCCCTTCTGAGTCCCCCCCCCCACCTCGAAGCTTTTCATTTCTCAAGTTGTCAGAAATTGTGTAGTTCAAACACACGTCAAGTTGTCAGAAATTTTGTATTTCAAACACACGTCAAGTTGTCAGAAATTTTGTATTTCAAACACACGTCAAGTTGTCAGAAATTTTGTATTTCAAACACACGTCAAGTTGCCTCAAGATAATTTAACTCATCTTACAATGGCAACGGCGACTGAGATTTGTTTGGAGCTTTATTTATAAGGCAAGTGTTCATTAGGGTTAATGCAAAGTTGAGTGCTTTCAAAAAAACAGTGACATCAAACGCAAAGGATTTCATATTACAAATTCAACAACAAAACATGAAAAGTACTTTTAAAAGTTTGAGTCATTAAATAGGTACTAATATTAATTTATGAGAATATGAAAAGCATTCACGCAATACCAGTGGAGCCCCTAAGGGGTGCTGAGGGGCGGGCCACCCCGGGTGACACCAACCATAGTGACGCCTCTGTGCAATTCACGTATTTTTGTTTTTCAGCATCTCATGTTACGGTTTCAGAGATTATTTCACAACAAACATCACTGCCCCCACCCCCCCACCCCGCCACTATCCTTTACTATATCACATTAGCACAGTGGAGACATTCCCGTCAACAAAACACCACCTACAGCTAACCCGGATGTGACCTTTCATGATCCCCTTAGTAACAGTTCTTCATGTCGTACAAGTGCTGTATCCTGTTGTTTATAACCCAGGTCAAAGTGCGCCACGGAGAAATAAATAATTTTTTTTTAAAGTGCTCCATTGATGAAACCCGGTTTTTCTGATGTTGAGCAGCAACAACCCATGACATGCGTAGTCTGATATATCCAAGATGGATGGCCACCAATATCTTCCCCTCCTCGCGCATCTACCCAAATGCATGCTAATATTTATGTCCACATATTATTTTTTTTATAGAGAGACACTTGGTGGTTATCAGATCGTTCCAACAAAGGTAACAACGCAGCTTTTTCATGGCTGACGATTAGAAGTAGAAGATAAAGATAACCAAAAATTATCATAGATTCTGTTCAAAGGCTGCATCAAAAATTTCAAATGGATGAAAAGAGGCACTCTATTATGTCTCAGCCCCGGTTACAAATTTAATTACTGAATCACACGCTTATGCCAAAAACACACAAAGCACGTTTTCACAGGAAACACAAAAACTGTTACAAAAGATTAAAGAAAAAAGAAAAGAATCAGTGATATGTCCAAATTTAACAGACAACAGACAAGAACATTCATCGCCTTGTACTCCATCGAACCAATAATTAGAGAGAGAGACAGAGAGAGAGAGAGAGAGAAAGAGAAAGAGAGAGAGAGAGAAAGAGAGAAAAAGAGAAGGAGAGAGAGAAAGAGAAAGAGAGAGAGATAGAGAGGGAGTGAGAGAGAGAGAGAGAGAGAGAGAGAGAGATAGAGAGAGAGAGAGACAAATATAGAGTTTTAAGGATGCACATGGGTACCAAGGACCAATGTAAAATATTTATTCTCTTAAATAAAATCCATCAGCTTATTGTTACAATAATATCTCATAATACTGACATTTTTCTACTCAAACACACAAGTCCATCCCCCACAACTTACACCACCAAACTCCACGACTTTGATCTCAACAGTAGCATTTCGAGTTCTCGTAGGCGGACATGCAGGCGAACGGCTTGATGTCATCACAGACGTGATCGTTCCACATGTATTTGCCCCCCTTCCAATTGTACGTGTACAAGCAGTGCTCCGGGACATTCAGGTGGCTCAAACCGGACGGCTGGCCCTCTTCCCATGGGTAAATTTTGGACTTCTCGAAGGACCTCCCCGTGTAAGTCCAGACCCAATTCTCCGTCTCAACGAGGTTCGAAGCCCCAAGCCAGACGCCGTCGTTGAGCGACGAGTGCTGGAAGATGGGCAGCAGAAGGTCGTTCGTCGTATTATCATAGATCTCCGCCAGGTGTACCTCGTTTCCGAGACTCAGGCAGTACTCGCGCGCTTGGAACCACGACAGCTTTGTTCGGTAAAGGCAGTAGCAGCTGCCGCTGAAGATTATCTTAACGTCGGAGAGCTCTTTGTTTGGCCTGCACAGCGCGTTGACTTTCTTGGTCAGGTTCAAGTGCGACTCATCCAGCATCGTCGCCATATTGTCGCTAGCCTCAGAAAACGTGGCTTGAATCCTGTCTTGGATTCTGTACCCCACGAGAATGACCCCGCCCAAAGTTGACCCCACTATGACCATCGACATCAGCACAAAAATGAACAAGAAGATGAGACAATTCCGATAACGTTGTATCAAATTTTGGACTCCTTGTTGCTCGACTTCCGTAGTTGATTTATTTGACGGATTGTTGAGATGATTCCTGGAAGAGCCGTGGTTTCGGAGATTTCCCGGGAAGTGTGCCATATTTCTAGCCCGTACCGTAATCGGAGCAGTCGTTTTAACAGTCACCAGTGGCAGGGGCCGAGAAGTGACCCTAGAGTTATTTTTTCCTGTCACTATGTCTTCCAGTGCGGAGTTCTGAGTGTTTATGTTAAGTCTATTCACCTCCTTCAGAGACGCGATGGTCTGGGGGCTGATCTGAATGTTGTCAGACGTGGCGTAGATGTGATCCACTTCGGATTTGACGTCAGTGCCCGAGTCAGAGATCTGTACTGACGACAGTCTGTTGTAGTCACCGACGTCCTTAGTTTCTGGACGATATTGGGGGTCACTTGGTGCGTCCATGACAGCACGTGATACGAACTGTCAAAGGGAGAGAAAAGACGTGTTAAATTTCTGAGTATTTGTGTTGCTACTTCTAATAAAATAAAGTTATTTGAAATAAGATGCTTTAAAAGAGTCACGCCCCACACCCCTAGGGGAAAAAAGGAACATTTGTTATAAACAAATTTTCACCGTTACTAGGTGATCAATATATTAATCAGCTATATAAAATCGTAAAATTTGAATAGAAGAACCTACATTTTTGTAACAAATGTATTGTTTCCGTTAATTTCTTAAATATTCTTTGTATATATATTGAATGTAACAATAATAATTCCAATGTTTATAATAAATATTTCGGTTAGCATTATTTATGATGAATAAGTCATAATAATGATACGATATATTATAATTTTATTCTTACCAGTTTAAAATTTGTTAAAGTTTTGTCGCCTTATTCACTGAAATCTGTAAGTAAAAACAAATATTCCCTCAATGTGCTAACAAAACATACCGTAGAGCAATGCTTCTCAAACATTTTAGTATGGCGGACCGGCAGGAATTTTTCCATTGCACCAGGGACCGGTGCACTATTTTCCCTGCACTGAGAATTTTTTCTGTCCTTTTTTTTGAGAACATCTGCGGACCGGCAATGGATGGCCCACGGACCGGCACCGGTCCGTGGACCACCACTTTGAGAAGCACTGCCGTAGAGCATGAAACACTCCAATCTCCCTGAAAGGCTTACGTAAGTTGGGCCGATTTCGAATGCGTATGAGTTTATTTGAAAAAAAAATTATTACTTATTTTAGTTTGTTTATTGTGAATCTTATGGTAGAAAAATGTATTTAAGGACTTAATTAAAAAAAAAGAAAAGAAAAACTACCTGCAAATAATTCAGAATGATGTGTCTTTACGTAATTATTCTCCCATGATAAAGAATGCCTTATATAACGTAAATATAATTTGAATACTTATCCAAGTTATTTGTATACAGTATAGCAGACGGACAAACACATTAGCCGAAACGTCAATGTGAATATTCCGGAAAACTGCTACCAACGAATCTAATTTTCCCACCGGTTTTCAGTTCTCCTACCCCCCCCCCAAAAAAAAACAGCAACAACAAAAACAAAAAAAAACAAAACAACAACAACAAAAAACTAAAAAGAGAACAATTCCTTGATCCTCCACGCGTGGTATTTTCCCGCATTACCTCGGAATGAAAGGCATGATAAGTTTTGACGAAATGAAATTTGATAACACAAAAGAAAATGAGGATTGATAAATTGAAAAACCGTTTCCAACTTTTGTAAGCTGATAAGTTAAATATTTTATTAGAATTAAAGCCACAACATTAAGGTACACTAGGGATATGAAGTAAATATTTGTTAAAATATCGCTGCAAAATTACACGAAAAGAAACCACAGGGCGAAACAAAATCTTACTGTTAGTACAGGCAGACACGCGTTAACTCTCAATACCGATAGCAGTAGATGCCAACAGAACACATTGATCAAATCATCCTATTACATTAAGTCAAAATAACAAATCAGCAGCAAATCTTTCTTGCGAGATTCACGTCGTCGATCAACCAAACAATATAACATTTGGTGTTGACGACAGAGGCTTAAATTTGCGACCACCAGGATGTCGGGTTCCGGTAAAGGTTGAGACCCAAGTGATCTACATGGTGTGAATTTGTGTAATGCATATATGCGTCTTGTGCTCTGTTTTAGACGCAAGTTCCGTAAACGCAGATATGACACTGTTGAAATTTGGTGTTTGAGAGTACAACTGAAAAAGAAATATTGATATGACGTCATTTAGCCCGTTGAAAAGACGATGTTTCTAAATTTAGGAATAGATTTTCACGCGGTGGTTGAATTAAAGAACATATTTTGGCTGTGTCATTGGGCGGTGAATCACCTTATGAGTTGACGATGACCTGCACGATATCTCTCAGTCTGAGAGTCTTAGTCTTTGATGGGAAAGTTTAGGTCAGATAGTGTCTCTGTATAATAGGAAAGTTTAGGTCAGATAGTGTCTCTGTATAATAGGAAAGTTTAGGTCAGATACTACTACTACTACTATGGCATCCGTCCATCCTCATGGGATGATGGCGTTTTATCCTGCTCCTCTACCCCCCTTCCCCTTTCTCCTGGCCCTTTTCTCCTCGCTCCTGGCTGTAAGGGAAGCTTCCGCGACTAGAATGCCCTCGCACACTTTTGCCCGCCAGGAGGTGCGCTCCACAGCAATGGTCTCCCACGTTTTATGTTCGATCTGCGCCAGAGTCATGTCTTTCTTGCAGACATCCTTGAAGCGCAAGCAGGGGCGTCCTCTCTTCCGCATACCAGTTGCCAGCTCGCCGTAAAGCAAGGCTCTTGGAATGCGCTCCGTGCTCATCCTGCGGACATGTCCCAACCACCACAGGCGCCTCTCACTCAGGATTTTAGTGCATGCTCAGCATATGACTCCTTCTGAGTACCTCGACATTCGTGATCTTATCCTGCAACTTGATGTGCAGAATCCTGCGCAAGCAACGTAAGTGGAAGCTGTTGAGTTGCTTTGTTTGTTTGGCATAGGTCGTCCAGTACTCGCTGCCATAGAGGAGTGTGCTGAGCACGCAGGCCTGGTACACAGTGATTTTCGTCCTATCAGTAAGCTGTGCATTGTTCCACACTCTTTGATTCAGCCTAGCCATTAATGATGCAGCCTTGCCGATTCTAGTTTCAATTTCCTTTTCCATGGAGAGTGTGCTTGTGATGTTACTGCCAAGGTAGGTAAAATCCTCGACGACATCCAAGGTATTTCCCTCAATGGAAATTGCTGGGAAGCAGTCTGTTCCTTGTCTCATAATGTTGGTCTTTTTGAGGCTTATCGTTAGGCCAAAATCCTTGCATGCCTCTGAGAACTTATTGACCAAATATTGGAGACCTATCTCTGTATGTGAGGTAAGGGCTGCGTCATCCGCGAAGAGCAACTCTCTAATTAAAACAGTTTCCACTTTTCTCTTCGCACGGAGGCGGCTGATGTTGTATAGATTTCCATCCGACATGGTGTGGATGTTTACGCCCTCGAAGCATTCCCCGAAAGCATGACGCAGTAGCATTGAGAAAAAGATACCGAAGAGAGTTGGAGCCAGAACACTTCCCTGTTTGACTCCGCTACAAACTGGGAAGGGTTCTGAGGTGGCACCATCGAAGAACACTGTGCTTTGCATATTGGTGTGGAAGGACCTGATCATGGAGAGAAGCCGCGGCGGACATACTATTTTTTCCAATATACCTAGCAGACCCTTGAGGCTGACCAGGTCAAATGCCTTTGTTAGATCTATGAAGGTCAGATACTGTCTCTGTATAATAGGAAAGTTTAGGTCAGATAGTGTCTCTGTATAATAGGAAAGTTTAGGTCAGATAGTGTCTCTGTTTAATAGGAAAATTTAGGTCAGATAGTTTCTCTGTATAATAGGAAAGTTTAGGTCAGATAGTATCTCTGTATCATAGGAAAGTTTAGGTCAGATACTGTCTCTGTATAATAGGAAAGTTTAGGTCAGATAGTGTCTCTGTATAACAGGAAAGTTTAGGTCAGATAGTGTCTCTGTATAATAGGAAAGTTTAGGTCAGATAGTGTCTCTGTTTAATAGGAAAATTTAGGTCAGATAGTGTCTCTGTATAATAGGTAAGTTTAGGTCAGATAGTGTCTCTGTATAATAGGAAAGGTTAGGTCAGATAGTGACTCTGTATAAGGGGCCGACCATAAATGACGTCACGCATCCAAGGGGAAGGGGGGTCCACACATTTGTGACCATTTGTGACGAGGGGGAGGGGATGCGTTTGAGATATGTGACGTCACACCAAAAAAAAGCAACTTTAAATAAAAGTCCCACTTAAATATTTGATTTCTTAAAATTTATTTGATGACGTTTTACATAGCTTCACGCGTGTTTCGATTTTAGAATGCAACCTCACACTAAATACATACTTGAATGAAATAATAGTGATTTGAAACATGCTCTTTTTCTAATAGAAAATATGGCTTTAAGGAAGAGGGGGAAATAGCTTTGTGACGTAATATTGGAGAGGGGGTCTACGTTTTTCTGATCACATTGACTCACAGACCACATTAAATCACAGATCACATTGACACACAGACCGCATTGACACACAGACCGCATTGCCACACAGACCGCATTGACACATAAAAGACATTGACTCACAGAAAACATTGACTTACAGACCACAATGAAACGCAGACCACATTTACTCACAGTCAACATTGACTCAGAGACAACATTGACACAGAGACCACATTGACACAGATACTACATTGACACAGATACCCCATTGACTCACAGACCCCATTGACACACAGACCACATTGACTCACAAACCATATTGACTCACAGACCACATAGACTCACAGACCACATGGACACACAGAACAAATTGTCGCAAGGACCGCATTGCCTCAGAGACCAAATTGACACATAGACCACATTGAAACAGAGACAACATTGACTAACATACAGCATGGACTCACAGACCACATTGACACAGATACTACATTGACACAAAGACCACATTGACTCAAAGACCACATTGACACACAAATCACATTAACATACAGGCACATTGACACAGAGAAAACATTGACACATAAACAACATTGACACTCAGACAATATTGAAACAAAGAACAAATTGTCGCAAGAACCACATTGCCTCAGAGACCACATTGACACATAGACAAAATTAAAACAGAGACCACATTGACTAAAATACATCATTGACTCACAGACAACATTGACACACAGACCACATTGACTTAGAGACCACATTGACTCACAGAGCACATTGACTCACAGACCACATAGACTCACAGACCACATAGACCCACAGACCACATTGAATTAGAGACAAAATTGACTCACAGACCACTTTGACTTAGAGACCACATTGACTCACAGATCACATTGACTCACATACCACCTTGACTCACAGACCACATTGGCTTAGAGACCATATTGACTCACAGACCACATTGACACACAGACCACATAGACTCACAGACCACATTGACTCACAGACCACATTGACTCACTGACCATATTGACTCACAGACCAAATTGACTTAGAGACCACATTTACTCATAGACCACATTGACTCATATACCATATTGACTCACAGACCACATTGACTTAGAGACCACATAGACTCATAGACCACATTGACTCATAGACCATATTGACACACAGAGCCCATTGACTCACAGACCACATTGACTCATAAACCATATTGACTCACAGACCACATTGACTTAGAGACCACATTACCTCATAGACCACATTGACTCATAGACCATAATGACTCACAGACCAAATTGACTTAGAGACCACATTGACTCATAGACCACATTGACTCATAGACAACATTGAATCACAGACCACATTGACTCAAAGACAAAATTGACTTAGAGACCAAATTGACTCACAGACCACATTGACTTAGAGACCAAATTGACTCACAGACCACATTGACTTAGAGACTACATTGACTCAAAGACCACATTGACTCACAGACCACATTGACTCACAGACCACATTGACTTAGAGACCACATTGACTCACAGACCATATTGACTCACAGACCACATTGACTTAGAGATCACATTGACTCATAGACCACATTGACTCATAGACCACATTGACTCACAGACCACATTGACTCACAGACCACATTGACTTAGAGACCATATTGATTCACAGACCACATTGACTCATAGACCACATTGACTCACAGACCACATTTACTCACAGACCACATTAACTCACAGATCACATTGACTTAGAAACCATATTGACTCACAGACCACATTGACTCATAGAAAACATAGACTCACAGACCACATTGACTCACAGACCACATAGACTCACAGACCACATAGACTCACAGACCCCATTGACCCACAGACCACGTTAACTCACAGACCTCATTGACTCACAGACCACATTGACTCACAGACCACATTTACTTAGAGCCGTATTGACTCACAGACCACATAGACTCACAGACCACATCGACTCACAGACCACATAGACTCACAGACCACATTGACTCACAGACAACATTGACTCACAGACCACATTGACTTAGAGACCATATTGACTCACAGACCTCATTGACTCACAGACCACATAGAATCACAGACCACATTGACTCATAGACCACATTTACTCATAGACCACATTGACTCACAGACCACATTGACTTACAGATCACATTGACTCACAGAGCACATTGACTCACAGACCACTTAGACTCACAGACCACATAGACTAACAGACCACATTGACTCACAGATCACACACTGTGACACAGAGACCACATTGACTCACAGACCACATAGACGCACAGACAACATAGACTCACAGACCACATAGACTCACAGACCACATTGACTCACAGACCACATCGACTCACAGACCACAATGACTTAGAGACCACATTGACTCACAGAGCACAATGACTCACAGACCCCATAGACTCAGAGACCACATAGACCCACACATCACATTGACTTAGAGACCACATTGACTCACAGACCACATTTACTTAGAGTCCACATTGACTCACAGACTAAATTGACTCACAGACCACATTGACTCACAGAACACATTGACTTAGAGACCACATTTACTCACAGACCACATTGACACACAGACCACATAGACTCACAGACCACATTAATTCAAAGACCACATTGACTCACAGACCATATTGACTCACAAACCACATTGACTTAGAGACCACATTGACTCATAGACCACATTGACTCATTTACCATATTGACTCACAGACCACATTGACTTAGAGACCACATAGACTCACAGACCACAATGACTCATAGACCATATTGACTCACAGACCACATTGACTCACAGACCTCATTGACTCATAGACCATATTGACTCACAGACCACATTGATTTAGAGACCACATTGACTCATAGACCATATTGACTCACAGACCAAATTGACTTAGAGACCACATTGACTCATAGACCAGATTGACTCATAGACCACATTGACTTACAGACCACATTGACTTAGAGACAAAATTGACATAGAGACCACATAGACTCACAGACCACATTGACTTAGAGACCAAATTGACTTACAGACCACATTGACTTAGAGACCACATTGACTCACAGACCACATTGACTCACAGACCACATTGACTCACAGACCACATTGACTTAGAGACCACATTGACTCACAGACCATATTGACTCACATACCACATTGACTTAGAGACCACATTGACTCATAGACCACATTGACTCATTGACCATCTTGACTCAGAGACCACATTGACTCATAGACCACATTGACTCACAGACCACATTGACTCACAGACCAAATTGACTTAGAGACCATATTGATTCACAGACCACATTGACTCATAGACCACATTGACTCACAGACCACATCGACTCACAGACCACATAGACTCACAGACCACATAGACTCACAGACAACATTGACTCACAGACCACATAGACTCACAGACCACACTGACTCAGACTTCATAAGTAATTTAGAATGTCTTTGAATTAGAGTCGAGCAATTTTAATCCTTTTTTATTTCAATTATAATCCCTTTGTTTCTTTAATTCTTTTATTGGCTTAAATCTCCTTTCTTCTCCAATTCTTTTGTTCCTTTAACCCCTTAGTTTCCTTGATCCGCTTGTTTCTTAATCCATTTTTTTTATTATTCAATTTTTATCGAAACAATTTTTCTCTTTGATCCGTTTGTTTATTTAATCCATTTGAGTTTTTATTTAATTTTTTAAAATCCATATTTTACCTAACCAATTTGTTTCTTTAATTCTCCCATACAGCTCGCCATTTGGTTTAATATAACACTCATTCGTTTTTAAATATAGTTGACATCACGATCATCCGTTTTTATATTAACAATATCTCTACGATTTGTTAGAAGTTATCTTTTGTATCAATTATTTCCTAAAGCCATTAAAATGTTCAACAATCACAATTGCATGACTTATCCTTCTGTAATTATTATTTTTTTGAGCTGTAGTGTTAGAGGCTACCGTAAAGGTGGCTCCGTTCTGTTTATTGTCAGACCAACCATCATCTGACTTCTGTTCTGCTATGTCCACCACCAATTATATTTTAGTCTTCCAAGTTGTATTACTCCCCCCCCCCGACAATGTTAGCTTTAACTTCTTTTGAGGGACAATATTTTTAAAAAGTGTATGGCATCTGTCCGTCTACGAAAGACGATAGATTTATCTTTATTATTTGCAGCTCTTGGTGTGGCTGATGAGACCAATCCTTGAGTGGCAGTCTTTTCTGCATGACACACACACGAAAGCAGTGGGGCAGTGTTGCCTGGCCTTTCTCCTCGCCCTTTTCCCGACTGCTTCTGCCCTAGTTTGCTCCTCTGCTCTTAGTGATCCTTCTTTCACTATAGCCCGCCACGTGGACCTATCCTCAGCCAGGTTTTCCCAGTTTTGTATATCAGTAAAAAAAGTTAAAAAGTAAATTAACAGTTAATATATTAATTATTTTAAAGCATTTTTATTTCTAAAATCGTGAATTTGTAATTTAAGAAAGGGGGTTTCTTTTCCTGCTTGTTGTGCATTCCCTAGAAAAAAGTTTAAATTTAAAAAAACCCTTAAAAAACAAAGTTTTTGACGATAATTCCTTTATATACTTGACATAACTAAAAATATTTTATTATAATACACATCGCTCGACAATCCAAAAATCCAAAATTTTAGTTATATCTCATATCTAAAGGATTTATAGTAAAAAAAAACCTACTAAAGTCTGCCTGCTAAATTTCAGCTCGATTAGATCACGGGAAAATGGTTATAAAAAGATATTTAATATAATGCGCACCACGCGACAGAGTTGCATAAACATTTACAGATCGGGAATAATTTTAAAAAAAAGTATGTTCTATATTACACGCACCGCACCGCGCGACAGGAAAATATCATCAAACTTGCGCTAATTTTGATCTACACGTGTACTGTATCTTTTATCATGATATAACGATGACAAATCCTCCTTCTTTCCGTCTGGCATTCAGGCGAGGCATGTGTTGCCTGAACAAACAAGTTAAACCAACACACAATTACCATTCTATTCACTTATACAAAAGCAAGACTAGATACAGCTTAAAAAATTTAAAAATTCAAGATTTTTAGTTAATTATTTTATTTAAATTTCAAAACTTTGTTTCAGTTTTAACAGCGAAAGAGAGAAATATTATTTAAAAATTAATATACATGTATTATAAAAATATAATTTCAAAGATTTATTACTCTTCTCTCTTATCTTATCTATACAGACCATGACGGATGATCTGTTGGCAAGTGATGCAGCGTTCACAGGCCACGGCTAACAGACACCTAACTACTGTTAGGTACCCATTTGGAGCTGGGTGACTCAGGGAGGCCCTAGCCCCCGGGAAAAAAATCGTTGCCTTCACATGGATTCGAACCCGTGACCATCGGTACGAAAGTCGAGCGCGCTGCCACTCGACCACCGTGTCCCGTTTTTAGAACCCATGTCCATCATTAATAATTGTAAAACAAAATTCTAAGAAGTTATTTTTTTTTGAAACCTTAAACATCCTGGTGGTTACATTGTCAAATAAAAATATGAAATGTCTTATGGTGGCTCAAGTACAGAGCGCTATGATATCATTTTTATATCCAAGCAGAGATGTCTATAATCTAAACATCCTGGTAGTTACATTGTCAAATAAAAAATGAAATGTCTTATGATGGCTCAAGTTCAGAGCGCTATGATATCATATTTAGATCCAAGCAGAGATGTCTATAATCTAAACATCCTGGTAGTTACATTGTCAAATAAAAAATGAAATGTCTTATGATGGCTCAAGTACGTAGCGCTATGATATCATATTTAGATCCAAGCAGAGATGTCTATAATCTAAACTTCATGGTCGTTACATTGTCTAGTAAAAAATGAAATGTCTTATGATGGCTCAAGTACAGAGCGTTATGATATCATATTTAGATCCAAGTAAAGATGTCTATAATCTAAAATCTAAAAGGAAACAAATCGACAGTCTTCTAAATCCAAATCTTGATTGGTTGCAATTATTTTCAATAAGTATAAAAAAATTTAAGATACAAAATTAAGACATAAAGTAATGTCACGAATGACCAATTTCCCCCTTTAACTTGTGAGCTGTGCACGGTGGTGTGTTTAGTGGTTGTACTAGTGTAATTATTTAGTCGGTGCGAAAGCGTGCGAAATAGAGTTGTTTTGTTGACGTCATAAAAATGTGTGTAGAAGAGAGGGGATTTTTCTGAGATATAGTGTGTTGTTAAAAGGGGTTCGGCCATTAAATCTTGTTTCTGTGAGCAGTGTCCTACTTATTTCTTGTGTAAAGGAGGTTATGAATCTGGGAGCAAGCGATCAAGATTTAAATAACAGGACGCCTGTGACAAGTAACAATAGTTCGTGTACATTATAATCTTTGAGTTTAAAGTAATGGGGGTGAGACTGCAATCAGGCTTTTAAATAGGTAAATGTATAATATAAAAACAGGGTATTAGAAGGCCTGACAGGACGTAACACAACAGCGAACGTTTCGGCAAAGAGCCTTCCTCAACGGACAGTTCGTGTTATAATTACATTATAATCTTTGAGTTTAAAGTAATGGGGGTGAGACTGCAATCAGGCTTTTAAATAGGTAAATGTATAATATAAAAACAGGGTATTAGAAGGCCTGACAGGACGTAACACAACAGCGAACGTTTCGGCAAAGAGCCTTCCTCAACGGACAGTTCACCATAATACGCAGCGCAAGGTAATCCAAAACTACAAAATTTTAGTTATGTCTCGTAAAACATGTTTAATATAATGCGCACCGATCGGGAATATGTTTATAAAAAGTATTGTCAATATCATCATCATTTGTCCTTTGAGTTCCTTGTGGAACATAGGGCCTCTGTCAAAGCTCGCCACTCTACACGGTCCCTTGCCAGTCGCTTCAATTCTTCCCAGCTCTTCCCAGTCCTTTCAGCCTCGTCCAACATGCTCCGTCTCCATGTACGCTTGGGCCTTCCTCGTTGTCGTTTGCCCTGGGGGTTTCAATCTAATCTTGACAATAATACACACCAAATCGCACAAGAGGAAAGTATTAATAAAAAGGTCATTCAATATAATACGCACCGCGACATGATACATAGAGATAAATAAAATAAACTAAAATTTCAATAATTTAATTACAGTACACGCGATCGATCTGAAATTTTGATACATCGTTTTTATCATCGGCACGAGTCTGCCTGCAAAATTTCAGCTTACGAGGAAGTGGGTTAAAAATCGATCCAAGTTTTTTCGACAAACATGCAAACAAGCAAGCAATCAACCAGACACCACGAGTTAATATAAAGGATTTAAAAATAAAATCAGATAGCGAATTTTATGTGTATGGTTATCTTTTCGATATAAAACCCGGTTGATTTTTGAAAGAGAAATATATATTTCTGATTAAATAAAATGTTAAATATACCTTTCATAAAAACGTGTATCACTTTCAAATGATAGCATAATTATATGATCAAATAACATGGTTCTTTGATACACCTTCACCTAGCTTCTTCTAACGACTGTCACATTCTAGCATCTGCACCTCCTATCTTCTTCTAACGACTGTCACATTCTAACACCTACACCCCCTTTCTTCCTCCAAAGACTGACAAACGTACCACAACTTCATGTTGCACCTGGCATTGTTCCACTGGTAACTGCGAGGTTTGTAGGCGTGGTTCTTGACACAGTTTTCTCGGATTTTAAACATTTTCCCCTTCTAAGTCTCCCCCCCCCCACCCCGAAGCTATTCATTTCTCAAGTTGTTAGAAATTTTGTATTTCAAACACACGTCAAGTTGTCAGAAATTCTGTATTTCAAACACACATCAAGTTGTCCGAAATTTTGTATTTCAAACACACGTAAAGTTGTCAGAAATTTTGTGTTTCAGACACACGTAAAGTTGTCAGAAATGTTGTGCTTCAGACACACGTCAAGTTGCCTCCAGATAATTTAACTCATCTTACAATGGCAACGGCAACTGAGATTTGTTTGGAGGTTTATTTATAAGGCAAGTGTTCATTAGGGTTAATGCAAAGTTGAGTGCTTTCAAAAAAAACAGTGACATCAAACGCAAAGGATTTCATATTACAAATTCAACAACAAAACATGAAAAGTACTTTTAAAAGTTTGAGTCATTAAATAGGTACAAATATTAATTTATGAGAATATGAAAAGCATTCACGCAGCACCAGTGGCATCACTAGGGGGTGCTGAGGGGCGGGCCGCCCCGGGTGACACCAACCTTAGTGACGCCTCTGTGCAATTCCCGTATTTTTTTTCAGCATCTCATGTTAAGGTTTCAGAGATTATTTCACAACAAACATCACTGCACCCACCCCCGCCACTATCCTTTACTATATCACATTAGTGCAGTGAAGACATTCCCGTCAATAAAAGACCACCTACAGCTAACCCTGATGTGACCTTTCATGATCCCCTTAGTAACAGTTTCTTTCATGTCGTACAAGTGCTGTATCCTGTTGTTTATAACTCAGGTTAAAGTGCACCACGGAGAAATAAAAAAACTATTAATAATAAATCACGCTCCAAGTGCTTCATTCATCCAACCCGGTTTTTCTGATGTTGAGCAGCAACAACCCATGTCATGCGTAGTCTGTTGTTCATTCGTCCGTCGATACGACGAGGACCACTCTAGTCATCCGAGGGTTGTCTGTGCGTGCACAGATGGCTGATTAGGCCGATCCTTGCACGGAAGGTTCGGGAACAGAAGGGACAAGGGACGAGTGGGACATCTCCTGGAGGGTTGACAGCATGGGCCTTTCGGGCTTGCCTCTTCTTTTCTGCGGCGGTGATCCGGTTTGCCTCGCATGATCTGGCACCTTAGTTGATGGAAGAGCGCGAGGTGGATCGGTCCGTTGCAGCTCGTTCCCACGTGTCTTGATTGATGGCAAACGCTTTCATTGAGGCTTTCAGTGTGTCTTTGAGGCGTAGTCTGATATATCCAAGATGGATGGCCACCAATATCTTCCCCTCCTCGCCCATCTACCCAAATGCATGCAAATATTTATGTACACATCTTATTTTTTATATAGAGAGACACTTGGTGGTTATCAGCTCTTGCATGGCTGATGATTAGAAGCAGAAGAGGAAGCGTATGAAGATAAATAAAAATTATCATAGATTCTGTTCAAAGGTTGCATCAAAAATTTCAAATGGATGAAAAGAGGCATTCTATTATGTCTCAGCCCCGGTTACAAATTTAATTACTGAATCACACGCTTATGCCAAAAACACACACAAATCAAGGGAAACACAAAAATTATTACAAAAGATCAAAGAAAAAAGAAAATAATCAGTGATATGTCCAACTTAAACAAGCAACAGACAAGAAAATTCATCTCCTTGTACTCCGTCGAACCAATAATGAGAGAGAGAGAGAGAGAGAGAGAGAGAGAGAGAGAGAGAGAGAGAGAGAGAGAGAGAAAGAGAAAGAGAAATAGAGAGAGAAAGAGATAGAAAAAGAGAAGGAGAGAGAAGGAGAGAGAGAGAGTGAGTGAGAGAGAGAGAGACAAAGAGAGAGTTTTAAGGATGCACTTGGGTACCAGGGACCAATGCCCATTAGGTATTCTCTTAAATAAAATCCATCAGCTTATTGTTACAATAATCTCCCATAATACAGACTTTTTTATTGTTACAATAATCTCTATAATACAGACATTTTTTATTGCTACAATAATCTCCCATAATACAGACATTTTTATTGTTACAATAATCTCTCATAATACAGACATTTTTTATTGTTACAATAATCTCCCATAATACAGACATTTTTATTGTTACAATAATCTCTCATAATACAGACATTTTTTATTGTTACAATAATCTCACATAATACTGACATTTTTTATTGTTACAATAATCTCACATAATACTGACATTTTTTACTGTTACAATAATCTCACATAATACAGACATTTTTCTACTCAAACACACAAGTCCATCACCAACAACATACACCACCAAACTCCACGACTTTGATCTCAACAGTAGCATTTCGAGTTCTCGTAGGCGGACATGCAGGTGAACGGCAATTTGTCCTCACAGACGCGATCGTTCCACATGTATTTGCCCCCTGCCCAATTGTACACCTCCAAGCAGTGCTCCGGGACAAACCGGTGGCTCAAACCGGACGGCTGGAACTTTTCCCATGGGTAAGTTTTGGACTTCTCGAAGGACCTCCCCGTGTAATTCCAGACCCAATTCTCCCTCTCAACGAGGTTCGAAGCCCCAAGCCAGACGCCGTCGTTGAGCGACGAGTGCTGGAAGATGGGCAGCAGAAGGTCGTTCGTCGTAGTATCATAGATCTCCGCCAGGTGTACCTCGCTTCCGAGACTCAGGCAGTACTCGCGCGCTTGGAACCACGACAGCTTTGTTCGGTAAAGGCAGTAGCAGCTGCCGTTGAAGATTATCTTAACGTCGGAGAGCTCTTTGTTTGGCCTGCACAGCGAGTTGACTTTCTTGGTCAGATTCGCGTGCGACTCTTCCAGCATCGTCGCCATGTTGTCGCTAGCCTCAGAAAACGTGACTTGAATCCTGTCTTGGATTCTGTACCCCACGAGAATGACCCCGCCCAGAGTTGACCCCACTATGACCATAGACATCAGCACAAAAATGAACAAGAAGATGAGACAGTTCTGATAACGTTGTCTCAAATTTTGGACCCCTTGTTGCTCGACTTCCGTAGTTGATTTATTTGACGGATCGTTGAGATGATTCCTGGAAGAGTCGAGGTTTCGAAGATTTCCCGATAAGTGTGCCATATTTCTAGCCCTTACAATATTGTTCGGAATAACAGGCAGCTGTCTGTCTTCTGAGATGTGTCTTCTACTTTCTTTATACTCTTGTTCATTTGGCGGATCTGTTGATGACTCTGTTAAATAATTGTAGTACAGTGGTATCTCAAGTGGAGTAAGACCATTCGGAGCAGTAGTTTTAACAGTCACCGGTGGCAGGGGCCGAGAAGTGACCCCAGAGTTATTCTTTCCTGTCGATATGTCTTCCAGCGCGGAGTTCTGAGTGTTTATGTTAAGTCTGTTCACTTCCTTCAGAGACGCGATGGTCTGGGGGCTGATCTGAATGTTGTCAGACGTGGCGTAGATGTGATCCAAGTCGGATTTGACGCCAGTGTCCGAGTCAGAGATCTGTAATGACGACAGTCTGTTGTAGTCACCGACGTCCTTAGCTTCTGGGCCTTCTTTGGGGTCACTTGGTGCGTCCATGACAGCACGTGATACGAACTGTCAAAGAGGGAGAGAAAAGACGTGTTAAATTTCTGAGTATTTGTGTTGCTACTTCTAATAAAATAAAGTTTTTTGAAATAAGATGCTTTAAAAGAGTCACGCCCCACACCCCTAGGGGAAAAAAGGAACATTTGTTATAAAAAATTTTCACCGTTACTAGGTGATCAATACGTTGATTTACTATTTATAATAGTAAAATTTGAATAGAAGAACCTACATTTTTTGGTAACAAATGTATTGTTTCCGTTAATTTCTTAAATATTCTTTTTACACATATCATTGAATGTAACAAGAATAATTTAAATGCTTATATTAAATATTAAGGTAGCATTTTTTATGATAAATACGGGATAATAATGATACGATATAGTATCTATTATAATTTTATTCTTACCAGTTTAAAATTTGTTGAAGATTTGGTGCCTTATTCACTGAAATCTGTAAGTAAAAACAAATATTCGCTGAATGTGTTTACTAAACAGACCGCAGAGCATGAAACACTTCCACATTCCTGAAAGGTGTACACAATATGGGCCGATTTCTAATGCGTATGATTTTATTTCTTTAAAAATTTTTATTATTATCTTTTATAGTTTGTTTATTGTGAATCTTATGGGAGAAAAATGCATTTAAAGACTAAATTTAAAAAAAGAAAAGAAAAACTACCTGCAAATAATTCAGTATGATGTGTCTTTATGTAATTATTTTCCCATGATAAAGAATGCTTTATATAACGTTAATATAATTTTAATATTTATGTAAGTTATATGTATACAGTATAGCAGACGGACAAACACATTAGCCGAAACGTCAATGTTGAATATCCGGAAAACTGCTACAAACGAATTTAATTTTCCCACCGGTTTTGCTGTTCTCCTATCACACCCCCCCCCCAAAACAAAAAACATTTTAAAAAACACCAAAAAACACAACAAGCAATTTCTTGAAACTTCACGCGTGGTATTTTTTCTCAGTAACTGGGAATGAAAGGCGTGATAAGTTTTGACGAAATGAAATTTGATAACACAAAAGAAAATGAGGATTCCTAAATTAAAACCTTTTCCAAATTGTGTAAGCTGAGAGGTTTAATATTTTATTTAAATTAAAGCCACAACATAAAGGTACACTAGGGATATGAAATAAATATTTGTTAAAATATCGCTGCAAAATTATACGAAAAGAAACCACAGGATGAAACAAAAACTTACTGTTAGTACAGGCAGACACGCGTTAACTCTCAATACCAATATTGGTGGATGCCAACAGAACACATTGATCAAATCATCCTATTACATTAAGTCAAAATAACAAATCAGCAGCAAATCTTTCTTGCGAGATTCACGTCGTCGATCAACCAACCAATATAACATTTGGTGTTGACGACAGAGGCTTAAATTTGCGACCACCAGGATGTCGGGTTCCGGTGAAGGTTGAGACCAAAGTGATCTACATGGTGTGAATTTGTGTAATGCATATGTGCGTCTTGTGGTCTGTTTTAGACACAAGTTCTGTAAACGCAAATATGACACTGTTGAAATTTGGTGTTTGAGAGTATACCCGAAAAAGAAAGATTGATATGACGTCATATAGCCCGTTGAAAAGTCGATGTTTCTAAATTTAGGAATAGATTTTCATGCGGTGGTTGAATTAAAGAACATATTTTGGCTGTGTCATTGGACGGTCAATCACCTTATGAGTGGACGATGACCTGCACGATATCTCTCAGTCTGAGAGTCTTAGTCTTTGATGGGAAAGTTGAGGTCAGATAGTGTCTCTGTATAATAGGAAAGTTTAGGTCCGATAATGTCTCTGTATAATTAATAATAGGAAAGATTAGGTCAGATAGTGTTTCTGTATTATAGGAAAGTTTAGGTCAGATAGTGTCTCTGTATAATACAAAAGTTGAGGTCAGATAGTGTCTCTGTATAATAGGAAAGTTTAGGTCAGATAGTGTCTCTGTATAATAGGAAATTTTAGGTCAGATAGTGTCTCTGTATAATAGGAAATTTTAGGTCAGATAGTGTCTCTGTATAATAGGAAATTATAGGTCAGATAGTGTCTCTGTATAAAAGGAAAGTTTAGGTCAGAGAGTGTCTCTGTATACTAGGAAAGTTTAGGTCAGATAGTGTCTCTGTATAATAGGAGAGTTTAGGACATATAGTGTCTCTGTATAATAGCTAAGTTTAGGTCAGATAGTGTCTCTGTATATAGGAAAGTTTAGGTCAGATAGTGTCTCTGTATGATAGGAAAGTTTAGGTCAGATAGTGTCTCTGTATAATAGGAAAGTTTAGGTCAGATAGTGTCTCTGTATAATAGGAAATTTTAGGTCAGATAGTGTCTCTGTATAATAGGAAATTATAGGTCAGATAGTGTCTCTGTATAATAGGAAAAGTTTAGGTCAGATAGTGTCTCTGTATAATAGGAAAGTTTAGGTCAGATAGTGTCTCTGTATAATAGGAGAGTTTAGGACATATAGTGTCTCTGTATAATAGGAAATTTTAGGTCAGATAGTGTCTCTGTATAATAGGAAATTATAGGTCAGATAGTGTCTCTGTATAATAGGAAAGTTTAGGTCAGATAGTGTCTCTGTATACTAGGAAAGTTTAGGTCAGATAGTGTCTCTGTATAATAGGAGAGTTTAGGACATATAGTGTCTCTGTATAATAGCTAAGTTTAGGTCAGATAGTGTCTCTGTAGAAAAGGAAAGTTTAGGTCAGATAGTGTCTCTGTATGATAGGAAAGTTTAGGTCAGATAGTGTCTCTGTATAATAGGAAAGTTTAGGTCAGATAGTGTCTCTGTATAATAGGAAAGTTTAGGTCAGATAGTGTCTCTGTATATTAGGAAAGTTTAGGTCAGATAGTGTCTCTGTATAATAGGAAAGTTTAGGTCATATAGTGTCTCTGTATAATAGGAGAGTTTAGGACATATAGTGTCTCTGTATAATAGCTAAGTTTAGGTCAGATAGTGTCTCTGTAGAAAAGGAAAGTTTAGGTCAGATAGTGTCTCTGTATGATAGGAAAGTTTAGGTCAGATAGTGTCTCTGTATAATAGGAAAGTTTAGGTCAGATAGTGTCTCTGTATAATAGGAAAGTTTAGGTCAGATAGTGTCTCTGTATAATAGGAAATTTTAGGTCAGATAGTGTCTCTGTATAATAGGAAATTATAGGTCAGATAGTGTCTCTGTATAATAGGAAAGTTTAGGTCAGATAGTGTCTCTGTATAATAGGAGAGTTTAGGACATATAGTGTCTCTGTATAATAGGAAATTTTAGGTCAGATAGTGTCTCTGTATAATAGGAAATTATAGGTCAGATAGTGTCTCTGTATAATAGGAAAGTATAGGTCAGATAGTGTCTCTGTATACTAGGAAAGTTTAGGTCAGATAGTGTCTCTGTATAATAGGAGAGTTTAGGACATATAGTGTCTCTGTATAATAGCTAAGTTTAGGTCAGATAGTGTCTCTGTAGAAAAGGAAAGTTTAGGTCAGATAGTGTCTCTGTATGATAGGAAAGTTTAGGTCAGATAGTGTCTCTGTATAATAGGAAAGTTTAGGTCAGATAGTGTCTCTGTATAATAGGAAAGTTTAGGTCAGATAGTGTCTCTGTATATTAGGAAAGTTTAGGTCAGATAGTGTCTCTGTATAATAGGAAAGTTTAGGTCAGATAGTGTCTCTGTATAATAGGAAAGTTTAGGTCAGATAGTGTCTCTGTATAATAGGAAATTTTAGGTCAGATAGTGTCTCTGTATAATAGGAAATTATAGGTCAGATAGTGTCTCTGTATAATAGAAAAGTTTAGTTCAGATAGTGTCTCTGTATACTAGGAAAGTTTAGGTAAGATAGTGTCTCTGTATAATAGGAGAGTTTAGGACATATAGTGTCTCTGTATAATAGGAAATTTTAGGTCAGATAGTGTCTCTGTATAATAGGAAATTATAGGTCAGATATTGTCTCTGTATAATAGGAAAGTTTAGGTCAGATAGTGTCTCTGTATACTAGGAAAGTTTAGGTCAGATAGTGTCTCTGTATAATAGGAGAGTTTAGGACATATAGTGTCTCTGTATAATAGCTAAGTTTAGGTCAGATAGTGTCTCTGTAGAAAAGGAAAGTTTAGGTCAGATAGTGTCTCTGTATGATAGGAAAGTTTAGGTCAGATAGTGTCTCTGTATAATAGGAAAGTTTAGGTCAGATAGTGTCTCTGTATAATAGGAAAGTTTAGGTCAGATAGTGTCTCTGTATATTAGGAAAGTTTAGGTCAGATAGTGTCTCTGTATAATAGGAAAGTTTAGGTCAGATAGTGTCTCTGTATAATAGGAGAGTTTAGGACATATAGTGTCTCTGTATAATAGCTAAGTTTAGGTCAGATAGTGTCTCTGTAGAAAAGGAAAGTTTAGGTCAGATAGTGTCTCTGTATGATAGGAAAGTGTAGGTCAGATAGTGTCTCTGTATAATAGGAAAGTTTAGGTCAGATAGTGTCTCTGTATAATAGGAAAGTTTAGGTCAGATAGTGTCTCTGTATAATAGGAAATTTTAGGTCAGATAGTGTCTCTGTATAATATTAAATTATAGGTCAGATAGTGTCTCTGTATAATAGGAAAGTTTAGGTCAGATAGTGTCTCTGTATACTAGGAAAGTTTAGGTCAGATAGTGTCTCTGTATAATAGGAGAGTTTAGGACATATAGTGTCTCTGTATAATAGGAAATTTTAGGTCAGATAGTGTCTCTGTATAATAGGAAATTATAGGTCAGATAGTGTCTCTGTATAATAGGAAAGTATAGGTCAGATAGTGTCTCTGTATACTAGGAAAGTTTAGGTCAGATAGTGTCTCTGTATACTAGGAAAGTTTAGGTCAGATAGTGTCTCTGTATAATAGGAGAGTTTAGGACATATAGTGTCTCTGTATAATAGGAAATTTTAGGTCAGATAGTGTCTCTGTATAATAGGAAATTATAGGTCAGATAGTGTCTCTGTATAATAGGAAAGTATAGGTCAGATAGTGTCTCTGTATACTAGGAAAGTTCAGGTAAGATAGTGTCTCTGTATAATAGGAGAGTTTAGGACATATAGTGTCTCTGTATAATAGCTAAGTTTAGGTCAGATAGTGTCTCTGTAGAAAAGGAAAGTTTAGGTCAGATAGTGTCTCTGTATGATAGGAAAGTTTAGGTCAGATAGTGTCTCTGTATAATAGGAAAGTTTAGGTCAGATAGTGTCTCTGTATAATAGGAAAGTTTAGGTCAGATAGTGTCTCTGTATATTAGGAAAGTTTAGTTCAGATAGTGTCTCTGTATAATAGGAAAGTTTAGGTCAGATAGTGTCTCTGTATAATAGGAAATGTTAGGTCAGATAGTGACTCTGTATAAGGGGCCGTCCATAAATGACGTCACGCATCCAAGGGGAAGGGGGGTCCACACATTTGTGACCATGTGTGAGGAGGGGGGGGATGCGTTTGAGATATGTGACGTCACACCAAAAAAAAGCAACTTTAAATAAAAGTCCCACTTAAATATTTGATTTCTTAAAATTTATTTTGATGACGTTTTACATAGCTTCACGCGTGTTTCGATTTTAGAGTGCAACCTCACACTAAATACATACTTGAATAAAATAATAGTGATTTCAAACATGCTCTTTTTCAAATAGAAAATATGGCTTTAAGGAAGAGGGGGAAATAGCTTTGTGACGTAATATTGGAGAGGGGGTCTACGTTTTTGTGACCACATTGACTCACAGACCATATTAAATCACAGATCACATTGACACACAGACCGCATTGACACACAGACCGCATTGCAACACAGACCGCATTGACACATAAAAGACATTGACTCACAGAAAACATTGACTTACAGACCACAATGAAACGCAGACCACATTTACTCACAGTCAACATTGACTCAGAGACAATATTGACTCAGAGACCACATTGACACAGATACTACATTGACACAGAGACCCCATTGACTCACAGACCCCATTGACACACAGACCAAATTGACTCACAAACCACATTGACTCACAGACCAATTAGTTTCACAGACCACATTGACACACAGAACAAATTGTCGCAAGGACCACATTGCCTCAGAGACCACATTGACACATAGACCACATTGAAACAGAGACAACATTGACTAAAATACATCATTGACTCACAGACCTTATGACTCACAGACCACATTTACATAGTTACTACATTGACACAGAGACCACATTGACTCAAAGACCACATTGACACACAGATCACATTAACATACAGACACATTGACACAGAGAAAACATTGACACATAAACAACATTGACACTCAGACAATATTGAAACAGAGAACAAATTGTCGCAATGACCACATTGCCTCAGAGACCACATTGACTTAGAGACCACATTGAAACAGAGACCACATTGACTAACATACAGCATTCACTCACAGACCTTATGACTCACAGACCACATTGACACAGATACTACATTGACACAGAGACCACATTGACTCAAAGACCACATTGACACACAGATCACATTAACATACAGGCACGTTGACACAGAGAAAACATTGACACATAAACAACATTGACACTCAGACAATATTGAAACAGAGAACAAATTGTCGCAAGAACCACATTGCCTCAGAGACCACATTGACACAAAGACCACATTAAAACAGAGACCACATTGACTAACATACAGCATTGACTCACAGACAACATTGACACACAGACCACATTGACTTAGAGACCACATTGACTCACAAAGCACATTGACTCACAGACCACATAGACTCACAGACCACATAGACCCACAGACCACATTGACTTAGAGACCAAATTGACTCACAGACCACATTGACTTAGAGACCATATTGACTCACTGACCACATTAACTCACAGACCACATTGACTCACAGACCACATTGGCTTAGAGACCATATTGACTCACAGACCACATTGACACACAGACCACATAGACTCACAGACCACATTGACTCACAGACCACATTGACTCACAGACCACATTGACTCACAGACAATATTAACTCACAGACCACATTGACTTAGAGACCACATTTACTCATAGACCACATTGACTCATAGACCATACTGACTCACAGACCACATTGACTTAGAGACCACATATACTCATAGACCACATTGACTCATAGACCATATTGACTCACAGAGCACATTGACTCACAGACCACATTGACTCATAGACAATATTGACTCAGAAACCACATTGACTTAGAGACCACATTACCTCATAGACCACATTGACTCATAGACCATAATGACTCCCAGACCAAATTAACTAAGAGACCACATTGACTCATAGACCACATTGACTAATAGAAAACATTGACTCACAGATCACATTGACATAAAGACCACATTGACTAACAGAGCACATTGACACACAGCCCACATTTGACTTAGAGACCAAATTGACTCACAGACCACATTGACTTAGAGACCACATTGACTCACAGACCAAATTGACTCACATACCACATTGACTTAGAGACCACATTGACTCACAGACCACATTGACACACTGACCACATAGACTCACAGACCACATTGACTCACAGACCACATTGACTCACAGACCATATTGACTCACAGACCACATTGACTTAGAGACCACATAGACTCACAGACCACATTGACTCATAGACCATATTGACTCACAGACCACATTGACTAGAGACCACATTGACTCATAGACCACATTGACTCATAGACCATATTGACTCACAGACCACATTGACTAAGAGACCACATAGACTCACAGACCACATTGACTCACAGACCATACTGACTCACAGACCATATTGAATCACAGAGCACATTGACTCAAAGACCATATTGACTCACAGACCACATTGACTTAGAGACCACATTGACTCATAGACCATATTGACTCACAGACCAAATTGACTTAGAGACCACATTGACTCATAGACCACATTGACTTAGAGACCACATTGACTCGCAGACCACATTGACTTAGAGACCAAATTGACTCACAGACCACATTGACTCACAGACCACATTGACTCACAGACCACATTGACTCACAGACCATATTGACTCACAGACCACATTGACTCATAGACCACATTGACTCACAGACCACATTGACTCACAGACCATATTGACTCACATACCACATTGACTCATAGACCACATAGACTCACAGACCACATTGACTCACAGACCACATTGACTCATAGACCACATTGACTCACAGACCACATTGACTCACAGACCACATTAACTCACAGACCACATTGACTTAGAGACCATATTGACTCACATACCACATAGACTCATAGACCACATAAACTCACAGACCACATTGACTCACATACCACATTGACTCATAGACCACATTGACACACAGACCACATAGACTCACAGACCACATTGACTCACAGACCATATTGACTCACAGACCACATTGACTCACAGACCACATAGACTCACAGACCACATAGACTCACAGACCACATTGACGCAGAGACCATATAGACTCACAGACCACATTGACTCACAGACCACATTGACTCACAGACCACATTGACGCAGAGACCACATGGACTCACAGACCACATAGACTCACAGACCACATAGACTCACAGACCACAGAGACTCACAGACCACATAGACTCACACACCATATTGACTCACATACCTCATTGACACAGACACCACATTGACGCAGAGACCACATTGACTCACAGACCACATTGACTTACAGACCACATTGACTCACAGACCACATTGACTCACAGATCACAGTGACACAGAGACCACATTGACGCAGAGACCACATAGACTCACAGACCTCATAGACTCACAGACCACATTGACTTAGAGACCATATAGACTCACAGACAACATTGACTTAGAGACCACCTTACCTCATAGACCACATTGACTCATAGACCATATTGACTCACAGACCAAATTGACTTAGAGTCCACATTGACTTATAGACCACATTGACTCATAGACCACATTGACTCACAGACCACATTGACTTAGAGACACAATTGACTTAGAGACCAAATTGACTCACAGACCACATTGACTTAGAGACCAAATTGACTCACAGACCACATTGACTTAGAGACCACATTGACTCAAAGACCACATTGACTCACAGACCACATTGGCTCACAGACCACATTGACTTAGAGACCACATTGACTCACAGACCATATTGACTAACAGAACACATTGACTTAGAGACCACATTGACTCATAGACCACATTGACTTATAGACCACATTGACTCACAGACCACATTGACTCACAGACCACATTGACTTAGAGACCATATTGATTCACAGACCACATTGACTCATAAACCAAATTGACTCACAGACCACATTGACTCACAGATAACATTAACTAACAGACCACATTGTTTTAGAGACCATATTGACTCACAGACCACATTGACTCATAGACCACATAGACTCACAGACCACATTGACTCACAGACCACATAGAGTCACAGTCCACATTGACCCCCAGACCACATTAACTCACAGACCACATTGTCTCACAGACCACATTGACTCACCATCAAAATTGACTTAGAGACCATATTGACTTACAGACCACATTGACTCACAGACCACATTGACTCACAGACCATATTGACTCACAGACCACATTGACTTAGAGACCACATTTACTCATAGACCACATTGACTCATATACCATATTACTCATAGACCACATTGACTCAAAGACCACATTGACTCACAGACCACATTGACTTAGAGACCACATTGACTCACAGACCACATTGACTTAGAGACCACATAGACTTACAGACCACATTGACTCATAGACCATATTGACTCATAGACCACATTGACTCACAGACCACATTGACTCATAGACCATATTAACTCACATACCACATTGACTTAGAGACCACATTGACTCATAGTCCACATTGACTCATAGACCATATTGACTCACAGACCAAATTGACTTAGAGACCACATTGACTGATAGACCACATTGACTCACAGACCACAATGACTACGAGACAAAATTGACTTAGAGACCACATGAATCACAGACCACAATGACTACGAGACAAAATTGACTTAGAGACCACATTCACTCACATACCACATTGACTTAGAGACCACATTGACTCACAGACCACATCGACTCATAGACCACATTGACTTAGAGACCACATTGACTCACATACCATATTGACTCACAGACCACATTGACTTAGAGACCACATAGACTCATAGACCACATTGACTCATAGACCATCTTGACTCACAGACCACATTGACTCATAGACCTCTTTGACTCACAGACCACATAGACTCACAGACCACATCGAATTAGAGACCATATTGATTCACAGACCACATTGACTCAGAGACCACATTGACTCACAGACCAGATTGACTCACATACCACATTAACTCACAGACCACATTGACTTAGAGACCACATTGACTCACATACCATATTGACTCACAGACCACATTGACTTAGAGACCACATAGACTCATAGACCACATTGACTCATAGACCATCTTGACTCACAGACCACATTGACTCATAGACCTCTTTGACTCACAGACCACATAGACTCACAGACCACATCGAATTAGAGACCATATTGATTCACAGACCACATTGACTCAGAGACCACATTGACTCACAGACCAGATTGACTCACATACCACATTAACTCACAGACCACATTGACTTAGAGACCACATTGACTCACAGACCACATTGGCTCAAAGAGCACATAGACTCACAGACCACATTGACTCACATACCACATAGACTCACAGACCGCATTGACTCATAGACCACATTGACTCATAGACCACATTGACTCACAGACCACATTGACTTACAGACCACATTGACTCACAGACCACATTGACTCACAGATCACAGTGACACAGAGACCACATTGACTCACAGACCACATAGACTCACAGACAACATAGACTCACAGACCACATTGACTCACAGACCACATTGACTCACAGACCACATTGACGCAGAGACCATATAGACTCACAGACCACATTGACTCACAGACCACATTGACTCACAGACCACATTGACGCAAAGACCACATAGACTCACAGTTCACATAGACTCACAGTTCACATAGACTCACAGACCACATAGACTCACAGACCACATAGACTCACAGACCATATTGACTCACATACCTCATTGACACAGACACCACATTGACGCAGAGACCACATTGACACAGAGACCACATTCACTCACAGATCACATTGACGCAGAGAACCCATTGACACATAGACCACATTGACTCAAAGACCAAATTGTTTCAGATATCATAAATATATTAGATTGTCTTTGAATTAGAGTCGAACAATTTTAATCCTTGTTTATTTCAATTATAATCCCTTTGTTTCTTTAATTCATTCATTTCTTTAACCCCTTATCTTTTTTAATTCCTTTGTTTATTTAATCTCTTAGTACCTTTAATCCGTTTGATTCTTTAATCCATTTGTATTGCTCTTCCCCCCAAAAAAATTATCCCCCCCACCCCCCGAAAATGTTCGCTTTAACTTCTTTTGAGACAAAATATTTTTTAAAAGTAAATTAAAATTAATATATTAATTACTTTAAAGCATTTTTATTTCCAATATCTGGAATTGCAATTTAAGAAATGGAATTTCTTTTCCTACTTGTTCTGCACCCCCGAGAAAAGTTTAAAAAAGAAATACTTTATTTTTGTTAGTTATTAAAGTTGTAATCTCATCGCTTTGCGTTTGAGAAGTACTTTGCATCTAGTTACTTTTAGCACGTTTAAGTGTGAGTGACTTTATCTAAATACTATATCAAAGTGTATGTACAATGTTATCAAAGGTACGCTTATTTGGTATACACGTGTACTGTATTTTTCCTCATGATCTAACGGTGACAAATCCTCCTTCTTCCTGTCTGGCATTCTGGCGTGGATTGGGTTGCCAGAGCAAACAAGCTAAACCAACCCCCAATTTCCATTCAATTCACTTATACAAAACCAAGACTAGATACAGCGTAAAAATTGTACAATTCAGGATTTTTAGTTATTTATTTTATTTTAATTTCAAAACTTTGTTTCAGTTTTAACAACGAAAGAGGGAAATACTATTAAAACAATTAATATACCTGTTTTATAAGAATAATTGCAAAGATTTATAGAGCCCATGTCCATCATTAATGATTGTAAAATAAAAGTTTAGGAAATTATTACTTTGAAACCTTAAACATCCTGGTCGTTACATTGTCAAATAAAAAATGAAATGTCTTATAATCGCTCAAGTACAGGGCGCTATGATATCATATTTAGATCCAAGTAGAGATGTCTATAATCTAAACGGAAACAAATCGACAGTCTCCTACATCCAAAACTTGATTGATTGCATCATTTTTCAATTAAAATAAACAATTGTAAGATACAAAATTTATTACATAAAGTAAAAATAGTGCGTGATATAATTACATTATAATCTTTGTGTTAACTTTTCGTGTAACTTGAATCAATAGAGGTAAAAGAGATTTTTAAAAACCACGTTTTTATAAGTGGACTAAAAAGAAGAAATTAATTAAAAACTTTTCAGTTCAAGTACTTCTATTTAATATATCAAAAACATGGGGCGAGCGCTTTTGGCGTTTTACATATGCAGTTCACTCATTCTCTCACTTAAAGATCTCTCTTTTGCCTTCTAAATTACAAATCTTTAATTTTTATACTAAACATCTATTTTTGTGTTGTATTTCAAAATTAAAATGGAATTTTAAAGCAACCACCCCACGTTTTAGTCATATTAAATCAAGTACTTGAACTTCAAAGTTTTATTTTATACACTGCGTGTTACCCACTCATAAAAACGTGGTTTAAAAAAATATTTTTTTACCTCTATTTTATTCTTTTTAGTTAGGTGTAATTCATAGAGGTATCGAACATTGTATTTCTCTATTTATTACTTGTATTGTACATAAGAAAATTCAGTAAATACAAAATAGCCTAATTGGTGTCCATATAATTATAGATTGCCCGGTCTAACCGCGTGGAGGTGAGGCATTTTAGACCCAACTATATGGACAAACACTAACGCTAACAAAAACACTACTTTAATTAATATTAAGACTGCTTTCTTATTCAATTTTCTTCACTGACTAAACTCCCCTTGCAGTTAAACTCAAGGATGAGGATGTGTTCATCGATGGCTGGCGTGAACCGTGAACTCATGTGGCACGTGAATGTCAACAACAGCAGACGAATACATAATATGCTATATATAGATAAACTTTAAAAAATGCATTAATTTAATTACAGTAAAGTCGATCGATCTGAAATTTTGATACTATGCAATGTTAGGTGACACGAGTCTATGTGCCGAAATTCAGGTCGATGGCATCACGGGAAATGGGTCATTTTCTACTTTTATTTTTCCGCCCGCCAGTGAACGAGAGAGATGATGAGATGACGACAGACAGAGATGATGAGATGACGACAGACAGAGAGTCAAGATTTCGAAGTTAAGATAATGGATTTAAAAAGGACATAAAAATGAAATATCATTTAAAAAGGACATAAAAATGAAATATCATTTAAAAAGGACATAAAAATGACATATCATTTAAAAAGCAATAAAATGATTTAAGACTAATTAAAAATAAACAAAAGACAAATCACACCATAAAAAAAAATATATATGTTTTAATAAACAATAAAAATTAAATAATCAAATCATAAAAAGTTTATATATATATATAGGCATGTTTGCGTTATAAAACCCGCCTGATTTTTAAAAGTAAACATATATTTTTGATTAAATAAAATGTTAAATATACCTTTCATGAAAACGTGTATCACTTTAAATTGATAGCAGCTTCATCATTAAACACTGATTGGAAACACATAAAGTTGTTTTGTCTGTTGTAAAGTATATGAGATTATCATTCGTGATTTAACATATCATATTATAATTTATAATTATATGATCAAATAACATGGTTCGTTGATTCTAACACCTTCACCTTCTATCTTCTTCTAACGACTGTCTTATTCTAAAATCTGCACCTCCTTTCTTATTTTAACGACTGTCACATTCTAACATCTGCGTCTCATTTCTTTTTCTAACGAATGTCACATTCTAACATCTGCACCTCATTTCTTCTTCTAACGACTGTCACATTCTAACATCTGCACCTCATTTCTTTTTCTAACGACTGTCACATTCTAACATCTGCACCTCATTTCTTTTTCTAACGACTGTCACATTCTAACATCTGCACCGCCTATCTTCCTCTAAAGACTGTCGCATTTTAACATCTGCACCTCCTATATTTTTCTAATGACTGTCACATTCTAACATCCGAACCTCCTGTCTTCTTCTAATTACTGTCACATTCTAGCATCTGCACCTCCTTTGTTCCTCCAAAGACTGACACACGTACCACAACTTCAGGTTGCACCTGGCATTGTTCCACTGGTAACTGCGAGTTTCGTAGGCGTGGTTCTTGACACAGTTTTCTCCGATGTCCATCCCAGGTCGACCTTTCTTCCACAGGTTCGGAGTGGACACGTCCACGGAAACGTGGCTGGTGTTCCACATGAACGTCCCGGCAGTGACGTGATCCGAACCGCCCAACCACACCGATTGGGTACCGTTGGACAAGGCTACCAGGAAAGAGTTGAGATATTCATTAACCGTCAGGTCTGTGATCTCCACAAGGTGGACGCCCTTCCCTAAACCGATACAAAAATTCCTGGCCTCAAACCAGGTCGATGCGTTGGTGTAGACGCAGTAACAGTTGTCCTGGAACTTGACCAGCAGGTCTGGCGAGTCCAGGCGGATGTCGTTGATGAGCGCCTCGGTGCTGTCCCTGGTCTTGGACAAGGAGTCTGAGATGTTGGTCTGAATGACCGACAGCTTGTCGTCCATCCTGTTCTCTATTTGCTGACCAATTTGCACAATTCCGGCCAGTGCGGACGCCAGGAACACACTGAACAGGCCCGCGACAGCCAACACGGCTAAACAATACTGTCGCCTCGTCGACTGTTTGGAGATACGCGCGTCGGGCAGTTGCAGAGTTCTGTAGTTGTATCTATCGTTTGGGGTAGTGGGGGCACTGGGCGCGCTGCCCGCCGGTATGTAGTCGTAGTGGTCAGACTCTGGGACGACGTAGTCCTGTTGCTTGTGGTTCAACCGATGGAAGTCCTGGGCCGGCTCCATGTACGTCAACCTCCTGACCGATGTGTGGGTGTTCCCCGGGTACTGCATGGATTTCTCAGAAATCAGTTTGGCGTCATCTGAAAAGTTATAATACGGCGGGTGTCTGACGGGGTCATGGCCTTGACCCGTGTAAAACTGACCTTGGGGTGGCGCTTCTGATGTCAAGGGAGCTTGACCTCGAGCCAGCAGGATTGGGTTCGATCGGTCAAGGATTAAGTTTTTGGTCGCAGTGACCAGGTCCACATCCGTCTGCATTTCAATGTTCTCCAACATATTTATTTAATGGCGGCGTCAGATTTTTTTTTGGTGGTTTTCTTTCGTTGTTGGTTTATTGACTGTTATCTAAATGAATTGTTTTTTAAACAGTCAAGCTTTATACCTTTGTCTCTGATGTTTTGAAATGATGCTTTGCCCTGAAAAGAAAAATAATTGAAATAAAAAAAGATGCTTACGGGGGAAAATTAAGGTCAATTAAGAGAGAAAAAAATTACCTGTGGACTGTGGAAGAGCGCTATCGGCCTCAATCAACACAGCCATAGTTATAGGTATTTAAAATTTTGTTCGCTGAATAAGTTTAGAACTAGGGGTCAAGCAAAATGGCCAAGGAAAAAAAAGATCACGTAAGTTCATGCTCATGTGCCACCAATTAGATTTTCTAATCAACAGCCGGACTACTTTCTACTTTCTAGCTTACGGCTCTGACAGACCACGGCTAGGGTGTCAGAAAGCTTGTAGTAAAGCAACACTGACTCAGTCCAATAGACTGACAGCCTAGCATAGAGTGTCAGAAAGCTTGTAGTAAAGCAACACTGACTCAGTCCAATAGACTGCCAGCCTAGCATAGAGTGTCAGAAAGCTTGCAGTAAATCAACACTGACTCAGTCCAATAGACTGACAGCCTAGCATAGAGTGTCAGAAAGCTTGTAGTAAAGCACCACTGTCTTTAATCCCACCAGGTGCCACTAAGAGCCAGAGTTGGACGCACCGTCCTGCATCGCTGGATTAGTTTAACTGAGCAACATGTTTATTTTCGTTACAACTGTTTTTAAGAGCGAATGAAAGAGTTAAAGTCCTCAGCGTGATGTCAAAAAGTTTGACCCTTGACCTCCGCTAACAGTCAGGTACGTTTGGGAGCACCCCCCCCCCACCCTTCCAGGCAATGACCTACAATAGCAATTGACGTCACGAACTGCAGGCAATGAGACAAAATGGAAGACTTAAGTCCTTTTTATCCAAAGAGGTTAATTTTACCCCAAGCTTTCATACGTCTGCCGTTTGCTCAGGCTGCATTTAGGGGCGGGGAGATAAAGTGTTCTTTCCGTTAAGACTTGAACACACGTTCACTTTGATGAGGTTTAAAAAATAAAATAGTTTTACTTTAACATGTGCGCACTTTATACAAAACAGCAACTTTAAATTAAGGAAAATAAATGGAAAAATCGTATTTGATCCACGCCTTTGGCCCACCTGAAATGAAGGATTTTCTGTTAAATTATTTCTTTTCATTTGTGTATTTCAAAACTTGTTTTTTTTCTTTTTTAGCTCTGAAAATTACTCTCACAGTTACATTCTTTAACAATGTTAACAAATCTCCATCAGATAGAGACAGAAATCTGCACCAGTGAAACTGTTCACACTAATATTTATGTTTTCCTTTAAAATCTGATGCTTTAGATGTAAGCTAAACCTTCCTTATGAAACTGATTACATATTTCTAATGGCTACTATGTTATACTGGCTAAGCATTTTTATATGTATTATTTTACGTCATTTCTCTACACTCAGCCCACACTTCTCTCCCCTGACTTAATCTCGCAACGGACATTAAATCTTTGTTTTAGTGAGTAAGTTACACTAAATTAAGAAGTCGTGGATATGGAATTTGAGGAAATAATGTAAAGATTTTATACTCAAACTATAGGGCTCTAAGAAAATAAAAGCTATTATTTTCTAAACAGATTAATTCATATTCCGTGCAGTTTAAAAAGGTCTCATAATTATACGTTACAAAAATAAAAGTTATCGATAATGGAAATACGTTGCGAGTTTCTCATGTTATGATTTAAATAGCATGTACAATTTACAATTAATTTTGACAAATAATTTAAGAAATGGAGAAAAATTAACCTAATTTCTCATTAATAATTAAGTATTTTATCACAGACATTATAAATGGTTTCTCATAAACAACAAGAAATGTTTTTGGAAAGTGTTCATAAATACTTGATATTATAATCTAAAGTTGGAACATTCTGAGCTTCGTTACTGCTTCCCCCATTTAAAAAAAAATATCGTTCTTAAATATTGTGTTTATTCCATAAAAAGTCAAGCGCCAAATCAACATTTTCACCCTCTAAGTCCCCCCCCCAACCTCGAAGCTATTCATTTCTCAAGTTGTCAGAAATTTTGTATTTCAAACACACTTCAAGTTGTAAATGAGACGCCTTAACCCATGAAATTTTGTATTTCAAACACACGTCAATTTTTAAATGAGGCGCCTTAACCAATACAATTTTGTATTTCAAACACACGTCAAGTTTTAAATGAGATGCCCTAACCAATAAACGTGTTTTTGTTGTTTTTTTAAATCGCAAAATCTTTTCAATTAATCTTCTTTTAAAAAAATGACCATAAAGCAATGACCACAAAACTATTTGATCTGAAAGATTGTGTTGAACAAACAGATTTTATAACATCGATATATGTTGTAAATTATTTATTGGTATAACACGGTGCTTCAAAATTATGTTCATGTCATTGTCTCATGAACATATTTTCTCAAAATTTTGTCGTTGTTGCCCGTTTACTAAAATCTACTCATATTAATTACCTTCTTACAATATTAAATGCCATCTCCATACATTACGTCATCTAAAAGTACATCTCACCCACTCCACCCCCACCCCCAACAATAGGAAGTGGCTCCGTAAAGAACGAATAACCAACTCTAACAACAATTGTGTTAGAGAATTCTAGACTCGAGAACTGGTATTCAATTAATCACTCGCTCTAGTGAAAGATTTTTTATATTTTCAATTTTCATCGATTTTTGAGATGTCTATCTATCACGGCCTTTAGTTTTGTGCCACAGCAGCAATCAATTTGGCCACCAGATAATTTAATCCATCTTACCATGTCTAGGGCAACTGAGATTTGATTGGATGTTTGTTTATTAGGCAACTGTTCATTAGGGTCAATGCGATGTTGAGTCACGTACAAATAAACCCAGTGATATTAAACGCCAAGGATTTCAACAACAAACCACGAAAAATAAATTTTAAAAGTTTGAGTCATTAAATAGGTACAAAGATTAATTTATGAGAATATGAAATACATTTAAGCAATACAAGTATTTTTGTTTTATAAGCCACTCATGTTAAGGTTTTACAAAGTATTTCACAACATACCCCCCCCCCGGCCACAATCCTTGAATATATCACATTAGTACAGTGGAGACATTCCCGTCAACAAAACACCACTTACAGTTAACCCGGATGTGACCTTTCATGTTCCCCTTAGTAACAGTTTCTTTCATGTCGTAACAAGTGCTGTATCCTGTTGTTTATAACCCAGGTCAAAGTGCGCCACGGAGAAATATATATTTAAAAAAATATTTTTAAAAATCACGCTCCAAGTGCTTCATTCATCAAACCTGGTTTTCTGATATTGAGCAGCAACAACCCATGTCATGTAGCAACAACCCATGTCATGTAGCAACAACCCATGTCCTGTAGCAACAACCAATGTCATGCAGCGATAACCCATGTCCTGTAGCAACAACCCATGTCATGCGTAGTCCGATATATTCAAGATGGATGTCCACCAATATCGTCCCCTCCTACCACATCTACGCAAATGCATGCTAATATTTATGTTCACATATTATTTTGTTTTTAGTGTATCACCCGTCAAAAATGACGGAAGTTTTCAAAATAAATACACATCAGATTAAAAAATAACGTAATACAGAAATTTCATTTATTTTATTTATTTTTATTTGATTCATTTATTATCATATTGAACAATTTTATGCGGAACCTTCGATAAGTGTTATTTTTGGTGCAGTAATTTGGTGCGCTGCTTTCTAAAATTAGTAGCACTATAAAACAAAATCGATCGCAGCGCCACATAACAGCATTACATTAGATTACAACCATACAGACAACGAGAATTATGTATATTGATAGAGAGACACTTGGTGGTTATCCGAGTGTTTTAACGCGGGGAAACAGGAGATTCTGAATGGCGGATGATAAGAAAATAGAAGAGGAAGGGTAAGCAAATTAAACAACCCGTAAAAACAAAGTTTTTGACTATAAATTCCTTATATATGAGACATAACTAAAAGTACTGATTATGTTCAATATAATAGAACCACGCGTCAAACATTTACAGACTGAACAGGACTGAACTCTCCTTTCTGTAAAACACGGGGATGTGGTCATCGATGGCTGGAGTGAACTGCAGTGAACCGTGCAGGTCATCTACAGCAGACGGCTTCCTAGAGATTCATAGAGATAAACTACAAATTCATGCATTGTTAGGAGACACTAGTCTATGTGCAAAATTTCAGCTCGATAGTATCCCGGGAAGTGGGATCAATTTTGACTTTTGTTTTCCATCCACCCGACCAACTACGACAGACACAGAGAGATACAAGACGGTGAAGTTAATATAAGGGATTTAATAACCAAAAACATTGTCATAGATTATGATTCCAAGTTGCATCACAAATTGAAACAGGTAGTTGAATGAAAAGAAGCATTATATTATGTCTCAGTCCCGGTTACATTTTTTTTTACTGAATCACACGCTAACGAAAACGCGTTTTCACAGGAAACACAGAAGGTATTACAAAAGACTTTTTAAAAATGAAAATAAGCAGTGTGATGTTCAAAGTAAACAGACAACAGACAAGAAAGTTCATCGCCTTGAACTCCGTCGAACCAATAATTAAAGAGAGATAGACATACAGACAGATAGACAGACAGACAGACAGACAGATAGATAGATAGATAGATAGATAGATAGATAGATAGATAGATAGATAGATAGATAGGTAGGTAGGTAGGTAGGTAGGTAGGTAGGTAGGTAGGTAGGTAGGTAGGTAGGTAGGTAGGTAGGTAGGTAGGTAGGTAGGTAGGTAGGTAGGTAGGTAGGTAGGTAGGTAGGTAGGTAGGTAGGTAGGTAGGTAGGTAGGTAGGTAGGTAGATAGATAGATAGATAGATAGATAGATAGATAGATAGATAGATAGATAGATAGATAGATAGATAGATAGATAGATAGATAGATAGATAGATAGATAGATAGATAGATAGATAGATAGATAGATAGATAGATAGATAGATAGATAGATAGATAGATAGATAGATAGATAGATAGATAGATAGATAGATAGATAGATAGATAGATAGATAGATAGATAGATAGATAGATAGATAGATAGATAGATAGATAGATAGATAGATAGATAGATAGATAGATAGATAGATAGATAGATAGATAGATAGATAGATAGATAGATAGATAGATAGATAGATAGATAGATAGATAGATAGATAGATAGATAGATAGATAGATAGATAGATAGATAGATAGATAGATAGATAGATAGATAGATAGATAGATAGATAGATAGATAGATAGATAGATAGATAGATAGATAGATAGATAGATAGATAGATAGATAGATAGATAGATAGATAGATAGATAGATAGAAAGCGAGAGACAAAGAGATATATTTTAAGAATGCACTTGGGTACTAGGGACCAATGCCCATTATTTATTCTCTTAAATAAAATCCATCAGCTTATTGTTACAATAATCTCCCATAATACAGACATTTTTCTACTCAAACACACAAGTCCATCACCGACAACTTACACCACCAAACTCCACGACTTTGATCTCAACAATAGCATTTCGAGTTCTCGTAGGCGGACATGCAGGCGAAAGGCAATTTGTCCCCACAGGCGCGATCGTTCCACATGTATTTGCCCCCTGTCCAAGTGTTCACTTCCAAGCAGTGCTCCGGGACCTTCTGGTTGCTAAAACTGCTCGGCTCGCCCACTGCCCATGGGTGCGGTTTAAAAGTCTCGAAGGGTCTCCCCGTGTAATTCCAGACCCACTTCTCCCGGTCAACCAGGTTCGACCCCCCGAGCCAGACGCCGTCGTTGAGCGACGAGTGCTGGAAGATGGGCAGCAGAAGGTCGTTCGTCGTATTATCATAGATCTCCGCCAGGTGTACCTCGTTTCCGAGACTCAGGCAGTACTCGCGCGCTTGGAACCACGACAGCTTTGTTCGGTAAAGGCAGTAGCAGCTGCCGCTGAAGATTATCTTAACGTCGGAGAGCTCTTTGTTTGGCCTGCACAGCGAGTTGACTTTCTTGGTCAGGTTCAAGTGCGACTCATCCAGCATCGTCGCCATATTGTCGCTAGCCTCAGAAAACGTGGCTTGAATCCTGTCTTGGATTCTGTACCCCACGAGAATGACCCCGCCCAGAGTTGACCCCACTATGACCATCGACGTCAGCACAAAAATGAACAAGACGATGAGACAATTCCGATAACGTTGTATCAAATTTTGGACTACTTGTTGCTTGACTTCTCTAGTTGATTTATTTGACGGATTGTTGAGATGATTCCTGGAAGAGCCGTGGTTTCGGAGATTTCCCGGGAAGTGTGCCATATTTCTAGCCCGCACCGTATTGTTTGGAATATCAGGCAGCTGTCTGTCTTCCGAGATGTGTCTTCTACTTTCTTTATACTCTGCTTCATTTGGCGAATCTGTTGATGACTCTGTTAAATAATTGAAGTACAGTGGTATCTCAAGGGGAATAAGACCATTCGGAGCAGTCGTTTTAACAGTCACCAGTGGCAGGGGCCGAGAAGTGACCCCAGAGTTATTCTTTCCTGTCAATATGTCTTCCAGCGCGGAGTTCTGAGTGTTTATGTTAAGTCTATTCACTTCCTTCAGAGACGCGATGGTCTGGGGGCTGATCTGAATGTTGTCAGACATGGCGTAGATGTGATCCAAGTCGGATTTGACGCCAGTGCCCGAGTCAGAGATCTGTACTGACGACAGTCTGCTGTAGTCACCGACGTCCTTAGCTTCTGGGCCTTCTTGGGGGTCACTTGGTGCGTCCATGACAGCACGTGATACGAACTGTCAAAGAGAGAGAAAAGACGTGTTAAATTTCTGAGTATTTGTGTTGCTACTTTTAATAAAATTAAGTTGTTTGAAATAAGATGATTTAAAAGAGTCACGCCCCACACCCCTAGGGGAAAAAAGGAACATTTGTTATAAAAAATTTTCACCGTTACTAGGTGATCAATACGTTGATTTACTATTTATAATAGTAAAATTTGAATAGAAGAACCTACATTTTTTAAAAAAAAATGTATTGTTTCCGTTAATTTCTTAAATATTCTTTGTATACATATCATTAAATGTAACAATAATAATTCCAATTCTTATATTAAATATTATTTCGATTAGCATTATTTATGATAAATACGTGATAATAATGATACGATATATTATAATTTTATTCTTACCAGTTTAAAATTTGTTGAAGTTTTGGCACCCTATTCACTGAAATCTGTAAGTAAAAACAAATATTCGCTGAATGTGCTCACTAAACAGACCGCAGAGCACGAAACACTTCAAGCTACCCGAAAGGCTAACACAAGTTGGGCCGATTTCAAATGGGTATGATTTTCTTTCTTTAAAAAAAGTGTTTTATTATTTTTTTTAGTTTGTTTATTGTGAATCTTATGGGAGAAAATGCATTTAAGGACTAAATTTAAAAAAAAGAAAAGAAAAACTACCTGTAGATAATTCAGGATGATGTGTCTTTACGCAATTATTTCCCCATGATAAAGAATGCCTTATATAACATAAATATAATTTTAATACTTATTTAAGTTATTTATATACGGTAGGCTGTAGCCTACTGACAAAGGCATTTGCCGAAAACTTTACATTTGTATTATGATTCAATTATTGAAGCTTTAATTTATTGTTTTAATTACACAATTTTTTGTGTATCTTGTTTTTTTACTTAAGAGCTCTATGGCAGTCCTATTCTATATGACAGGGGTTCCCAACCTTTTTGTACTCTAGAGCACATTCTAAAATATCGGTAGGCTGGCGGGCACCACCTATTTTTAATCGACAAACTCCTTCTATAAATTCTCATGTTCCCATAATTTATTTTCTTATATTCATAATTTATTAATAAATAATAAACAAAACGTCTCAAAGTAATAAAATTATTATTCAAATTGCATACACACAGAGAAATGTATTTACAAAACGTAAACAAAGTTTAAAAAAAATACAACGAAAACATTTGATATAAAAAATATATCAATATGTCAATGTGATCTTTGGCATTGCATATCATTGGCCAGTGCCTCATAATTAGGAGAGTATGACGATAATCCTGATAGCAAACAATCATGAAGATGCTCATCGGTGAGTCGAGATCTATATCCTGATTTGATTAAGTTCACGTTTGAATATATATAAATATGTCAAACCGAAAAATGATTCAATTTTTCAATCCACGTTTTTTTTAATGGGAACTTTTATCTGTTCACTGTATTCCAAAAGTCATCTGATATTAAGGATTTTAGCAAAATATCATGTTTAAGGTATAAAATTTCTAAATATAGTTCTGCTGTCTTACCTTGAACAAAATCTGCAATACATGCGGCCATTTCCATTAGATTTATTAGGCAAGTAAAAGAAACAGGAGGAAACAATTGTCTCGATATGTGTAAACTGCAAAAATCTCTCTTCAAACTGTTTTTGTAACATGAAGATGTTTAATAAATAATGACACGTTTAATTCATTGTTACCTAGCATTTTTGTTACATATGTGGGAAATGCACCAGAAAATGTTTATTAAAAAATTATGTCTTTGTCGAATAGTGGCGGGCATATACGATTTGTTCCGCGGGCGCCATGGTGCCCGCGGGCACGGGGTTGGGAACCCCTGCTAAATGATATACTTATATATGATATGGATACCAGTCATTGTCAGTATCGCTCTCCAGGGATTAGCCCGAACATGAAGGAAGAATTATATACAATGAGCCAGGAGCTGTTTTCATTGAAAACTTGACCGGTATGACACAGAGCTTTCAGAAAACCTCTCCATCTTGTGAAGTTAGTTTTGCTTCCAATCTTTCGAGATGAATGCCCGACAACAAAGTGCAGGGACTCTCAAAATAGCAATGTCCCCCGACCCCTTTTATTTTAATTTAAACATTGTTCTTTAAACGGATAACAATTTATGATTTCCCAAGTGTCCTATGGTCCTATGGTCCTATGGTCCTATGGTCCTATGGTCCTATGGTCCTATGGTCCTATGGTCCTATGGTCCTATGGTTAGCTTGAAATGAAATTGATTGACTTTCACAGTTGTTGTCAAATACAATTTATTAAATCCGGCGTTAACAAGCAGCAAGCATCACAAAATCTCAATAACAGAAAGAAAGTTGCTTTCATCAGATGTCAAGTCTTTGAACAGCAATTTTAATATTCGGAAAAAGAAAACTAAGCGTCGAATATTCCCGAAAACTGCGACCAACGAACCAACGAATCTAATTTTCCCACCGGTTTGGCAGTTCACTTATACCAAACAAAACAATTCCTTGGACCTCCACGCGTGTTATTTTCCCTCAGTAACTCGGAATGAAAGACGTATTAAGTTTTGACGAAGTGAAATTTGATAAGACAAAAGAAAATGAGGATTGATAAATTAAAAAAGCCTTTCCAACTTTTGTAAGCTGATAAGTTTAATATTTTATTGGAATTAAAGCCACAACATTAAGGTACACTAGGGATATGAAGTAAATATTGGTTAAAATATCGCAACAAAATTAAACGAAAAGAAACCACAGGGCGAAACCAAAAACTTACTGTTAGTACAGGCAGACACGCGCTTAAGTCCCAATACTAATACAAGGCAAAATAACAAATAGCAGCAAATATTTCTTGTGAGATGGACATCGTCGAACAACCAAAGAATATAACATTTGGTGTTGACGACCGAGGCTTAAATTTGCGACCACCAGGAAGTCGGGTTCATGTGATGGTTGAGACCAAAGTGATCTATGTTGTGTCAATTTGTGTAATGCATATGTGCGTCTTGTGCTCTGCTTTAGACACAAGATCCGTATTCGAAACCATGAAACTGTTGAAATTCGGTGTTTACGAGTATAACCGAAAAAGAAAGATTAATATGACGTCATTGAGCCCGATGAAAATTCGATGTTTCTAAATTCGGGAATAGATTTTCACGCGGTGGTTGAATTAAAGAACATATTTTGGCTGTGTCATTGGGCGATGAATCACCTTATGAGTGGACGATGACCTGCACGATATCTCTCAGTCTGAGAGTCTTAGTCTTTGATGGGAAAGTTTAGGTCAGGTAGTGTCTCTGTATAATAGGAAAGTTTAGGTCAGATAGTGTCTCTGTATAATACGAAAGTTTAGGTCAGATAGTGTCTCTGTATAATACGAAAGTTTAGGTCAGATAGTGTCTCTGTATAATAGGAAAGTTTAGGCTTAGGTCAGATAGTGTCTCTGTATAATAGGAAAGTTTAGGCTTAGGTCCGATAGTGTCTCTGTGTAATAGGAAAGTTTAGGTCAGATAGTGTCTCTGTATAATAGGAGAGTTTAGGTCAGATAGTGTCTCTGTATAATAGGAAATTTTAGGTAATATAGTGTCTCTGTATAATAGGAAAGTTAAGGTCAGATTGTGTCTCTGTATAATAGGAAAGTTTAGGTCAGATAGTGTCTCTGTATAATAGGAAAGGTTAAGTCATTATAGTGTCTCTGTATAATAGAAAAGTTTAGGTCAGATAGTGTCTCTGTATAATAGGAGAGTTTAGGTCAGATAGTGTCTCTGTATAATAGGAAAGTTTAGGTCAGATAGTGTCTCTGTATAATAGGAAAGTTTAGGTCAGATAGTGTCTCTGTATAATAGGAAAGTTTAGGTCAGATAGTGTCTCTGTATAATAGGAGAGTTTAGGTCAGATAGTGTCTCTGTATAATAGGAAAGTTTAGGTCAGATTGTGTCTCTGTATAATAGGAAAGTTTAGGTCAGATAGTGTCTCTGTATAATAGGAAAGTTTAGGTCAGATAGTGTCTCTGTATAATAGGAAAGTTTAGGTCAGATAGTGTCTCTGTATAATAGGAAAGTTTAGGTCAGATAGTGTCTCTGTATAATAGGAAAGTTTAGGTCAGATAGTGTCTCTGTATAATAGGAAAGTTTAGGTCAGATAGTGTCTCTGTATAATAGGAAAGTTTAGGTCAGATAGTGTCTCTGTATGATAGGAAAGTTTAGGTCAGATAGTGTCTCTGTATGATAGGAAAGTTTAGGTCAGATAGTGTCTCTGTATAATAGGAAAGTTTAGGTCAGATAGTGTCTCTGTATAATAGGAGAGTTTAGGTCAGATAGTGTCTCTGTATAATAGGAAAGTTTAGGTCAGATAGTGTCTCTGTATAATAGGAAAGTTTAGGTCAGATAGTGTCTCTGTATAATAGGAAAGTTTAGGTCAGATAGTGTCTCTGTATAATAGGAAAGTTTAGGTCAGATAGTGTCTCTGTATAATAGGAAAGTTTAGGTCATATAGTGTCTCTGTATAATAGAAAAGTTTAGGTCAGATAGTGTCTCTGTATAATAGGAGAGTTTAGGTCAGATAGTGTCTCTGTATAATAGGAAAGTTTAGGTCAGATAGTGTCTCTGTATAATAGGAAAGTTTAGGTCAGATAGTGTCTCTGTATAATAGGAAAGTTTAGGTCAGATAGTGTCTCTGTATAATAGGAGAGTTTAGGTCAGATAGTGTCTCTGTATAATAGGAAAGTTTAGGTCAGATTGTGTCTCTGTATAATAGGAAAGTTTAGGTCAGATAGTGTCTCTGTATAATAGGAAAGTTTAGGTCAGATTGTGTCTCTGTATAATAGGAAAGTTTAGGTCAGATAGTGTCTCTGTATAATAGGAAAGTTTAGGTCAGATACTGTCTCTGTATAATAGGAAAGTTTAGGTCAGATAGTGTCTCCGTATAATAGGAAAGTTTAGGTCAGATAGTGTCACTGTATAATAGGAAAGTTTAGGTCAGATAGTGTCTCTGTATAATAGGAAAGTTTAGGTCAGATAGTGTCTCTGTATAATAGGAAAGTTTAGGTCAGATCGTGTCTCTGTATGATAGGAAAGTTTAGGTCAGATAGTGTCTCTGTATGATAGGAAAGTTTAGGTCAGATAGTGTCTCTGTATAATAGGAAAGTTTAGGTCAGATAGTGTCTCTGTATAATAGGAAAGTTTAGGTCAGATAGTGTCTCTGTATAATAGGAAAGTTTAGGTCAGATTGTGTCTCTGTATAATAGGAAAGTTTAGGTCAGATTGTCTTTTTTTATGTTAGGATAAGTTGGATACAGACCAAATTTTTCATTTTCATGATTGTTTGTGTTCATAAATATTGGTCACATATGTATGTGAACCCCTTAAACTTGTATCCCCCGTCTCCCCGTCTCCCTTTCTCACTAACTATTTATAGAAGAGGAGTTTGAGCTATATTTAGACCATTGGTCATCGCAGAAACTAAACGAGTTATTTGCTGATATTTTTTTTTGTCTTTTTAAAAATATTTTTTAAAAAAAATTAATGATTTATTTTCAAAGGGTGTATCTCAGATACATAGTTCATATGTCAACAAAGCGTGGCATCTTCCATACGTTATCAAAAAGTTACAGCACACTCACAAATGTCAAGTTGTTTCCTCAAGATTTTGCCGGACGCAAACGCTTACAGTTCGGCCGATGGACAGACACTAGCAGACGACATCACAGAACTGGTTTTCAAGTGGGTATTGGCGGTCAAGTGTCTCCCCTTACAAGGATAGGCCACAGGCCTGACCATAAAGAACATCCTTTTCTCGGTTTATTAAAATCTGTTACGACTCCATGATGTCAGATCTGAGCATCCTATATAATAAAAGGCAAGTTTCTGTCCGTTCTGTCCGGCCATCTATAGCGATTGGTCCCTCAAACACATGACTCCTACAGCCAATCATATTGAACACGTTTACGCCATTTCCGCGGACGTTCAAAACGAGTTATTTTAGATGCAGTATTTCTTCCAATACATTATTTTGAGTTATGCGCGTCGGGATTTATAGCAAAAAGCTCTGTTTTTACGAGTTATTTATTTTAACTATAATGAATATTATTTTTGACGCGATGCACATGTAATGCCGGTCGTGACGGCTGTTGGAGGGGAGTTACTACATGCCACCGAACGGTGGGGGAATGTCCTTAGACGGGCTTTGTTGCTCGTTATAAATAAATGATCTGTTTGTTGATAAATATAAAAATGTAAGTAAATATATATATGAATTTACAAAAAAATTAAAACATATACCCACACACAAACAACAACAACTACAAAACAAAAGTTGCTCAATGTTTAACGTGTCGATTCCTTATTACACAGTAAAAAAGTAAACTTCAATAATTACCTATTCGTATCAGCTTCTATGAATTTCATTATATCATAGGTTTTCTAAATACTAAAACTAATGCTACCATATATATTATATATTTACCCTCAATTATGGCTGACGCCTAACGTTAAGCGACATCACTCTGCTTTTTTGTGGTGAAAATATAGACTAAGAAATCATAATCCTTTTGGTTTCCAGATTAACATTAAACAACCTCCACACTATATATAATATAATAGCCCAAGTAACATGTTGGTTGGAGTATGTATCCGTAATGCTATGATCTCATTTTGAGCTTATATTTAATACATGGTGTGTATCAAAATGTGTGCAAATTAATTATAAATTACAGACGCACTGTAAAAATTGTTTTTAATGACGTCATAGTTTTAGCTTATATCTTGATTTTGGAAAAGGGAACGATGTAAAAATAGGATTTATAATTATAAAATACTTTGTGTACACAGGAAGTTTAATATTTCGTATTTATCAAACAAGGATAAGTTACTTGGGGTTTTGACAAAAAAGTGGGCGCCTTAGGCGCCCTACAAACCCTAGTTATTCATAATTGAACAATTTCACGCGGACGTTCGAAAAGAGTTATTTTTGGTGCAGTAAATTTGTGGGCTGCTTTCTAAAATTTCTCGCCGTAAAAAGATATTATATGACGTCATCGATTTAGCTCATATTTTAATTTTGGAAAAGGGAACGATGAAAGAGAGGATTTCGTATTTATCATACAAAGATAAGCTATTTGGGCTTTTGAAAAAAGTGGGCGCCTTAGGCGCCCTTTAAAAAATGGCGCCGCAGGCGCCACAGCGCCGCAGCACAACCTAGTATTGAAGAATTTATAATAAAAATAATAAATTATGCAGCGCTGTATCCCAGTAGGAACTGGGCTCACAGCCCTTTACATGAAGATATTAACAAACATATTAGTAATAAATTATCATTCATAACATAACAACCACATTAATTACAGTACATAACACAAAAAAGCAACAAAAAAAAAGAAAAAAAGAAAAGCAACGTTAATCATTAAAAGAATTGTTTCATTAATTTGGAAAATAAATTTTGAAAAGATTGTCCTAAGTGCAGTCTTAAAGGACTTGGTTGTTTGAATACTACGGATGTGTAATGGTAGAAACTTCCATTATTTGGCCTTACAAAAAGAGAACGACCTTTCGACAATTTTTGTGTGTGCCTGTCTTAGAATCACAGAGAATGCGTGTGTCTGCAGAAGAGCGTAGCTGACGAGTGGGTGAGTAGACCGACAAAAGTTCAGTAAGATAGGAAGGGCATGAGTCGGAAAAGAAGTTGGGACAGAGAACGGCCAGTTTGTAATCAATTCGGGCTTGTATAGGTAGCTAATGAAGTGATTAAAGTAGCGGAGTAATATGTTCATGTTTTTTTGCCTTAAGAACTAATCTGGCAGCTGAATTTTGAACTTTCTGTAGTTTTCCAATGCATTTTTAGGGGCAACTGACAGAAGAGAATTGCAATAATCAATACGAGCTAGAACAAGAGCACAGACTAGAGTTTTAGTTGCACTAATTGTTAAGTATTGATGGGCTGAGCTGATCTGATGGATGGCGATGTAGGCAAAGCGACATATGTGATTGGTGAAGTTGTTGGTAGACATGTTGTCAGAAATACTGTCGCCAAGATTCCTAGTCGATGTTGTGAACAGTATATCCGAACTGGCTACCTAAATAGAGTTCGGAAAAGACAAAGTGCTGCGTGATTTATTGTTGCAAAATAGAAGTGCTACAGTCTTGTCATCATTCAGCTTGAGCTTGCTGGAAGTCATCCAAGACTTTACCTCACCAATGCACTCTTGCATCAATTGGACAGTGAAGTCAATATCAGAGGGATCAGTGTGAGTGTAAAGCTGAGTATCATCTGCAAATGATTGGCTTTTAACTGAATCTTTTCGAGCAGTAGAAGTAGTGGCCTTGTATAAAGTACAAATAGTACCGGGCCCATAATGGAGCCCTGAGGCACACCATAAACCAAGTCAGCTCTGTGAGAGATACAGCCATCTACTGATACCACCTGTGTTCTATTAGATAAGTATGATTGAAACCAAGCCTGAACTGAGCCAGAAATTCCAAAATAATTTTGCAGGGTTTTTAGCAGCGTTTGATGGTCAACGGTGTCAAAGGCTGCACTAAGATCTAAGAGGACCAATATAGAGATTTTCCCACTGTCCAGTGCGAGTAGGCGGTCATTTGTTACCTTCAACAGGGTGGTCTCTGTGCTGTGAGAAAGTCTGTAGGCCGACGATTGGGACTTATAAGAGTGTAGTGGTTAAGATAAGCAAAACTTTGTTTTAAGGCTAGTTTTTCAATGACTTTCAATAAAAATGAAATATTAGACACAGGTCGATAGTTGTTTAAATTGTTTTGGTCTAACCCTTCTTTTTCAGCAAGGGTTTTATAACAGCAGATTTACATAAAGAGGGAAAGGTATCAGATGTTAAACTCTCATTAACTATATGAGTTATTGTTGGGAGTAAGTTATCTAATGACTCAACCAATAGTGGAGTAGGGATGGGATCAAGAGTACAGGACGTTGGTTTCGATTTTAGAATAATACTTTTGACTTTATTTTCCGTTACAGGCTGGAACATATCAATGCATTCTTGGGTATCATGGGAGATAATGCAAATTTATTTCTGTAATTTCAATGCAGAGAAATAGGCAGATACAGATTGAGTTGAAGTCAACGAGATTTAATTTGAAGTTTTGTTTTTGATTTGAAATTAAAGCTTGGTGTTCGCATTATTTAAAAAAAAATTTAAGAAATTAAAAAACTCACTCAAAAAATTCCCGAAAGAAACAATTTGTATTTCTTTTATATTTTCAACAACTATGAGCATGGAACATAGTATTCCAAATATAGTAGTACCCCGCCAACGACATTAATCCGTTCTGGAGTTAGTATCGTATGATGAATATCGTCGTATGGAGGGGAATAGAACTAGCTAATGCGTGAAAAACCCCAGGTAAAAACATCAAAAATGCGAAATCGTAAGCACTCACACGAGATCAAGACTTTACGAAACACATGCGAGATTCTTAACTGAACGCGAGATTAACAAAGAGAGGGAGAGAGAGAGAGAGAGAGAGAGAGAGAGAGAGAGAGAGAGGGAGAGCGAGAGAGAGAGAGAGGCAGCAGCCAATAGCAGACCAGCATTTTCGTGACGCATGCAGTGACGCATATAGTGATATATGGGTATGATGCTAGGCGAGCGAACTCGCACAGTCCTACGTGCGCCGACCGCCAAATTTGAATTTTGGAAGTTGGTGCCGTAAGGCGGGGATAATGTCGTAACGAGGGGATAATGTCGTAACGAGGGGAGAATGTCGTAACGAGGGGATAATGTCGTAATGAGGGGATAATGTCGTAACGAGGGGATAATGTCGTAACGAGGGGATAATGTCGTAACGAGGGGAGAATGTCGTAACGAGGGTAGAATGTCGTAACGAGGGATGAATGTCGTAACCAGGGGAGAATGTCGTAACGAGGGGAGAATGTCGTAACGAGGGGTCGAGAAAACATCGTATTCCACATCGTATGGCAAAGAAAACGTAAGCTGGTGACGCCGTATCCCTGGGGGCCACCGTAAATACCACCATAAATCCAAGCTTTTCAACTCATGTGTTAAAGAAAAAGAAATCTGAAATAATAAAACAATCCCCCCCACCAATAAAAAAACCTCATTCTGATTTAGGTTAAATGTAAGACTCCCCCCTCCCCCCATCTGAAATATACGAGAGCAGGACGACGTGCAATTTTGAAGAGTGCTAGAAGGTAATATGTGATATGTCATGACATGCTTTGAAGAGTGCTAGGAGGTAATATGTGATATGTCATTACATGCTTTGAAGAGTGCTAGCAGAAAATTTGTCATATGTCTTAATACGATTGCAACACGACAAACAATAATACATACACGATGGCCAGATACCTGGTGGGGTGACACTTTGACTTCGTGTAATCGGTGGAATGCCAACATTTTTTGCGACCGAAATTTAAAAGGTCTTTAACCACAACTAAAGCTACGCCGCAACTAATCACATGGTAAAAGTCGGCACCAAACCGGAAATATAGTCAGGCGGCCTCTAAAATCTTTATTATCTTATAATAAATTGTTTCAATTAGTTTGAATGCATTTAATTGTTCGGTAATTTACAGTCTGTAGTGATTGCATGTACTATTTACTATTCCGTCTTTATTTTTTACTTGAAACAAAATACGCTTCGTCGCTCTATAAACAGCAGTACGTTTTACACACACTTCACATTGATTTCTTGCAAATATTTTATCAGAAGTTTTGGTTTCCTACAAGAGAATTATTTCTTAAATTTTTGCCCAAACGGGAAAAAACATAATCCCGTTCCGTAATTCCTCCAACGTCCATTATCTTATGCAAAAATAAATAATACATTACAAACTAGATTTCGTATAGCGTAAAACCACGAACCAATTTAATGACTTGCTTTGTTTAACGTATACAACAGGGGTTCAATGGACCGAGCTCCACAACATGGCTATTTTGGTTCAACCTGAACTTCACAGGGTAATGGTCACATCTAGTTCAACCTAAACGCCACAGGGTAATGGTCACATCTAGTTCAACCTGAACTCCACAGGGTAATGGTCACTGATGGCCCGTGTGCTGTCGTAACTGAGGCCCAGGGCGGTATCGAACCTGTACACTTTGGCCGAGTCCGCCACGATATCGGCGTTGCCTTCAATGACGATTCTGTCGTAGGCGCAGTCGGTGGTTGTCGCCGTGGTGGTATCGACATTATCAGCAATCAGGCTGCGGTACTTGGCGTCGTGAAACAGAGGCAGGGTCGCCTTCTCCTGGTTGTTGAGGTAGGAGCAGTCGGCGTTGAAGTCCCCCATGGCGATGACGCCTGCGGCGCTGGGGAAATGAGCTTTGGCAGCTGTCATGGCGGTCGGCAAGGACTGTGAGGAGAATACAAAAGTAAGGGCATTGAACGCGATAGTTACAGTTGGAACAAGTTAGGGCATTGAACACAATAATTACTGTTGAAGAATCTTGTGAAGGGAATAAAAAAGTTAGGGCATTGAACACGACAGTTACAGAAAGTTTGGGCATTGAAAAAGATAGTTACAGTTGGAACATCCTGTGTGAGCAATACTTTGTGTCATTGAACACAATTATCACTGAATGCGTTCTAGGTGTTATCAATAATGACATGGTCACTGAGTGTCGTAATTTAGTTGTATTGACAGGTTACCAAAAACCGCTGATCTTTGTGATCGCTGAATGTAATTTTTTGATTTACTGTTGTCAGTATACAATTTACTGTTGTCAGTATACAATTTACTGTTGTCAGTATACAATTTACTGTTGTCAGTATACAATTTACTGTTGTGAGTATACAATTTAGAACTAAAAGAAGACAAAATCACAGATCAGGAAATTCTCACTCGCACCAACGACACAAAAGTAAAGGGGCAATAAAGAAATTTCTAAGTACTATATTCTTGTTACAATGCTGCTCTAAGTACTACATTCTTGCTAAACTGCGGCTCTAAGTACTACATTCTTGCATAACTGCTGCTCTAAGTAGTAATTATTGCTACACTGTTGCTCTAAAAAGTACTACATTTTTGTAACACTGCTGCTCTAAGTTCAACCTGCCCCATGTACCAACGTGCAACTCGTCCGATGCCTTATCAGGCTGGGTGTGTACACCCATGTACTCACGTGCAACTCGTCCGATGCCTTATCAGGCTGGGTGTGCACACCCATGTACTCACGTGCAACTCGTCCGATGCCTTATCAGGCTGGGTGTGTACACCCATGTACTCACGTGCAACTCGTCCGATGCCTCATCAGGCTGGGTGTGTACATCCATGTACTCACGTGCAACTCGTCCGATGCCTCATCAGGCTGGGTGTGTACACCCATGTACTCACGTGCAACTCGTCCGATGCCTTATCAGGCTGGGTGTGTACACCCATGTACTCACGTGCAACTCGTCCGATGCCTTATCTGGCTGGGTGTGTATTCCCATGAGCACGACATTCACGACCTTGCCCCGTGACGCTGATGTGTACTGTATGTCAACTGCGAACGGCTCGCGCTCAAACACATCTTTCCCAGAATCGTCGTACAGGAAATTCCCGAGCACCCTCACGGACGCCTTCTTGTAAAAGAAAACGTACTGCTCCTTGTAGCTGGCCGTGCGCCCAACGGGGGCGCTGGACACGTAGTCCCAGGTGGTGGACCCCAGGAGGTTCTTCAGCTCGTTGAGGGCCGTGTGGTCCGGGTCCCTGACCTCCTGGATGAGTACGATGTCGTAGTGGCTCAACACCCGAGCGATGTCATGGCCCTGTTCCGTCTGTTTGGTGTCGCCGTAGTGTTGGATGTTGAACGCCCCTACGTTGATGGACGCCACCTGGGGCGCCAGTGAGAGCGTTAACACCGCGAGGAGACATACACAAGCGTTCGGTGGTGACATCACGCTGTAGCGGCTTGATTCCGGTATTAAGAAGACTGACCAGTTGCCAGTTAAGTTTTATGGACGTCTGTTAAACAAAATAAGGTCAGATGGAGACAACAATAACGTAGAATCCAGAGGTGAAATTAAGGTGGAAACGTAAAAAAAAATATTTTTTTAAATCCACAACTATAGTTGTTTTTATAGAGGAGATACAGATATAGGCTTAATGTTTTAGAAAGGTTATGTAGAAAAATTATTTTTACCAGGTCATTTAAAATAGTGTATAAGGCAAATATTTTAATCGCATTAAAAGTTAACAATATTTTATTGTGAACACGCCACTGGTAGTAAAACAATTTACCTTGGCTTGTGAAGCTTATTTTTCTTTAAATATATATATATATACACACACACAAAATATAATAATACTAACCTTATCTACTATATAAACTAATAGTGCAAGCCATGCTAACCTTATCTATTATACAAACTAGCTGTTGAAGTTTTTCAGTTGAGCGCCTTTTGTTTGATTTCATGCAGTCTGTAGAAATCGTGTCATGAAACCTTTGGAATGGATTTGTCAACTATTGAAAATAACATTCTAACTCAGCGGTTCCCATAATTTTTAAATTCTTGAACGCGCTAAATAGTATTTGGCAAAACTTCGTAACTCGTTGCTTTACAAAAACTGTGATTCAAATTTATGGGTTTAAAAAAGGAACCTAACACGAGGAAAATAAAAACATGTTGACTTTTGACATTAAGAAATAATAACGGAATAATTTATAAAGACAAAACAACTAAATATTAACAACATGACATAAAATTTAAGGTATGATTTGCTCTTGTAAAATGACGTCACTTCCCCTAGATCTCAGCTGATAAATGTTGTAGGTTAATGTACACGCGGCTTAGAAAACCTTTTTTCCGACACTTTAGTCTCATCAAACAACAGGTGATGAATTGTAATAATAAATCTAATAACACATCAAAACACAGAACCAAAAAAAAGAACTGAAACGACTTAAGCCTATGAAATACTAGACAATGATATCTGAAATCTAGAATAAAAAACAAAAAACACGTCGGCAGGACGTCTTCGTCAGGTGTCCAAACAACAAGAAACTATAGGAATTGATTTGTGGGGTGTGTGTGAAGCAGCGCTAGCTTGTCAGGGGAGGTAAATGCAGTATTGAAAAAATGGTGTCCTAAGCAAAGCCATTATTTCTGCAAGGAGGTCACAGGAACAACAAGTAATGGCTAACTTTTTAAAAGTTTCAAGTTGAAAAATAAAATAAAAATGATGGCAACGGTAATTGAAGTCTGTAAATGTGAAAGCATCTGATACCAGATGTGATAAGTTTCATCGATATACTTAAATTTATTGACTAAAACGCAGGGCAAGTCAAATAGTAAAACGTATAATAGCAAAATAATCGACAGCTTTTTAAATTTAATATTCATAGCAGAATGATTCCAATTGGTATTTAAATATATTAAATTTTGTTTGTTGGAATTTAATAATTTACTAACGTGTGATTTAATCATGGTGACTAGAACTAAAAAAAACCCAATAAAATTGCGCAGAAATCTTAAAAAACCAAACAATGGTGACCGCAAAGAATGAACAGCCAATTTGATAAGGAACACTCTCCAAACCATACCTTTAAATAACTCACTTTATATGAAACCCAAATAACCCTGAGTTCTAGAAATTTATCGGGCACACTTATTGAACACAGGGTTTCATTCTAAACGTTTATTACCAGAATTATTTGTTGCTTGATTTGTAAGACACTGCTGCCAAAATGTCAAATTATTCACATTTTCTGAACGGCTCGAGTAAATATATTTTTTTATCTGTTTTTCTATTGATTTTCTCTTTGACTATTATTTAAAAATATAATAATCTTAAGGCAACCAGAATGCTTTTGTTTTGGTGTGTCGTTATTTTTTATATCAATTACAGGCTATACCTGATTTTATTTTTCAACTTTGATATCACTTCTGAAATACTAATAACCCATTTTAATTGAAAATAAATATTTTTTATTTGATCATATGGATCATTTATAAGCGTCACAGTTTACACCAATATCTGTAGTACAAAATATTTTAAGAAAATAGATAGTTAACTTGACCATGTTCTCGAAGTTTACATATGAATTGACCCCAGCCAGACCATGTTCTCAACGTTTACAGATGAAGTGACCACAGCCGACTCTTCATCGGGACACGATAAGCACCCCCCCCCCGTCTTGTCCTTAAATCATTTTCCAAAACTCTACTTGACCTTGTTACGTCAATAATTAGTAGCAATCCTCAAATATAAATGGAAAGAAAATCAAATGTACTGAAAGTTGAGATAATTTATTTATATATATATATATATATTTTTTAAAACGTGATCCTTGTAGCTTTTGTCGTAGTCACGTGACATCAGTTGCTCCGACTGTTGTGGGAAATGTCAGTCTGGTGTAGACACGAGAAGTCTTATCTATCAGCACTGTCCAGCTACTGGATGTTATCTCTCAGCACTGTCCAGCTACTGGATGTTATTTGGGATGAAAAATGTATTGGTTTGCTAGAGGTTTATAGAGGTGTGTCAGAGATTCTCTAGGTGGCGTAGTGCAACGTTGGTGTGTCGTATTGTGGTGAGACTAAACAGAGATTTATAGAGGTGTGTCAGAGATCCTCTAGGTGGCGTAGGGCAACGTTGGTGTGTCGTATTGTGGTGAGACTAAACAGAGATTTATAGAGGTGTGTCAGAGATTCTCTACGTTGGGTAGTGGGAACATTGGTGTGTCGTATTGTGGTGAGACTAAACAGAGATTTATAGAGGTGTGTCAGAGATTCTCTACGTTGCGTTGTGGGGACATTGGTGTGTCGTATTGTGGTGAGACTAAACAGAGATTTATAGAGGTGTGTCAGAGATCCTCTAGGTGGCGTAGTGCAACGTTGGTGTGTCGTATTGTGGTGAGACTAAACAGAGATTTATAGAGGTGTGTCAGAGATCCTCTAGGTGGCGTAGGGCAACGTTGGTGTGTCGTATTGTGGTGAGACTAAACAGAGATTTATAGAGGTGTGTCAGAGATTCTCTACGTTGGGTAGTGGGAACATTGGTGAGTCGTATTGTGGTGAGACTAAACAGAGATTTATAGAGGTGTGTCAGAGATTCTCTACGTTGCGTTGTGGGGACATTGGTGTGTCGTATTGTGGTGAGACTAAACAGAGATTTATAGAGGTGTGTCAGAGATTCTCTAGGTGGCGTTGAGCAACGTTGGTGTGTCGTATAGTGGTGTGACTAAAAAAGACGTAGATAACACAGATCACCTTTTGCGAATGTTTTTAAAACCTTAAGTTGTGGTAATTTATTAAAAAATGAAAGACACCACTTGACGAACACACAGTTTTGTAACGTTAAATAAAATCGATTGAACACCAACATACTACAAGAAAATAAATAAAGACGTCAAAGAATGAATGTTCATAACGGCTGTGTTAGTGTGAAATATGCGTTAGAAAAGTATTACAAACTAAATATAAACACAAAAACTTTTTCAATCAAATGAAATAAGAACATGTTTTTTATCAATCGTATTTATTTTAACAGTGCAGAGCACACTTTTTGCCTTATAATATCCAAAACAATTTTTTATCACGCAATTTCTGCCCGAGGACCTCTCAATGTGCCGTAGTCTTCCATCTTTAGATTACAAACCTGAAAATTAGTGGGGGGAAAGACAATCAAATAATCATGTATTTAAAAATATATTTTCATCTCAAGTATACATTTAAATGTTAAGCAAATTTATATCTACGATTCCATGATTAATTTATAGAAGTAAACCTGCAAAAAGTCAATAAGTTGCAGAGACGTAATAGAAGAAACTCAAGTAACTTTTACAAAGTCACAAAGTATACGCAAGCTTGTAAGGGCGTGATTAACTTTACAACGTCACAAAGTATACGCAAGCTTGTAAGGGCGTGAGTAACTTTACAACGTCACAAAGTATACGCAAGCTTGTAAGGGCGTGAGTAACTTTACAACGTCACAAAGAATATGCACGCCTATAAATTAAAGGCGTGGCTTGTGGTGACACGTGTCATGTTAATGCACGAATCACGACAACACAAAATCACGTGATGGTCAGTCAAGTTTACGTCTGATGATGATACTCACTTTGGTTTAAAGCGTCTAAGGTAAGATGATAGGATTGCAAGGACACGGGTCTGTGATACAAATGATTGTGCACAAAAGATTTGCTAGGAGGGGAAAAATGGATACAAATTATCACATTTGTTATAATTTAAGCTCACTTTGAATTTAAAATTTAAAAAAAAACAACCAAAAAACAAACAAACAAAAATCTTACGTTGTTTTACCTGCACAATAACGAAACAAATCAATGGGAATGTATAAAGAAGAGTTTTAAAAAAAATTACTTAAAGTAATCAGGCTTTATGTTGGCGTGTGTGATGGATGGAGAGAAAGAGAGAGAGAAAGTGAGACAGAGAGAGTGAGAGAGAGAGAGAGAGAAAGTGAGAGAGAGAGAGAGAGAGAGAGAGAGAGAGTGAGAGAGAGAAAGAGAGAGAGAGAGAGAGAGAGGCGTGCGATAGGATGGAGAGAGTGTGAGTGAGATGGGCTGAAGGGAGAGGAGGGATGGAGGGAGAGAGAGAGAGAGATATCCACTATTAAAATTATGATAATTTTTAGCTATTGTTAATCGGAGTAATAAATATTTCAATGGTAACAAATAATAAAAAAAATTAAGCTATATACTGATTTTTTTTAACGACTAAGTTTCAAGCTAAACTTACTCAGACTAAAATTTAATTTAAGTAAAATTTTAAAAAAAATAATTTAAAAAATCAGTATAAAGAAGTCTTTAGTTACGATACACTACCAGAGGCTGTGACGGCAAGGTAGCACACTGTAACCAGGGCTACAGCAACACATTTTGAGAAGTCCATGTTTGAATGTGGTAGCTGATGTTGTCTTGAGTTACACTTGGGAATTGTGTGTGTCGTGCTGAGATGATTTATAGTAGACGTAAGAAATGCGCCATCTGGTGTTAATCTTCTAACTAAAGGAATCGGCTTATCTTATGCTTGAAGTTATTTTTAGAGAATGAAAAAAAATAATAATAAAAAGCTTGCCGAAGCCATATTTAACACTCTATGAAGGAAGAAAATAGGGATTTAATAAATAGAGGTGCAAAAAGTTTTTTAATAAAAAAACCCGTAAAAAACCAAGTTTTTGACTATAAATCCTTTATGTACGAGAAGTAACTAAAAGAATGTTCATTATAATACGCAGCGCAAGACCATCCAAAAATACAAAATTGCAGTTGTGTCGTAAAACATGTTTAATACAATGCGCACCGATCAGGAATATGTTTATAAAAAGTGTTGTCAGTAAAATACGCACCTAATTGCGCGACAGAAAGGTTGTTCAATATAATACGCACCGCGACACTATCTCAAAAAATAACATGATACATAGGAATAAATAAAATAATCTAAAAAATCAATAATTCAATTACAGTAAATGCGATCAATCTGAAATTTTGATACTTTGATTTTATTATCGGTACGAAACTGCCTGCGAAATTTCAGCTCGCTAGCTTACGAGGAAGTGGGTTAAAAATCGATCCAAAGTTTGGCGACAAGCAAGCAAGCAAGGGCGGGTGCAGACACCACGAGTTAATATAAAGGATTTAAAAACTAAGTTTTTTATAAGTGGGCTAAAAAGAAGAAAATAATTTAAAACTTATAAGTTCAAATACTTTGTTTCATATGACTAAAAACGTTGGGCGGGTGTTTGGTATAAAAAATAAAGATTTATCATTTAGAAGGCAAAAGAGAGATCTATAAGTGAGAGAATGAGTGAAGTGCATATGTAAAACTTCATAAGCGCCCGCCCCACGTTTTTAGTCATATTAAATGAAAGTACTTGAACTTACAAGTTTTAAATTATTTTCTTCTTTTTAGTCCGCTTATAAAAACTTGGTTTTTAAAAATCCTCTTCCCCCTCTATTTAATTGCCACGTTTTTATTAAATTGCTTTCGTTCCTGTCTGTCTGTCTGTCTGTCTGTCCGCAATTTTTCAAATTTGCCAACGTAAAATTAAACCACTTATGATGGTCCTAGAGAGCTCAAAATTTTACCACAGATAGATCGTGGATGACAATGCATTGTTTCAAAATTTCAGATTGATCGAATGTACCGTAATTAAATTAATAAAAATACCGGACAATAGTGTCGAATTTTGTCGATGGCACAATATTTAAATGTAAAATGTCCGGTATTGCTTCCATTTTTCCACTGGACAAATAACGATAATACCGGACAGTCCTGTACAGAACTGGACATCTGGCAACCCTATACAGTGCTACTCTCGAATTGCGATGTCAAGAATTGATGCATTCAATAAAGTTAATGAATACTATTATATCTAGAATGGACAGGAGCGTTAGACAAAAAAAAACCCAAAAAAACAATCGAACAATTATATCAAACTTAAAACGTTTATAATTGTATCACATAGATCCCCACCCCCCAAAAAATAAAAAAAAATAAAAAAATAAAAATGAAAATAAAAAATAAATGGATATTCCGCGTCGTTTTGACTTAAAATATCTACACATAATCCTATATTCATATGATGTTTAGACACTTATGCTTGTAAAACTCACCAGTTGTATTTTAGGGGGGGGGGCTAACGGCGCTCCCCCAAATCCCGGCCCGAGTCATGTGTACAGGACCTCGAGTCTGGGGGGGGGGTAACGCACACATAAACTTGTATAATTTGGGGTAAGGGGCAAAAAAGTTCGCCTACTCCTGCCTTAAGAGAACCAAACGGAGCTGCGGTTACATCACAAATGCTTTGATGTCAACATCAAACGACAGAGGGTAAAAATTTTATACGTTCTCTTGTGGGTTCTCAAATTTAAAGGATTATAATTAGATTTAATTTTCATTTCTTGATAACTTACGCCAGCCGGCGTCTGATGCCCTATGGACCGGCACTTTGAGAAGCACTGATGGTTTAAATAAATAATAAAAATAAAAAAATATTTAAACAATAAAAAAGTCATTAAATAAATTGTAAGCGACCAAATCTTACAGTGGAAGTTTTATTTAAAGTTAACCTTTTGATGTGACGTCACATTTCTTCAACCACCTCCCTCCCCCTCGTCACGCATCATCACAAAAGTGTGACCCCTCCCCCTAGGTGCGTGACGTCATTTATGGACGGCCCCTTTCAGCTGCGTGGCTGCGCAGATATTTGAGTGACGCCGCACAGCAGTTTAGAATTACCGCGCAGCAAATTTTGTAAAATATTTTACCAACCGATTCTGTGCAACTTTGCACACGAGATTTTCTACTTTGCACATGGACCAATGAACCATAGAGGGAATATTGCTCCTCACCTGTAATTACTCGAACCATTTCCAGCTCGGGTAAGATGAGCCACAAGGACATGGGTCAGTTTTACACTATTGTACAGGACATGAGGCAGTGTTACACTATTTTACAGGACATGGGGCAGTTTTACACTATTGTACATAACATGGGGCAGTTTTACACTATTGTACAGGACATGGGTTAGTTTTACACTATTGTACAGGACATGGGGCAGTGTTACACTATTTTACATGACATGGGGCAGTTTTACACTATTTTACAGGACATGGGTTAGTTTTACACTATTTTACAGGACATTGGAAAGTTTTACACTATTGTACAGGACATGGGTCAGTTTTACACTATTGTACAGGACATGGGACAGTTTTAGACTTTATTGTACAGGACATGGGGCAGTTTTACACACCATTTGTACAAATTGCTGTTTGTTTAAAAAAACACAAATGTTTATTATTCAAACAAACACACACAAATGTACATCTAAAGTAATAATAATTCAAAAGACACTAAATTCTAATACAATCTAGACTCTTTGGTTTTAGTGTGAAACAGAAAAGGAAATGTACAAACGTGGCAGCTTATATATTTATTTTAGGGCTGGTAAAGATTTTTTTCCTATTGATCTGTAAAAATTAATTGATTAATCGATTAATTAAAGATTAATTTTAGCACATATATAGATACAACTAAAAACCTCAAGGGAAATAACAAAAACAGGTAATAGACATTTTTAAAATGAGTTTTTCCCTTGTCATTTGTCACCATATTTGTTTACGTTTTTCACATCTAAATACATTTATTATGATACGTGGGAAATGTTTGTAGGTAAAACATTTTTTAAATTAATTATTTATTAATAAATAGAAAAAAAAGTAAGACATATGTTCAAATTTTAATCGAATTTTTATCGATTAAAATAATTTTAATCGATTAAAATGTGTATGATTAATCGACAGATTAATCGGTAATTTCCACAGCCCTAATTTATTTATTTATTTATTTTTTATTTTTATGTAATTTGTCTTTGTCTAGGTTAAAATACGCCTTTGTCTCTGTGTAGTGTGGACTCTTCTTGGCTAAGTTTGTTAACGTGGGCCCTTCAGTACGGAGTATTCTTGGCTAAGTTTGTTAGCGTGGGCCCTTCAGTACGGAGTCTTCTTGGCTAAGTTTTTTTAGTGAAACTCTCGTACTGATGGAATGATGTTGTTTTTTCATGTCAGTAAAGTGTTCATAGACATTATCAAAAGTAAAGATTATCAATTATTTTGTTGCTGTATACTCCTTCACCACCACCACCACCAAACTGACAGGGGCGTCACCGAAAACTTATATGTGACGAATAGTTTTAATTTTTGTAGATATTTAATTTGAACAAATAAAGGCTTAAAATTGTAAATGTATAAAAAATTCCGTGTTTCCTTCTTGACCTTAATGAGCATCAATCTGCAGTTATCAAAATTTGCGTCTTTTTAACGCAATGTCCCATGGGAAAAATTGCGTTTATATATTTGAAATGTCTGTGCTGTCTGTTCGAGCTTGATTATGCAACACCACCTGAGCCATACCAGAAAGAGGGTTCTCGGGTATTTTGCAAATATATTAGGGAGGCTCAAGTTTGTGCACGGGCCAAAAAAAATTTCCCGAAAAGTTTTACTGGATTTCTTAGAAAATAAAAAAAAATACCCGAAAAAATATCAGTATTTTTGTCAATTTCTCGGCAACCATAACATCTATCGGGTTGAAACAAACACCAAACGATAGCTAATAATATTTAGAACAATATTGGAGAAGGAATTTTTCAAAAATCTCTTTGGGTTCGACTACCGTAATTTAAGCAGCAATTTGAAGATAGCAATTGTTTTGTTTACTTTCAGAATTATTGATTTGAAATGTCTTTTAATGTAATTTAGAATGATTTCCCTTGAAAAAAAAAGTCGGAAATTATTTGTTGGAAATTACGTTTAAATACTCATTTGAGTTTTTATTACTTTTTTAAATCCTGTATATTAACTCGTGGTGTCTGCACCCTTGATTGCTTGAATGCTTGATTGCTTGATTGCTTGATTGCTTGTCGCCAAAACTTTTGATCGATTTTTATCCCACTTCCTCGTATGCTAGCGAGCTGAAATTTTACAGGCAGTTTCGTACCAATAATAAAAACTATGTATCAAAATTTCAGATCGATCGCATGTACCGTAATTAAATTATTGATTTTTTAGATTATTTTATTTATTCCTATGTATCATGTTATTTTTTGAGATAGAGTGTCGCGGTGCGTATTATATTGAACAACCTTTTTGTCGCTCAATAAGGTGCGTATTTTATTGACAACACTTTTTATAAACATATTCCTGATCGGTGCGCATTATATTAAACATGTTTTACGACACAACTGCAATTTTGTATTTCTGGATGGTCTGGCGCTGCGTATTATAATGAACATGCCTTTTGTTACGTCTCGTACATAAAGGATTTATAGTGAAAAACTTGTTTTTTTACGGGTTTTTTAAAATTAAAAGGTGTTTTGAAGAGTTAACATTTTATAATATTATTAAACCGTGATATTAGACTCATAGAGAAATTACATTCATAAAACTTAAAGGGTCGTCGTAAATTCCATTTTTAAAAGTAGAACAAATCTATGGTCTCAAAATCTAGATCAAAACTTTAACAATTCGATCTTTAATTTCTTTTCCTTTTTATAAAATTTTAATATAATTTTAATCTTTTTATCTTTATCTTTTTATTTATTTTCTTTTACAGATATCTCCTTCTCCCCACAGTTGAAAGTTATAAATATAAATATTCCATAATAAATTTTAAGAAATTAATCGATCAAAGATAAAACACACACACTCACTCTTTTTATTGACTCCACTGTCAAATTGATGCAGTAGCGCATTGGTGAGGTCAAGTCCTGAATGTCTTTCAGCAAACTAAAAATGAAGGATGACAAGACCAAAGTACACCTCTTTCAAATTTTTAAAGCACTCAGTATTTTGTCTCTTTCTACTTTTATTCAGGTAATTGGTTCTGATATACAGTTTGCAACATCAACGAGGAATCTTGGCTACATTATTTCTGACAACATTTCTACTAACAACTTCATCAGTCACAAATAAGCTCTGCTTACACTGCCATTCGTCAGATCAGCTCAATCCGTCCTTACTTAACAGTTAGTGTAACGAAAACCGTAGCCTTTTCTGTTGTTCTCTTATATCTTGATGTTGTCATTCTCTTCTTTTAGGTTCGCCAAAACAATACACCGGAGAACTACAGAAAGTTCACAATTCATCAGCCAGGAGCTCCCTGTACAAGCACGCACTGATAACAAACTGTCCGTTCTCTGTCATAACTTCTTTTCTGACGCATGCCTTTCATATTTTACTGAACATCTCTCTGTCTACTCACTCAGTCGTTAGCTACGCTCTTCTGCAGACACGCGTATTTTCTCTGTTCTTAAGACACGCACTAAAACATTTGGCGAAAGGTATTTCTCTTTTTGTGCCCCAAAACAAAAGAATAGACTACCATTAAACATTCGCAGTATTCCTGCTATTATGGCCTTCAAGATTGCACTTAAAACACATCTCTTCTAACTTTACTTTCCTAATTAACAATCAAACGTAGTTTATGTGCACAATCATGTCATTATATGTTTTTTTTTGTTGTTTTTTTTTGTTGTTGCAATTTTGTAATTAGGATATGAAACTTTAAAATTGAATGCATTTATAAATATATGTGTTACTATTTTTATGTCAAACTAGCGTACACCCGTCAAAAATGACGGAAGTTTTCAGCTGAAATCTATTTATTTTATAAAAAATGCACTTTTTTAGGGCGCCTACGGCGCCGACCTTTTTTCAAAAGCCCAACTAACTTGTCCTTGTTTGATAAATACGAAATATTAAACTTTCTGAACTGTACAAAAAGTATTTTATAATAGGGGTTGCAAGGCGCCTACGGCGCCCACTTTGTGTTTTAATTTTATAATTAACCATCAAGTCCTCTTTTTAAATCCTTTATATTAACTCGTGGTGTCTGCGGCCGACCGACCGACCTTGCTTGCTTGCTTGCTTGTCGCCAAAACTTTTGATCGATTTTTAACCCACTTGCTCGCAAGATAGCGAGCTGAAATTTTGCAGGCAGTTTCGTACCGATGATAAAAACAATGTATCAAAATTTCAGATCGATCGCATGTACCGTAATTAAATTATTGATTTTTTAGATTATTTTTTTTAATCCTATGTATCATGCTATTTTTTGAGATAGAGCGTCGCGGTGCGTATTATATTGAACAACCTTTCTGTCGCGCAATAAGGTGCGTATTTTATTGACAGCTCTTTTTATAAACATATTCCTGATCGGTGCGTATTATATTAAACATGTTTTACGACACAACTTCAATTTTGTATTTCTGGATGGTCTGGCGCTGCGTATTATAATGAACATTCTTTTAGTTACTTCTCGTACATAAAGGATTTATAGTCAAAAACTTGGTTTTTTACGGGTTTTTCTTATTAAAATCCTTTATATTAACTCGTGGTGTCTGCGGCCGACCGACCGACCTTGCTTGCTTGCTTGCTTGCTTGCTTGTCGCCAAAACTTTTGATCGATTTTTAACTCACTTGCTCGCAAGATAGCGAGCTGAAATTTTGCAGGCAGTTTCGTACCGATGATAAAAACAATGTATCAAAATTTCAGATCGATCGCATGTACCGTAATTAAATTATTGATTTTTTAGATTATTTTATTTATTCCTATGTATCATGCTATTTTTTGAGATAGAGCGTCGCGGTGCGTATTATATTGAACAACCTTTCTGTCGCGCAATAAGGTGCGTATTTTATTGACAGCTCTTTTTATAAACATATTCCTGATCGGTGCGCATTATATTAAACATGTTTTACGACACAACTGCAATTTTGTATTTCTGGATGGTCTGGCGCTGCGTATTATAATGAACATTCTTTTAATTACTTCTCGTACATAAAGGATTTATAGTCAAAAACTTGGTTTTTTACGGGTTTTTCTTATTAAATCCTTTATATTAACTCGTGGTGTCTGCGGCGGACCTTGCTTGCTTGCTTGCTTGCTTGTCGCCAAAACTTTTGATCGATTTTTAACCCACTTGCTCGCAAGATAGCGAGCTGAAATTTTGCAGGCAGTTTCGTACCGATGATAAAAACAATGTATCAAAATTTCAGATCGATCGCATGTACCGTAATTAAATTATTGATTTTTTAGATTATTTTTTTTATTCCTATGTATCATGCTATTTTTTGAGATAGAGCGTCGCGGTGCGTATTATATTGAACAACCTTTCTGTCGCGCAATAAGGTGCGTATTTTATTGACAGCTCTTTTTATAAACATATTCCTGATCGGTGCGTATTATATTAAACACGTTTTACGACACAACTTCAATTTTGTATTTCTGGATGGTCTGGCGCTGCGTATTATAATGAACATTCTTTTAGTTACTTCTCGTACATAAAGGATTTATAGTCAAAAACTTGGTTTTTTACGGGTTTTTCTTATTACATTGATCCCTTTTCCAAAATTAAAATATGAGCGAAAACAGTGACTTCATATAATATTTTTTCACAGCGCATATTTAATTTGCACACCTTTTGATGCTTTGGTGCAGTAATTTGGTTTTCCCTACTTTCTAAAATTAGTAGCGTCAGGACAGACTGACTGACTTGCGTGACAATTGCAAATTATATAGTTTTATGCTGTGAGCTCATTTGCTTCCTGGAACACTACGCTATATAAATTAATATTATCAATATTATTATTTTCACCAAAACAAAGAAATATACCAAGAGTTAATTGAAAAAATAAACAACTGAAAACATGTGTCGGTTTACTGTGTGCTACACAGACACGGAACCACAACACGACCTAGCTACCGTGACACGGTACAGAACGCCACCTAGCGGTCAGTTATGTAGAATATTGCAGAACCTCTTCCAAAATATGTAATCGAATCCGTCACAATCGCAAAGGCATGGGCTTGTGATACACACCACTGGACAATCTAGAAAAATTACAAAAGTTTACATATTAGGATAATTAGGGTCACTTTTCTTAAAAAGTTCTTTTACAAAAAAAAAGTTATTTACACATAAATTTAAAAAAAAACAGCATAAATTTTTAAAAAAAGGTTAAAATTTACTGCAAAAACAAGTGAATTAAATAAATAATTCAATGAAAATTCCTAAAAAATATATTTATTTCAGAAACCATAACACATTTCTTATAGTAAAACAAAAATCGTTCTTGGGTGTTATCAAAACTTTGTTTTAACCTAATGAGACTTCATTTCTTAAGTTTGAGCTTAAAATATGAGACTTCATTTCTTAACTTTTAATTTAGCTTACAATATTTCTGACGTACTGACATATACAGAAGTCGGTGAGTTAAATAAATGTTTGAAAGATTAGGCAAACCCGCAAATAAATAGTTTTCAATTTTACACTTATCAATTCCTTATTGTTTTATTCGGTAATTTTCAGATATTGCTCTGAACTAAATTCAAAGACTCTCTTGGATAAAAAACTATAAATACATTTTTTGGTGAGCCTTATATTCGTGTACAGTTCTCATCTCCACAACGAACGTTAATACCAAAGTTCAAGGCCAAACTAAGTGATGATTATTTTCCAGCCAAACCAAAGGCTATACTCCAAGTGGCCCTGAAGTATTTGAGTGTGTCCCCGGCCAAAAACAAGTTTATCACTTGCCTGCTCACTTAGCGTTCTTTGTAGCTCCTGTTCTTTGATTTGCTGTGTCTATGTTGCACATTTAATCTTTCTTGGCCTCTGCTATTTTCAATATTTTATACTGTTATATTTTATACTGTTATATTTTATACTGTTATATTTATAACTGTTATATTTTATACTGTTATATTTATAACTGTTATATTTTATACTGTTATATTTTATACTGTTATATTTTATACTGTTATATTTTATACTGTTATATTTTATACTGTTATATTTTATACTGTTATATTTTATACTGTTATATTTTATACTGTTATATTTTATACTGTTATATTTTATACTGTTATATTTTATACTGTTATATTTTATACTGTTATATTTTATACCGTTATATTTTATTCTGTTGAGAAATATAAGTGGTTTTTACCCTGGTGGCGTATAATCCTCTGGATAATATCATCTTCTGGTTTTACTGTAGTTGCTAGTGATAAAAATAAACACATTGTTCGTATATACATTTAACGACAGTGCACCATGATAAAATTTACCCTTTTATAATGATGAACACCAAATACCTATCAACTAAAATATACATCCGTACTGGGTTGCTAGTGCTAATAAGTTTAAATAATATACCCAAAGCTGCTACGGCAAGGTAGATAATAGCAGCCAAAGCTACAACGACATATTTCACGAAGTCCATGATACAGTATGGTGTTAGCTGAAGTTACAGTATGGTGTTAGCTGTTTAACTAAGAAAACTTGCGTTGTGTGTTGTATCGGTTTTAACGGGGTTTAAGTAAATTACCTCTGGTCCAATTACCTTTGGTCTGACCGAATCATTAATGGATTTTTTTTTATCATGATTAGTTTTTTTTAAAGAAAAATAATAATTTGGTTCACAGTCTTTTAATGGACATGTTAACAAATCTACATCCTCATCCAGAAATCTGAAGAAAAAAATAAATTAATCAATTTTGATTGCGTTGTGATGTTTTCACTTCAACTTTAGCCACATCAGAAATACACTGAGTTTTGTTGTATATTTAATTAAATTTTTTAAAATTTATTAAATCGTACAGTGGTTCTCAACTTTTAGTCGAATGTTGTTACATTATTTTTTCTATGGCGGAATATAGTTGGGGGCGGGGGAACAATAGTTTATAATTAGATACACGACACGATCACAATAGGTTATAGTTAGATATATGACACGATCACAATAGTTTATAGTTAGAAGTCAGATACATGACGCGATCACAATGTATATTTGGGTGTCACTAAGGAATATTAAAGGTGTATGTTTTAATTTTAATTGTCAATGTTTCTATTTTGTATTGACGTATTCTGCGATCACAAAGCCTGTCATGGCAGTCATATAAGATTTGAAAAATAATTTGAAAGTTTCTTTTTTTTTATAAAAATTAATAGTGAACATTTTAATATTGAAAAAATTCCAGACCAGTTCTGTTAGTTTTCTGATATTGTCCATTAAGTAGTTAGTGTCAATAGAATACAATATAAGATACAAAAACGAATTGGGTGAGTAAAATAGTGAATTAAATTTTTATTAATTGACGAAAAAATATGTAAATGTTTGGGCAAATACCTTTATCTATAGAGTAACTAGTGTATTACCCGTCAAAAATGAGGGAAGTTTTCAAAATGGATATATTTTAGTTTTTGTAATTGTCCCTTTTGCCTTAAAGCCGCATAATAAATAATCAGAAAATGTAGAGACCAAGAGAGAAAAATTAAATCTCTTTTCCATATTGAACAATTTTATGCGGACGTTTGAAAGTACCGTTTTTTGGTTGTTTTTCTGCTGTATTTTTTTCAAGGCTATTTTTTTAGCGGTGCGCTTTCTAAAATCTAGCGTTACGAACGGACATAGCAGAGTATATATTTTCATTATATATACGAATATATGTGTTATGAGAAAACCTCCAAGCTTAGGCTTCGCGTTATATAAGTTTGCATGAATAATAAAGATATAATCAGGATAATAGTAAATGCGTAGTGAATTACACATAGCATAAGGTGATACTACAGGAAATAAGTTTGAAGTTCGAAGTACTAACAAATATTGCTGAGGATTCAGCCGGACGTTAACTTGCGGCATTGAATAGTGCGCACCAATTATGAGTGCACCAATAATACAGTACAGTGCGTTAAAAATAAATTATGTGACTGTAATGTGATCCACATCAAGGACATCTGTGATTTGAAGCAGTTTAAGCTTCATTGATGATTATGACTTGTCAGTTTATTCACACATTTGTCCATACATTATTACCACGACATTACCAAAATATGTAAAAAATAAAATGTAATTTATACACATGTTAATAACAAAGAACTATTCATTTTGCATGAAACGTAGTAAGCAAAGTTTGTCACAGGATAACAGAAAAGATTAAATTATCAACTGTTAATGATATTTACAATTTAATATAAACGTGTTAGTAATTCACATAAACGTTTTCATTATTGTCACTTGTCAGTTTATGCGCCCATTTGTCAATACATTATTACCTTTACATTATCAAAAAGATGTAAAGAAAAAATTGTAACTATTTACAAATATGAATAACAAAGAACTATTTATTTTACATGAAACCTTTGAAGTAATGTTAATCACTGGATAAAAGAAAATATTAAAGTATCAACAGGTAATCGTCTATAAAATTTAATATACACGTTTTAGGAATTCTAATAAACGTTTTCATTATTGTCAAGACAGCAGCCCTTCCAGTTCTATATTAAAAGCAAAGATTTGTAAATTCCAAATTAGTCTAAGACGCATTAAAATATTACATGTAAATAACAACAAAAAAAAACTATTGTGAGGAGTCCGATTTTTTAATTTGTTATTTTTGTATACATACAAATATGCAATGTCAAAGTGTATAAAAAAAAACAAACGCTAAACTGAAGCATAAGTTGGCAAATTTCATTTGCAGTAATAAATAATGGCTTTGTAGTTCGAAAAGCATCGAAACTTGACAACCAAACGACAACCAATTGTAAATTTCATAAACCGAAAAATGAATGTTATATATTAATATAGAAAATTAAATTGATAATTAAGTACGTAATATTGACATGAACACATACACAAAAACGGACATTTAATTAAAAAAATATATAATATTATTTACATCAAATAAAACATGGCTCTTTTTACTTCGTTCCCTTCACACATTAATAAAAGCTCAAATAATTACGTCACGTCACAATATTTTATGGCGAGAAACACATTTTGTTAATCTCGAAAGCAACATTTTTACTTCTATGTATTTTTTTTATCGGGAGTTACCTCGCATAGCGTCACGGACAGACATGACAGACGTGACAGAGATTGCAAATTATGTATATTGATATACATATATATATATATATATATATATATATATATACATACATGTATATAATTCTCCAGAAACTAGGACAAGCACAAGACGCGAGCACACAGGCATGACGAATGATCCTCGCTAGAGTCAACCAATCACACTTTATTGTTGGCAAGCGAGGGTGGTACAGGGTAGGGAGGCAGGTAGCTCAACCGCAATGTGCATGTCTCGAGACCAAAAATGCTTCTGCGGTTCCCTTTGAAGTTCACTTGCGTTGTTCTCATTTCTTCGTGCTGATGTTTGTGTCCGTTCTTTCCCCCTTTCTTTGTATTATCTATGAACAAGTCTGCGGTGTATGCGTCGTGCGTCGTATCTTGTTTAATGTAAAATAATATTTAACAGTTTTCAAGTGTGTTATGTGAATTTTGTTTTTAACAAAATAAGTGTAGAATGTTCACATATAAAAATTGTATAATTTTCACATATAAATGAGTGTAGAATATTCACATTTAAATAAGTGTAGAATGTTTACATATAAGCGTAGAATGTTCATATTTAAGTAAGTTTAGAATGTACACATGATAGTGTAGAATGTTCATAAGTGTAGAATGTTCACATATAAGTAAGTTTAGAATGTGCACATACAAATACAAGTGTAGGGTGTTCAGATATAAATAGTGTTTCACAGCGCAATGTCTACGCGACAGTATTACAGTAGCATCTGGTAACAGCCTGTTTTCCAATTTCGCGTCGATACAAACTGTCTGAGCTCCTATGTAGTAGACGGTTTATTTACCAGAGTCTTGATGGACAGCCTTGCTGCTTTGATATATAGTCAAATAGGCATTATATATGCATATTATCAAGGTACTAAATGAACAGAGGAACACGTTGGCTTCAATTCCAAGTGAAATATAATAGTGTTAATCATGAAAGTTGTTAATATCCAGGAGCTGGCTTCATAAACGAGGACTGCTTACAAAATTAAATTGTAATAATTATGACCCTCCCCCCCCCCACTCTTTTTTTTTGGTCTCCACCATTTGCTGACCCGTACCCTATCCAATTCAAGCCCCGAGCTATGATTCATTTCCACCTTCTATAATCTATATCAATGAGTCTGCTTTAAAAGTTGAAGGTTTGCCCCTCCTCTAGCGAAGGTCCTACCAAAGACGTGGGCTATGACGTGGTTAGTGGACGTCCTGGTGTTTTGTTGGGGTTTTGTCCCTTTCATTTATGTTTAGACTGAACTTTTCTAAGAAGATCTTTACGTCTCTAGTCACCTGTTGCGTGTGTTGTAGATAACGGGACTGAAGTTTGTTGTCATCAGTAAAGTTTATCTAGATCATTCAGTGTTGAGGGTAATGTGACACACAAGTTTAATGTCATCAGTAAAGTTTATCGAGAACAAAAGCAGCAGCAGACACTATTTTCTGACTCCTTTTTACACTTAAGAGTTCTCTTAGTATCCGTCCTTTTAACATCCGTCCTATCAGCTGCCGCCCTCTTAGCTGCCGTCCTCTTAGCTGCCGCCCTCTTAGCTGCAGCCCTCTTAGCTGCCGTCCTCTTAGCTGCAGCCCTATTTCTATGACCCGTTATAAAACTGTTTCGTGAGAGTGTAACTGTTTATTTTCTTAATTTAAAAAGAATGTTTTCCTCATACTTTAAATAAATGAAATTCTTTTGTTTGTGAATGGTATGTTAAATTAAATTAATTTTGTTGCAAATGCAATGCTAAATTCTCCAAAATAAAAGAACACGATATTGGTCAAATATTTTTATTAACACGTTCCAGTGCATACTTTTTTATGTCTTTTAATTGACGACTGTATGTGTCACGTAGTATCCATGTCAGTGATGCTGTGGTAGTCGTCAGTTGGGTTCCATCACCTGAGAGCAGGTCAAAGAGTTAGTGGAGATTGAATAGGTGAAAGAATGGTTCTCTACAGGTGTAAGAACCATTCACAACAGATGTAAGAACAATTCTACAGGTGTAAGAACCATTCTCTACAAAGTAATGTTTCGCTATTTGTTTTTGAAAGAAAGTATCTTTTTATCTTTTTTTAACTTAAAAAAATATTTGTGACAATCAGGACCAGAAACTGCACACACACACACACAAGTCTCCGCGTTAAGCCGTGCAGAAGTGTGTGTGTGGGTGGGTGGGTGTGTGGGCGTGTATGTGGGGGATCATAGTGTCAATTAAAAGTCGTAAATATGTATATTTTGATCTTTTAGATACACAGCTAAAAATGTGCAGTATTCTGGTAACACAAATAGAGAAAAAAAAACAATTCTACTCTACCACAAATTATAAAGCCGGTATATAAAGCCCGTAAGTGAATGAACGGCTTATATAGTCAAGTCTCTTCTCAATGTTGACATGTGATCTACACATTCTTCAAAATATTACATTTTCGAACAACGTTTCCTATAAAAAAAGTTAATAACAGTAATTTGTACTTCAAAAATAGTTTCTTACAAAGAAATTTCGGGTCGTCACCTACTTTTATGTACTCGACCAAACTGTCCTTGTTAGTATTAGTTAGTCTTAACTGCCCTTGGTTAGAATAGATGGACTCACTTGGATTCGATTCCTGGATTCATTTAGTTGGACACAGCTGTATGTGTTTCAATTATCTAGTATAACCTGCATTGGATTAGATTAGCTAGTCTCACATGTTCTTGTTACAATAAAATGTTGAAATGACTCACCTTTGTTTGTGTAGATGAGCTAGTCTCACATGTTCTTGTTACAATGAAATGTTGAAATGACTCACCTTTGTTGTTTTAGATTATGATGTCAGGTATAAAGCCACCACAAGGACACGGGGCCACAAAACACTCGATGTTGCAGATTATTCTCGCTGTTGTCAACATCAGTAGGAAAGAAAGATGTTCGTCATTAGCCAATAGTAATAGGGGAGGTAACCAGAAAAATGTTCGTCATTAGCCAATAGTAATAGGGGAGGTAACCAGAAAAATGTTCGTCATTAGCCAATTGTAATAGGGGAGGTAACCAGAAAGATGTTCGTCAATAGCCAATAGTAATAGGGGAGATAACCAGAAAGATGTTCGTCATTAGCCAATAGTAATAGGGGAGGTAACCTATTCTAATGAATCTCTCATGAATCTCTCTTTACGAATGACATATGTTTTGAAAAAAAATTAAATTCTGACATACGGATCTTATTGGGTTGAAATTACAAGTGAAAAATTGATTAAATGAAAATTATTAATAACTTATAGGTTAAATAAAGTTTTAAATTTAAATATATTGTTACCAAATATTTTTTTTCTTACTTATTCATAAGTATTAAAGTTACTTAACAAAGTGACACATGCTGGTATTACACAGGTACCCGGTGGTTAGATAGTATAAATTATGTGGTCAGTTACCACAAGCAATGAGCCTGTCTGGAAATGCATAGTCCCCCCCCCCTGCATATTTTACAATCACAAACTAAGAATGAGTTTAAACGGTCTGATCCCAAGATGAGGTAACTCTTCACAACTAGCTTTTGAGTTACAGCGTCTACTTTATTTATGACATATATAACTTCAGGAGACGTGACATAATGGGTGTCACAACCCAGATCAATATTACTGTTGGACCTGACGTAGAAAGATATTGTCTATGAAAAGAGCAATGTGTTACAATTCTTTGCATATTTGTTTTTTACCATGCTACCTTTAGATAACGCCCCAAAAACATGTGTACAAAATGTAAAAGTATTTCAGAAACAGCACGGAACAAAATTAATTTAAAAAAGGATTAATTGGCAATCGTAGACCTCTAAAGTCTTCTATAGGATTTAGTTTACAAAGTGATTTTTACTCTTTTCAAAGTTCAAGAGCTTTCCTATCCCTCTTATGAAATATTGCTCTGATAGAATATTGTTCTAATGATGATCCTACATCTGGAAGAAAATCAGAAGCCCCGAGCCTAATGCTCTTCATGGGTCTTCCCGGAAGACCCTCTCAGCTATCTGGCCCCCAAAGGGACGTAACAGGTGAGAAACTCCCACGGAAGCGGTCGCTTCTGAAGCGGCCACCTGGGCATTCAGGACCGCCGCAGTGCGGGGGCTCATCAATGACCTACCTAGGGAGTAACCCCCACTGGAAGGTTTCCTCAGAGCTGGCGTCCGCTGCGTTCTTCGCGGTATCTTTTGCTAGTCCTTACTGGCGCTCCTGGCCCTAAACCGGCATCGCTCAATGGCGTTGCTAGTGAAACTGAGGGGGGCGAAACGGTCGCTTCGGATTTTACCCGACCCTCAACGGGTACTTTCGTCTAATAAAATATTATAATAATAATGTTTTTCTAATCAAATATTGCTCTGATAGGGTATTTTTCTGATAGAAGATTGCTCTAATTCTGATTGCTTTGATATTTGATAGAATAATGTTCTAATAGAAGATTAGTCTGAATGAAGATCGTTGTAAAAGATGTGACAAAAGATAATATTAATTTAATTTAAGACAATTTTTGACCAATGTCATTAAGTACATTACCAGAGGCGGCAACAACGAGGTAACCCACGGTAGCCACAGCTACAACGACACATTTGGAGAAGTCCATGGTTGAATATCGTGCTGGCTGATGTTGCGTGTGTTTCTATTGGAAAACTTGTGTGTCGGTGAGCAATTATTTATAGCAGAAGTAGGTCTGAACAGACATCTGGACGGTGCTAATAATAGATCGCTTATCTGTTAACTCATTGTCTCTCTGACATTTTACTAAAGAATAAAGATAATGGTTTTCCCAGCTGTGTTGCTCAATCAATCTCTTCAAACTTTACTTGTAACGTAGCTTATCTGCACCACCAGGTCATTACATGTTGTTAGCTTATGTGCACCAACATATCATTATATGTTGTTAGCTTATGTGCACCACCGTGTCATTATATTTTGTTAGCTTATGTGAACCACCGTGTCATTATATGTTGTTAGCTTATGTGCAACACCGTGTCATTATATGTTGTTAGCTTACGTGAACCACCGTGTCATTATATTTTGTTAGCTTATGTGAACCACCGTGTCATTATATGTTGTTAGCTTATGTGAACCACCGTGTCATTATATGTTGTTAGCGTATGTGCACATCCGTCTCATTATATGTTGTTAGCTTATGTGCACCACCATGTCAATATATGTTGTTAGCTTATGTGCACCACCATGTCATTATATGTTGTTAGCTTATGTGCACCACCGTGTCATTATATGTTGTTAGCTTATGTGCACCACCATGTCATTATATGTTGTTAGCTTATGTGCACCATCATGTCATTATATGTTGTTAGCTTATGTGCACCACCATGTCATTATATGTAGTTAACAAAATTAAGATATGAATGTTTAAATTGAAAGCAATTATAAATATATGTTACTAATTATATTTGAAGCGCTGTGAGCCCATCTACCTGATGGGGTACTGTGCTATATAAGTTCTCACATTATTATGATTATTTCATTATTGGAAAAGTAAGGTTAAATGATGTATTTGATTAAACAATTTTAAATGTCATACTGTATATATTATTAAATTGCTGTATTTTAATTTTTAACGTTGTGATATTTAAAAAAAAACTTGGTAGAGATTGAAAAATGAAAAGAAAAGAAACAAATTGGTGTATAAAAATATGCTTGTATTTACAAATTTTGGCTTGGCACCTGAGGGTGGGGTTTATATAAACATGCGTAAAAAAAGATTATTCCCGTGATTGCAGTGAAACATTCGGTCAGCAGTGTCCAACACCGGTCAGCAGTGTCCAACACCGTTACATCGAAATTTTGTAGTATTCAGATTATTACTATTTTAAATACAGTGTAAACACAAACCAATAATACGATTAATTACCTCAAAGTGGGGGTGGGGGGATAATCAACATAGACTAAAATACGGAGTAATGATAAAATTACCTTACCACCCTTCCCTATTCAAGATCAGTACCAATATTAACTCTAAAGTTATCTATTTCACATAGCAATAAAGATTTTATGGCCTCACTGGAGTAGCGTGAACATTCATGAATTTAAAAAAAAACTAAGATGAGAGAAGGAGAGATTTATGTTGAAGGGTTGGAAATGAATTTTAGAAAGCCGATAACTATAACAAACAGGAACAATAATTTCATTCTAAATCTACACTCACGCATAAAATTTACATTAAACTCTAAATATGAAGTTAACTATACTTAGGGAACAGGTAAAAGCCTTCAGAATCCAGACTTCTGGACGATTGGTGACTCGCGGGTCTAGTGAGTACCCGAAGGACGCATGACTAAAATTGTCACTTGTCATATAACATAATACTTGTATGCAGTGGCGTATCGTTGCTTGCTAGTGCCCGGTAAAACGTGTGGCTGGCGGACAGGTACCAGCCCCTTCTTTCTAATCATCATGACAGTTCACAACATCTCTTCCCAGGTAGTTTTAGTTCCCCGGGGCAATTTCCCCAACAGCTCCCTAACGCCATGACACATTTAAATATCCTAAATAACCATAACAATGTCCCAGCCGTTCTTTTTGATATCCTAGTAGTGATCATTAATAACCTAGCAGTGATCTTTGATATCCTAGACATGAGTTTTGATATTCTAGTAGTGGTGTTTGATATCTTGGCAACATCTGAGATGTCACTAGCAGTGTATAACTAACGTTTACCAATTCTTCACAATTGCTTTTCCACATCCAACTTCTTTTCGACAAAGTTTGTCAGCGTTCTCTGACTGTTTGTGGTGTGTAGAAGTCCAGCCCAAATGTTCAAACATGGCTCTTTGTAGAAACTCACATTCAGAAGAAAAATGTTTCATTGCTTTTACTGCAATATATGCCAAGGCTAAATTGTATAGACACCATGCTAAGAAATTGTGTTGAATATTAACTGTCTTGAGTTTATTTTAACCGAATATAAAATTGTATATAACTGGCAATACTTGATGTTGAGAGCTAATGTTATGTATCTAAAATCTCAAATCTTGTTTAAACTGAAGATTAAACCCAGCGCATCAGTGATCCAAACTAATCCAAGTCCCCATTAAACGAGCAGTCGTACAGCCGCTTGTGGATCCACGACTTGAGCTGGTACAAGGCAAAGTACAACAACTGCAACAGCGGAATAGCCACCACGGCCAGCCCCAGTGACACCCCTACCGCCACCCCCGGGTAGTTCCAGTCCAGCACCCCGGGGTATATCACGTGGTTGACATGGTCGGTCGACCAATAAATGACCGAGAATATGATGTAGACGCACCCGTAGATCAAGGGCGCAATGAAATGCAGCAACCTGATTGGCCGAGGGCTGATCACGTGGTCTATGACGACAAAAACAAAATTCAAAGCGTGAACGTTGGTGTTCTGAATGTCCAGCCCTTCAGCGGGGCGATCCTTGACCAGCGGGTACAAGGCCGTGAAGAATATCACCGTGACGATGGGGGCGCACACGCTGACGATGTCAGCCAGGCACCACGAGACCTGGAAGTAGAATGGTGTGCTCAGCGACATCGTCTCGTCGTTAAAACGCCGGAAAGACTCGTACGAAGACAGACGTCGGCTTGCACTGTTCCCGTTTTTGGCCACGCCTTCCTCGCCCTCCACAGAGACCGACATACTCATGGAGTTGACCTCCTTGGCGTCACCGGAAGGGACGTACGTCTTGTTGATGACGTGGCTGTCGCCGCCGTCAGACGTGAAGTACTGGCTCTCGAGACTGGGGCTTGTCTTCCTGGTCTCGGAGAGCTCCGTGGTTACACCGGCCGACTGTTTCTCACAGATGCTAACCGGCCTGAGTTTGAGTTTCGTGATGTCCGTCTCGGCACGGCTGTAACAGAAGGAATCGGGGCATGTTTTATTTCATTCTGATATTAGATAATATTAGACAGTAGACAATATATTAGACTAGATATCATACCCGCTTTACTCAGGATCAAATTTGGAAAAAATCTATTAAATAGTTATCAGCATACATGCAAATTAAAGTGGCACTCTGAAATAACTATACATAAACACTAGGGCTGTTAACGATTAATGTAAATTTAATCGTTTACTTTTGAAAAATTAACCATTAATTAAACGTTAATTTCGATTAAAATTAAAGCCAAAAATTAAAATGTATGATGTCATAAGTAACACTTATTAAATTTTCTTCTTGAAAATCTAAATAACACTGGAATGTCTCCTTTATATGTCATCTTTTAACCAAACTACGCAAAAAGACAAGTGTGTTGACATTATTTTGTTCAAGTGATGAGCGGGTCTAATCAAAATGTTCCTGTTATCGTCAGGAAATTTATTATTTATCGGCCGCTAATTTTTATTATTTAATAACTTTTGACTTCCAATAATTTGTAAGTGATGGGTCGATTAATTGTTAAAAAATAATTTAATCTTAAAATTTTTTAAACGATTAATCGAGAAATTATAGTTATTTTATCAGCCTGCACCATTAAATATATATATATATATATAAATCAAAGTATGTATGTGTGTATGTGTATATATATGTATGTGTATATATATATATATATGTGTGTATGTGTATATATATATATGTGTGTATGTGTATTTAAATATATATGTGTGTGTGTGTGTGTGTGTTTGTGTGTGTGTGTGTGTGTGTGTGTGTGTGTGTGTGTGTGTGTGTATAAATTATGTCCTTTATAGCTGACTAAACCATTCATCCGATCGCCATGAAACTTGTGGAGACTTTTTAGTACGCTCCTGAGATGGTAACTAGCAACTTTTTTGCAATATTTAACACTCATGGGGCGCCGGGGGCCCATAATATGTTTTTTGTCTTATAGGAGCTATATAAAAATTACTTTAAGCGTAAGCTAATAGGTTAATTGATGGATCTTAACCAAACTTTGTATATAACAAATTGGTAGCCAATATTGAAATACTATAGGGCACTAATTTCCTAATGTCCATTTCTTCGGGGCTGGGGGCCCAAAATGTCTTTTTTCATAAACGTTTAAGATTGTTATTTACCATTCAAGTATTAAATATCTAGATAAATATAGAGAAATATATCCGCTATGAAATTGATTGAAATAAACAGATGTTTTGAACATGACATCTTGCACTAATTGGGCCCTGGGGCCCTTATTGTCGTTTTTTTGCTTATATGAGGGATATAAAAATTAGTTTATGTGATAAATACTGAGTAAATGAATGGATCTTAACCAAACTTTGTATATAAAAACTTGGTAGCACATATTAAAATAACAAAGGGCACTGCACTTCTAATGTTCAGGGGTGGGGGCCCCAAATGTCTTTTTTCGTATATGTTTGAGATATTATTTGCCATTCTATATTTAACGATCTTGAGAAATATATCCATGATGAAACTGAATTAAAATGAACAGCATTTCGAAATTTACATCTTATATCGAATGGGCCGGGGGCCCCAAATGTCTTTTTTTGGTATGCTCTATGATATAATTTCCCACTCAGTTCTTAACGATTTAGCGAAATATATCCATGATGAAACTGAATTTAAATGAACAGGTTTTCAAAATGTACATCTTGAAACGGAAGGGGCTGGGGGCCCCTTAGTGTATTTATTTCTTATATTAGCTAAGTAAAAATTAGTTTAATTGTTAGATAATGAGAAAATACCTGGATTTTGACCAAACTTGGTATATAAAAACTTAAGAGCCTATATCAAATTACTATAAGGCACTGAACTCCTAATGCCCATTTCCTCGGGGCTGGGGGCCCTAAATGTGTTTTTACTAAACTTTTAGTATATTGTATTCCCCATTCAAGTTTACACGATATTGAGCAATATAGATAAATATATTTATATATTTGTAATGAAAATGAACAGATTTTCGAACGTCATATGTTAAACTGATGGGCCTCACAGTATTTTCTTTTTTTTTAAAATCTATATATGTATTCCTTATTACTGAGATCGTTGCAACGCGTCTGCTAGTAACTTATAAGAAAAACAACACCTAAAAAATGTAATCAAAAGGCATTCGTCAATTCCAAAGCTTTGGTCCCTGACACCAGTGACAATATATTAGCTCCCTTACTGCTTTTTGAAAAGTATATAAATTATATAGGGGAATTAATAAGGCATAGTCGAAATGTCCTTCAGACTAACTGGATAGTCCCCCTTGGGCAAACAATTACACTAGATATTGTTTGACACGTCCTATACCACGACATGAGGTGGCTGGGGTTAGAAAGTTCAATTGGTTGAATAATTAAAGAATAATAATAAGAATAATTAAAATTATAACTATTATGATACTTATAATAATTATTATTATAGTAGAGTAAAACCATAAATTAACCAATTTAAATAAAAATAATGTAAAAAAATTCCTTTAACCTCGTACCTATAAATGGCAATAGATGTACTTAAACAAACTGTGTTGTTCGTCCGTCGATTCGACGAAGACCACTCTAGTCATCCGAGGGTTGCTGGGACTGGCTCTGTCTGTGCGTGCGCAGATGGCTGATGATGCCGATCCTTGCACGGAAGGTTCGGGCACAGAAGGGACAAGGGACGAGTGGGACATCTCCAGGAGGGTTGACAGCACGGGCCTTTCGGGCTTGCCTCCTCTTTTCTGCGGAGGTGATCCGGTTTGCCTCGCATGACTTGGCACCTTCGTGGATGGAAGAACGCCAGGTGGATCGGTCTATTGCAGCTCGTTCCCACGTGTCTGGGTTGATGATAAACGCTTTCAGTGAGGCTTTCATTGTGTCTTTGAAGCGTTTCTTTTGCCCACCGTGGAACCGCTGACCATGCTGGAGCTCGCCATAGAAGAGTCTCTTTGGCAGTCTCTCGTCTGGCATTCGGACCACGTGCCCTGCCCAGCGAAGCTGGGACTGCATCAGGAGGAAGAAGATGCTGGGGAGACCTGCCTTGGTCAGAACCACTGTCTCTGGAATTTTATCCTGCCCCATTTATGCTGAGGATCTTCCTGAGGCTTGTTGTATGAAAATGGTTAAGCTTCATAGCATGGCGCTGATACACAGTCCATGTTTCACACGCATATAGCAGTGTGGGGAGCACCACTGCCCTGTATACTTTCAGCTTTGTCTGGATGGTAATGCCTCTTCTGTTCCAGACATTTGGATACAACCTGCCGAAAGTGGAGCTGGCTCTGGCAATTCTGACGTTCACTTCGTCATCGATGGTGACATTTTGCGACAGTGTGCTGCCCAGGTATGTGAACCGTTGCACTGTGTTGAGCCTCTGGCCGTTGACAGTGATGTTGGGCTCAACGTAGGGCCTTCCAGGCGCAGGCTGATGGAGGACTTCAGTCTTCTTACTGTTGATCGTCAGACCAAAGTTTGTGCAGGCGCTGGAGAACAGGTAAACGCTGCGTTGCATGTCGGCTTCTGAGACAGCGTTGAGGGCACAGTCATCAGCAAACAGCAGGTCTCTGATGATGTCTGTCATAACCTTGGTTTTTGCATGGAGCCTCCGAAGGTTGAACAGTTTGCCATCTGTGAGGTACCTCAGGTTGACACTAACATCCTCGTCTCTGAAGGCCTCTGTCAGCATGGAGGAAAACATGAGGCTAAATAGTGTTGGTGCCAGGACGCAGCCCTGCTTGACCCCGTTTGTGACTGGGAAAGGATCAGAAGACTCTCCGCTGTCCTGGACTCTGGCCTGCATGCCCTCATGGAATTGTTGCACCAAGACAATGAATTTCCTTGGGCAACCATACTTGACCATGATCTTCCGTAGACCCTCTCTGTCAACGGTGTCAAAAGCCTTGGTCAGGTCGACATAAACAAACTACCTGTATAATAACATACCTAGACCACCTAGAACTTAAAATACGATACTTAGACCACCTACCTGTAAAATACGACACTTAGACCACCTACCTGTAAAATACGATGCTGAGAACTGCGGCCAGTCCCATGTGGATCATCAACAAGATGTATGACCAGACCGTGAAGAACACGATCAGTGGCTTGACCACAGCCTTCTCCTCCCCGACACTTGTGGTGTTGACCAGTGTCCGGTCCTCCTCCCTGGGGTCAGATTCTTTGATGTAGAAGTTGACGATGAGATGGACCAGGCCGTACACAGTGTACAGGGCCAGCAGAACTCTGATGGTCACGAATAGGGGGCGGGGCCATCGCCACTGTCAAGGTTTTCAAAAAGTTGGAATCAACAAACGAACAAATATTAAATCAATTATAAGAGTTAGGAGTTTGAAAAGGAAATACGTTTACACATGTAAGGGGAAGCAAGTGCTTGTCCTTAATTGCAGTTAATGTGTATCTATAGTAAATAAGACAAAAACGTTGTCCATAAAAGGTTTTGTTTATAGGTGCGTAGAATTTAGACTCGAACTGCCGTCATTGCAGCCAAGCCCCCGAGACAGTCGTACACCTGGTGACGTCTTGCCCGGCGCTTGATATAGCCGGGGGGTGAGGGAGGCGGGTGAGTCCCATGTGAAGACAATGTTGTATGGCAATGCTCAGCAGATGGAGCAGATTGCCCAGGTTCTAGCCAAGGCCTTAAGAGATTAGTCTCAGGCCTACAGAATATGTGTTTAGTTTAGTTCACAAATAGTTTAAGACTCACTTGATAACAGTAAAAGACTCACCTGACAACAGTAAAAGACTCACCTGACAACAGTAAAAGACTCACCTGACAACAGTAAAAGACTCACCTGACAACAGTAAAAGACTCACCTGACAACAGTAAAAGACTCACCTGACAACAGTAAAAGACTCACCTGACAACAGTAAAAGACCCTCTCATTCCGATAGGAGTAGAACAATTTCCTGAGCTGAAATTCTCTCCTTAGCACGTGCATCTTGGCGCTCTGACATCAGCATTCGATATGTGTCAGGTGTGACGTCACTGAACGAAGAAAAGATAAAATTGCGATGATGCGGAGCGATGTTATGGACATTTTTTTGTTATTGAGGATGTGGGCTGTATATGATGGTGACACCAGTGGTGTGGTGCTGTCCCGGGCGACACACCGGACGTGCGGATAGACACCGCCACAAATGCACACTTCACAACGCAAGTAAAGTTTTATAGACATTTATTCCATTTGTTCGTTATGAAAGTTCTGTGTCGTAGCCTCACTGTGGTATCCAAATGGCAACTTGATCAAAGTAGACGTGAAAAGATATTTCCTAAATGATAGTACGCGAAATATGCATAATGTAAGTATTAGTATGTCTTCACAAGTTATAGTGCGGCATTATAAAAAGGTGTCAAATGTGCTGTTAAGTGTTGTTGGCAAGATGTGTCATGCTGTATAATATTCAAGATGATGGTCAGTTTATTCTAGTTGGTAGTCAGTTTATTCAAGATGATGGTCAGTTTATTATAGATGGTGGTCAGTTTATTCTAGGTGGGGGTCAGTTTATTCTAGATGATGGTCAGCTTATTCTAGGTGGTGGTCAGTTTATTCAAGATGGTGGTCAGTTTATTCTAGGTGTTGGTCAGTTTATTCTAGATGGTGGTCAGTTTATTCTTGTTGGTGGTCAGTTTATTCTAGATGGTGGTCAGTTTATTCTAGATGGTGGTCAGTTTATTCTAGTTGGTGGTCAGTTTATTCTAGATGGTGGTCAGTTTATTCTAGTTGGTGGTCAGTTTATTCTAGTTGGTGGTCAGTTTATTCTAGATGGTGGTCAGTTTATTCTATTCTATATGTTTTCACTCGCACCATTCGCAACGTACTTTTTGAAGGCATTTTAAAGAAGGAGAATACAATTTAATAGATAAGACAGGTAGTGTGTTTAAAGAACACCTGTACAATATCAATAAAACGGTCTTTTATCCTGCAAACACTTCAGTAGTGCTAACCATAACGAGATTTCGGACATTGCAGTTAGTGAAATAGATGCGATGAATATCTCAAATAGAGACTACAAGATAATAAATTCATTAAAATATGTGGTACTTTGTTAACTCCTTTGTTTGAACCAAGTTCAGAAGTTAACACAATAAGTGAAGCATTTTGCTCTTCCAATTTTGACTTTTAAATCTTTATTTCTAAAACTTCCACTCTGCTCTTCTATGCTTTGATTTTGTAAGGGTATATTCCCGGTAATCCCTTATTTTAACGCATTCTTTAAATTAAAGGATCGTTTGAAAAAACAAAAACATTAAATTAATTGGTAAGGAAATTTGTTCATGCAGTACGTTTGCCCACCCGTTAAAAAATCGTTACTTTATATACTTTGGAGTTAATTTAACACCGAAAAGTCTAGTCATAGTGAATTCGTCTATTGATAGAGATAAAACTGTTGTGTTTTATTCACATAGAACTTTTGCGTGTCTCGCACCCTATTTTAAAGTTGTATCGTTGTTCAACTCTGCAGAGGCGTCAATAGGGGGGGGGTGCGGGTGGTGCGGACCGCTTTAGCAGACTCGGAGGAGGTCTGTGGTGTTAGTTGTGAGGGGGTGACACCATGAGCTGCCGCACTCGGTGACACCAACCCTAGTGACGGCTCTGCAGCTCTGTATCATCAGCTCTCTGAAGTCTCTGGGTAATGAGACAAAGCTAAAAAAGCCCTGACCATAATAACATTACAAGTCATTTGTAGTCAAAGCTTGGAATAAGACAAATGAAAAATATATAATATATATACTAGCGTACACCCGTCAAAAATGACGGAAGTTTTTAGCTGAAATCTATTTTATTTAAAAAATGCACTTTTTTAGGGCGCCTACGGCGCCGACCTTTTTCAAAAGCCCAACTAACATGTCCTTGTTTGATACATACGAAATATTAAACTTTCTGAAATGTACACAAAGTATTTTATAATAGGGGTTGCAGGGCGACTACGGCGCCCCCCCCTCCTTTTTTTTTATTTTATAATTAACCTTCATCAAATCCTCTTTTTAAATCCTTTATATTAACTCGTGGTGTCTGCGGCGGACCTTGCTTGCTTGCTTGCTTGCTTGTCGCCAAAACTTTTGATCGATTTTTAACCCACTTGCTCGCAAGATAGCGAGCTGAAATTTTGCAGGCAGTTTCGTACCGATGATAAAAACAATGTATTAAAATTTCAGATCGATCGCATGTACCGTAATTAAATTATTGATTTTTTAGATTATTTTTTTTATTCCTATGTATCATGCTATTTTTTGAGATAGAGCGTCGCGGTGCGTATTATATTGACCAACCTTTCTGTCGCGCAATAAGGTGCGTATTTTACTGACAGCTCTTTTTATAAACATATTCCTGATCGGTGCGCATTATATTAAACACGTTTTACGACACAACTTCAATTTTGTATTTCTGGATGGTCTGGCGCTGCGTATTATAATGAACATTCTTTTAGTTACTTCTCGTACATAAAGGATTTATAGTCAAAAACTTGGTTTTTTACGGGTTTTTCTTATTAAATCCTTTATATTAACTCGTGGTGTCTGCGGCCGACCGACCTTGCTTGCTTGCTTGTCGCCAAAACTTTTGATCGATTTTTAACCCACTTGCTCGCAAGATAGCGAGCTGAAATTTTGCAGGCAGTTTAGTACCGATGATAAAAACAATGTATCAAAATTTCAGATCGATCGCATGTACCGTAATTAAATTATTGATTTTTTAGATTATTTTATTTATTCCTATGTATCATGCTATTTTTTGAGATAGAGCGTCGCGGTGCGTATTATATTGAACAACCTTTCTGTCGCGCAATAAGGTGCGTATTTTACTGACAACACTTTTTATAAACCTATTCCTGATCGGTGCGCATTATATTAAACACGTTTTACGACACAACTGCAATTTTGTATTTTTGGATGGTCTTGCGCTGCGTGTTATATGGAACATTCTTTTAGTTACGTCTCATACGTAAAGGATTTATAGTCAAAAACTTGGTTTTTTACGGGTTGTTTTTATTACATTGATCCCTTTTCCAAAATTAAAATATTAGCGAAAACAATCACCTCATATAATTTTTTTTTCAGCGCATCTTAAATTTGCACACCTTTTGGTGCATTGGTGCAAAATTTGGTTTTCCCTGCTTTCTAAAATTAGTAGCGTCAGGACAGACTGACTTGCGTGACAATTGCAAATTATATAGTTTTATATATTACTAGGGGCAAGTACCCGGCTTCACCCGGGTTTAACAACAACAGCAACAACAACAAAAACAACAATAGCAACAAAACAACAAAAGCAAACAACAAAAACAAAACAACAACAACAACAACAGCAACAACAACAAAGCAACAACAACATAACAACAACTACAACAACAACAGCAACAACAACAGCAACAACAACAGCAACAACAACAGCAACAACGACAAAACCAACAACAGAAACAGCAACAGCAACAAAACAACAAAAACAAAACAACAACAAAAAACAACAAAATCAACAACAAAACAACAATAAAACAACTACAACAACAACAGCAACAACAACAAAGCAACAACAACAAAACAACAACTACAACAGCAACAACAACATGAAGGACATTGTCGTTGCAGGGCAATGGATGTGGACAACAACAACAACAGCAAAAACAACACAAAAGCAACAACAGCAACAACAACAGCAACAACAACAGCAACAACAACAAAAACAACAACAGCAACAACAACAAAAACAAATCAACAACAAAACAACAACAAAACAACAACAAAACAACAACAAAACAACAACTACAACAACAACAGCAACAACAACAAAGCAACAACAACAAAACAACAACTACAACAACAAAAGCAACAACAACAAAGCAGCAACAACAAAAAAATTATTTTATGGCGATAATCGCCTTCTTGTTAATCTCGACACCAAAATGTTTATTAATTTGCGTCATTATTTTACGTCTTAATTTTCAATAATTTTTATTTTATATAGCTCATATTGGGAAAAACTACATTTTGGGCCCCCGGGCCCCAGTATCTTATATATATGGAACGAAACCTGTTTAATAACCTTTCCGGTATAATTTTGTGTACGTGTACCAAATTTCACGTTATTTGGTTGTCTGGATCTTGAGTTATTAGGGAACAGACAGACAGACATCCAGACAACAAATGCGGCTTATATATATAGAGATATATTTAAGCTCAATTATCGCTGATACCTAACGCTGAGGGACATCACTCTGCCTTTTTTTTTCTAAATTTTGCGTTGTAAGCAGTGCTGATTGACTCAAATAGTTATTTTTTGGTGCAGTAATTTGGTGCGCTGCTTTCTAAGGTAAGTTAAAAAAATCGTGTGGTGATTAGCACTGTAAAAATTATTCTATAAATACTTTGTTTAATTTTCAGGAATATTTCATATTTATCATACAAGGATAAGTTACTTGGGCTTTTGAAATAAAAAATAAAATAAAAATAAAAAACTATTATAAAATACTTTGTGTACATTTTAGAAATTTTAATATTACGTATTTATCATACAAGGACAAGTTAGTTTTGGTTTTTTTTTAATGTGGGCGCCGTAGGCGCCCTTAAAAAAAGGGGGGGGGCGCCGCAGGCGCCACGGCGCCGCAGCACAAACTAGTTATATATATTTAAGCTCAATTATCGCTGATTGTGGCCTAACGCTAAATCATAATCCTTTTGGTTTCCAGATTAACATTAACCAAACAACGCACGAACCTATGACGTCAGCATTTGTGTTGTAAACAGTGCTGACTGACTCAAATAGTTTTTTTTTGTGTGCAGTAATTTGGTGCGCTGCTTTCTAAAATTACTTTAAAAATCGTGTGGTGATTAGCAATGTAAAAAAATATTATATAGTCTACATACTTTGTGTACATTTCAGGAATATTTCGTATTTATCATATAAGGATATGTTACTTGGGCTTTTGAAAAAGGTGGGCGCCGTAGGCGCCTTTAAAAAGACGGGCGCCGCAGGCGCCACGGCGCCGCAGCACAAACTAGTATATCTATATTTAAGCTCAATTATCGCTGATTGTGGCCTAACGCTAAATCATAATCCTTTTGGTTTCCAGATTTACATTAACCAAACGACGCACGAACCTATGACGTCAGCATGTGTGTTGTAAACAGTGCTGACTGACTCAAAGAGTTATTTTTTTGGTGTAGTAATTTGGTGCGCTGCTTTCTAAAATTACTTTAAAAATCGTGTGGTGATTAGCACTGTAAAAAAATATTATATACATAATTTGTGTACATTTCAGGAATATTTCGTATTTATCATACAAGGAAAAGTTACTTGGACTTTTGACCAAAAAAAAACCCTTTTTATAAAATACTTTGTGTACATTTAAGAAAGTTTAATATTACGTATTTATCATACAAGGACAAGTTAGGTGGGCTTTTGAAAAAGGTCGGCGCCGTAGGCACCCTTAAAAAAGGGGGCGCCGCAGCACAAACTAGTATATATATATTAGGTGATTGGAGGGGCAGAAAGAAAAACTAAAAATGTGACAGACAGATTACGGTATTATGAAATGCTTTTTTCTTTAAAAAAAAAGATACCGGAACGTATATTTAACACAACTTGAAACAGCAGTAACACCAAACATTCCAGGTAATAATATGAAAAAGCATGTGGAAAAAAAAGGTGCCGGAACGCCGTAAAAGGTGAGTTCTGCTAGGAAAGCACTGGAAATATGTACACAAACATCTGGCAAGAGACAAGTGCTTATACCACCACTCACCATTACTCTACTGTAACGTCGTCACCATGGATACAGTGGAAGCAGTAAAGGAATCACGCTGAGTTATTCTAAAGCCTGATTGTTTGATTATAAGGATTTGAGAAATATAGTTATCAATTTAAACATAAATATTATCTAAAATATGTTTATGAAATTCAGTCAAGAGCTTAACAATAAAAAAACGAACTTAACGCAGCAGTAAATAACAAGCGCTAATGCTTAACATATGAAACCAATAACATTTTTATCTCTGGTAGTTCATCGGTGATAATATGAAAGCTGTACCCAAATAAGAAGTAACAGAGTGAGAGAAAGAAAGAGAGAGAGAGAGAGAGAGAGAGAGAGAGAGAGAGAGAGAGAGAGAGAGAGAGAGAGAGAGAGAAAGAGAGAGAGAGAGAGAGAGAGAGAGAGAGAGAGAGAGAGAGAGAGAGAGAGAGAGAGAGAGAGAGAGAGAGAGAGAGAGAGAGAGAGATCGTGCTATCAGATATATAAATAACACACAGTAGTGCTACACGTTGTAGACGACTGTCAAACAACATTAGGCAGTGTTAGGCGGTGTGAGGCAGCGTGAGGCGGTGTCTTACTTGATAGGTTAGTGTTTGAAAAGATAGAACATGCCAGGACATGACCTTTGATATAAATGTGTGTCTGTGTGGGGGGGGGGAGGCGTTGCATAAATCAAGATTTTAGTACTGGCACCAGAGCAACCCCTTTGGTTTATTTACGTTTGTTGTGCTATTTGATTTTTTGCGACCGTTAACTTTCTTTTCTCCAAAACATTTTGCAGATAACAAAAAATGCCCCCCTCCTCCCCCCTCTATTCATGGGATACACATGAATGATATTAATCAAATGTTATCAACGGCTATCACAAAAAATCCCATATCTGAAATGTGAATAAATGGCACGCCACCACCACCCCCTCATCTCCCCTCCACCCCCATGTAGACAATAGATGAACTCTGGATTGTAATCACCAACTGGTGATTGGCAGCGCACTCTGATAGGCGGACCAGATAACTTGGTTGTTGGTAGTTTGACGAACTTTGGTCAACTGAAACGAAAGCAACACAACAAAACAATACAACAAAACAATACAACAAGAATGATTTGATCAGTTGTAACAAAGATATTTAGTGTCTCTTGGTGCAGTTGAAACGATGACTTAGATATCAAAGACAAGAGGGCATGTGGTGTGCATGAGATAGTGGTGTGCATGAGATTGTGGTGTGCATGAGATAGTGGTGTACATGAGATTGTGTTGTACATGAGACTGTGGTGTGCATGAGATAGTGGTGTACATGAGATTGTGTTGTACATGAGACTGTGGTGTGCATGAGATAGTGGTGTACATGAGATTGTGTTGTACATGAGATTGTGGTGTGCATGAGATAGTGTTGTACATGAGATTGTGTTGTACATGAGACTGTGGTGTGCATGAGATAGTGGTGTACATGAGATTTTGTTGTACATGAGATTGTGGTGTGCATGAGCTAGTGTTGTACATGAGATTGTGTTGTACATGAGATTGTGGTGTACAGGAGATTGTGGTTTACATGAGATTGTGGTGTACATGAGATTGTGGTGTACGTTAGATTGTGGTGTACGTTAGATTGTGGTGTACATGAGATTGTGTTGTACAGGAGATTGTGGTGTACATGAGATTGTGTTGTCCAGGAGATTGTGGTGTACATAAGATTGTGTTGTACAGGAGATTGTGGTGTACATGAGATTGTGTTGTCCAGGAGATAGTGGTGTACATGAGATTGTGTTGTACATGAGATTGTGGTGTACAGGAGATTGTGTTGTACATGAGACTGTGGTGTACATGAGACTGTGTTGTACAGGAGATTGTGGTGTACAGGAGATTGTGGTGTACAGGAGATTGTGATGTACAGGAGATTGTGTTGTACAGGAGATTGTGGTGTACAGGAGATTGTGATGTACAGGAGATTGTGTTGTACATGAGACTGTGGTGTGCATGAGATAGTGGTGTACATGAGATTGTGTTGTACATGAGATTGTGGTGTGCATGAGATAGTGTTGTACATGAGATTGTGTTGTACATGAGATTGTGGTATACAGGAGATTGTGGTTTACATGAGATTGTGGTGTACATGAGATTGGGGTGTACGTTAGATTGTGGTGTACGTTAGATTGTGATGTACATGAGATTGTGATGTACATGAGATTGTGGTGTACGTGAGATTGTGTTGTACAGGAGATTGTGGTGTACATGAGAGTGTGTTGTCCAGGAGATTGTGGTGTACATGAGATTGTGGTGTACAGGAGATTGTGTTGTACAGGAGACTGTGGTGTACATGAGACTGTGTTGTACAGGAGATTGTGGTGTACAGGAGATTGTGGTGTACAGGAGATTGTGATGTACAGGAGATTGTGTTGTACAGGATATTGTGGTGTACAGGAGATTGTGATGTACAGGAGATTGTGTTGTTCAGGAGATTGTGGTGTACAGGAGATTGTGGTGTACAGGAGATTGTATTGATAGATTAACAAAAATTCTACGATGACAAGAAAGCTAAGCACCAGTGTTGCTGACACTAGAAGCAGGGTAGGAGGGTCTCGCAGTGATGAAGATGGCGAGGGGGGGGGAGAGAGGTGCCCCTCGAAAGGAGCTAGTGTTTTGTCGCTCTCGCTTCCATTCTCCCCTCTGAGCTTACCCTCAACTACAAAATTACCCTCTCCCGTTGTCGTGACCTCCTCCTCCTACACGTCTGGACGTGATCACTTCTTCAAGTGCGAGGATCTGTTAAAAGTATTAAGAGCCACGCCAATCCAGGAGACGCTGGCGTCTATAGTTGTAAATCACGTGACAGCCAAATAGATTAAAACCACCCCACATCATTTACTGTGTACACCCCCTTCAGTAACGCCCCTGTCGAGGTGTGCCCACCAGAGTGAACCGATTTGTTTGCTAGAACGGTCAGACGTGATGTCCCATGGAACACCATGTTGGTATTATTGAGGCAGTGCCTTTATGTTCAATTCCATTGGCTGCTCTCAGGGTCATGTAGGGACTTCTCGGATAGATCCGCCCCTGCTGCACTCACTATTCACTGTGACGAGGTGTATTGAGTGGTGAGCCCGATTCTATAATCACCACTGCCAGTGCCTTAGCTGATGAAGACCGCTGTTATGTATTTTATTTGTTAGCATGGGGAACAATAGGCTCCTATTCAATTAACGCCATTATCCGAGATAACACATTAGATATTTTAAAAAATATTCAAACAGGCACGTTCTTTAAGTAATAATTGTTTGACTAATTATTATTCCAGTTTGAAATATTAATTAAAAAGTATGAGTACTGGCTGTCCCATTAAATCGTACCCAGCCAGGCACTGATTAAACCAAAACAATCCTCAGGTAACAACAGCTCAATGCTGACGGTAGCATTCCATCTGACTCAACCAAATTGTGTCAACTTTCTGATCTACATTCTACAAGATAAAAGAAATAACGCTAACGCCATGTACATGGGCTGGTGACAAACTAAATACCTCGTTCTAATTACTGTCCTTTGTTTCAAAATAATAGATGAGTCATTTTTTAAAAAAGAGGGAATTTTCAAGGGAGAGAAAAATTCTTTTTAAAGTCCGATAACCCAATACAATTTTCGATATTATCTCAATATTACTTAAAATATCAATGTTAATTTTTTTAAAATTGCTATTAATTATAAATATGTAAAATTAATTTAAGTTAATCATTTTTCTTTCACGCTAACACATTCATATTTAAATGCGGTACAATTTTGTTATTAATAATACTAAATAGAAACAATGCTAACATGAAATATTGAACTTTGATTGCCATTTGCATGGATTGCATGATAGCAGTACGTCTATTTCATATCATTTATTGGTTGAATGTAGTCCAAATGTCTCTGAACATACATTGTTTTATGGGTTGCATACTTCCTTGACCTTCACCTCCATAGAGAGGTTGTGGTTGAAGGACATATTGATGACATTCAACTTTCTTGAAACTGTATCATGGATGCTTTTTCAACAAATGACGATATTACATACAGACCGAACTATCGAATACCTGTACGGTACCTTGATATTACATACAGAACTAACTATAGAATACCTGTACGGTACCTTGATATTACATACAGACCGAACTAGCGAATACCTGTACGGTACCTTGATATTACATACAGACCTAACTATAGAATACCTGTACGGTACCTTGATATTACATACAGACCTAACTATAGAATACCTGTACGGTACCTTGATATTACATACAGACCGAACTAGCGAATACCTGTACGGTACCTTGATATTACATACAGACCTAACTAGAGAACTCCTCTATAGAACCTTAATATTACACACAGACCTATTTAGAGAATTACTATATAGAACCTTGATATTACATACAGACCTAACTAGAGAACTCCTCTATAGAACCTTGATATCCAACGCTTCAATGGAAGTTGTGGATTTTAATGTATAAAATAACCACACATATTTAATATATAAAATGTAGATCAAGTTGTTTGGGTTTCGTTCGTGATGTAAGTCAAATAATCAGTGCTGCGGAAATTAACGATTAATTACTCGATTAATTTTTAAACATTTTTAACGATTAAATTTTTTCTAACGATTAATCGACACATCACTTATAAATGTACTGGAAATCAAAAAGTAAAATATTTAGGCCGATAAATATAAACTAATTTTAAGAACGATTACACGAACATTTTGGTTTTAAACTATTGACTGACGTGAATGTTCAAAATGTTGATAAAGTTCATAAAGGTTATTGTGTCCATTGAGAGAAATAGTTTGTCTACCATGCAATGTTCCCTCTATGTCTAAGCTTCGTTGGTCCGTGTACAAAGTTTAAAAAAACAACAACTCGTGTGCAAAGTTGCACAACATCAATTTTTTGTGCAATATTTTACAAAATTTGCTGAGCTGTGATTCTAAACTCCTGTGGGGCGTCGGTCAAATATCTGCGCTGCCACGCTGCTTAAAGGGAACATTGCTACCATGGTTCTAACACTCCGCTTACATATCACCTGCAAACCAAACATCCACTACAATAACAGAAACTTCAGCTGAGACAATCTAAAGCTATGTGGCCGATCGTTCAGCTCGGCCGGTTATATTGACAAATAAAACCCGCTCATCACTTGAACCAAATATTGTCAATACACTTGTCTGTTTGCGTTATTGGTTAAAAGATGTCATATAAAGAAGATATTCCAGTGTTATTTCGATTTTCGACTAGTGCGTGTAATAAGTGTAACTCATGACACAATAAATTTCAATTTTTGGCTTTAATCAAAATTAACGATTAATTAATCGTTAATTTTTCGTTAATTAATCGTTAACAGCCCTACAAATAATTGAAGGGGTTCGGAGTATACATCAACTTCAGAACACCTGGCCGACAAGTCCCGACAAGTTCAGACAAGTCCCGACAAGTCCCGACAAGTCCCGACAAGTCCCGACAAGTCCCGACAAGTCCCGACAAGTCCCGACAAGTCCCGACAAGTCCCGACAAGTCCCGACAAGTCCCGACAAGTCCCGACAAGTCCCGACAAGTCCCGACAAGTCCCGACAAGCCCCGACAAGTCCCGACAAGTCCCGACAAGTCCCGACAAGTCCCGACAAGTCCCGACAAGTCCCGGCTTTCTTTTTGTTCACTCTGAATGGTTCCAAGGCGAGAGACGAAGAACATCGCTTACAGCTTTCCAAAGTAGGTCAGAGCGAGAGACGAAGAACATCGCTTACAGCTTTCCAAAGTAGGTCAGAGTTGCAGGTGATTTATCATGTAACAGATTGTTTGACCAGTTGATGTTGTTCTCACACACAATTTCAGACGACATTAAACCGCACTGCTCTTTGGGAGGTCAGAGGTCACAACCACCTAGCATCACCCTTCCCACAGCAAAAAGAAAAAACAATCTCATAGCCACATGACTGTTTGTATCTGGGTGCTATTAATTTAATCTCATAGCCGCATGACTGTTTGTATCTGAGTGCTGTTCATTTAATCTCATAGCCACATGACTGTTTGTATCTGTGTGCAATTAATTTAATCTTATAGCCACATGACTGTTTGTATCTGAGTGCTGTTCATCTAATCTCATAGCCACATGACTGTTTGTATCTGAGTGATGTTCATTTAATCCCATAGCCACATGACTGTTTGTATCTGAGTGCTGTTCATTTAATCTCATAGCCACATGACTGTTTGTATCTGTGTGCTGTTCATTTAATCTCATAGCCACATGACTGTTTGTATCTGAGTGCTGTTCATTTAATCTCATAGCCACATGACTGTTTGCATCTGAGTGCTGTTCATTTAATCTCATAGCCACATGACTGTTTGTATCTGAGTGCTGTTCATTTAATCTCATAGCCGCATGACTGTTTGTATCTGAGTGCTGTTCATTTAATCTCATAGCCACATGACTGTATGTATCTGAGTGATGTTCATTTAATCTCATAGCCACATGACTGTTTGTATCTGAGTGCTGTTCATTTAATCTCATAGCCAAATGAATGTTTGTATCTGAGTGCTGTTCATTTAATCTCATAGCCACATGACTGTTTTGTATCTGAGTGCTGAAACAATGCATTGTTAGGTGACACAAATCTATGTGCAAAATTTCACTTCGATAGGATCACGGGAAGTGGGTCATATTTTACTATTGTTTTTCCGCGGGCAGAAAGAGAGACAGAGAGAACGACAAGACGGTGAAGTTAATATAATGGATTTAAAAAGATGATAGCTATTTAGCTCCTCGGTTGTTTAAAAAACAAGAAACATAAAAAGTAATTTGATTTCTAAACTTGGTACCACTTACAAGTATGATGGTGAAAGAAAATAAAAATAAAATAACAGAGTGACGTAACATGGCAACACACAACACACACACACACAACGTCCAATATATACAAACCCAACATACGTCCCAGCTCCCCGTTTTTGTAAACCCTGAACTATTTGCATATATGCCTAGTTACCAGTTTGTAAAATTTTAAGCTCAGGGCCTAGACCAGGGGTATCCAAACTATTTAATAAATGGGTCATACTCCATTAAGTAAAAATATGTGTGGGTTTTATTTAATATAGTCAAAAAATGACATAATTTGAAACATGGCTTTAGATTTGGATAATTGTTTTTTCTTCTCATTTTTTTCGGGCTGGGTTTTAGGTGAAATTTGTAGGAGTGAAATCTTCTGGTCAAAAAGGGGACGATACTATCGCGATTTTTTCGACTTTTTAAATATCTTATTCCATTATTAGAAATAACTAAAATTGAATTATAATGGAAAATGTATAGGATAAAGTTGTTTGAAGTAGTTACAGAGAAAACCAATTTATTATTTAAGATGAGCTCGCGGGCTAGTACAATTTTTAACGCGGGTCTTATTTGGCCCGCGGGCCGGACTTTGTACATCTAAGTCCTAGACTTCGCTAGAAGAGGATGTTAGTTCTCCCCTCCAGGAAGTTTATAAGTGTTGAGAATCACATCCGCCCAACTAACACCGTCAAAACACGGCTTGATCTTGACGGGATGTAGCGACGAGCTGCCCGTATAGCCACAGGACAGACGTATGTTTGTCAGGGTATTTTCCCTTCTCTTTGAAGTGGACTAACGCTAGCGCACAAAGTGGACAGTGACGGCCATGTGTGGGCCGGACATGATGTTTACTGGCGGATGGGTTGTGGACACAGAACAAAAAGTTACAGTAACCGGAAGTGACAGTTACAGGAAGTGATAGTTACAGGAAGTGACTGTAACAGGAGGTGAATTGTGGTGAAATGAGGGGAGGGGACAATGTGGCGGAACGGTGACGTACTGGTATAACCGACCCTATGTCGTTCTGGTATAACTGACCATATGTCGTACTGGTATAACTGACCATATGTCGTACTGGTATAACATACTAAAGGATGTACCTTCATATACCACAAAATGTAAAACGGAATTTATTGTCTTTTAGATAAAAAAAGACCAGGTGACCTACCAGGTGAACTACTTGTGGAATCGACGATGCACATTTAGTTATAAAAGATGTCCAGGTACAAATAAACTTTGAACTTATACATATAATAAATCGGGAGTGGGCTCACCTAAACTTTCTTTGTATATTCGTATATAACCGTAAGGGTTTATGCTGCTTTATGAGAATATGATATAAAATTATCAAATTCTGAAGGTTTTTGAGAAACCGGAAACATAGTAAATTACCACTTCTGATTACCGGAAACAGAGTTATTACCCCTTCTGATTACCGGAAACAGAGTAAATTATCACTTCTGATTACCGGAAACAGAGTAAATTACCACTTCTGATTATCAGAAAACAGAGTAAATTACCACTTCTGATTACCGGAAACAGAGTAAAGTACCACTTCTGATAACCGGAAACAGAGTAAATTACCACTTCTGATTACCGGAAACAGAGTAAAGTACCACTTCTGATTACTGGAAACAGAGTAAATTACCACTTCTCATTACTGGAAACAGAGTAAATTACCACTTCTGATAACCGGAAACAGAGTAAAGTACCACTTCTGATTATTGGAAACAGAGTAAATTACCACTTCTGATTACCGGAAACAGAGTAAAGTACCACTTCTGATTATCGCAAACAGAGTAAATTACCACTTCTGATTACTGGAAACAGAGTAAATTACCACTTCTGATTACTGGAAACAGAGTAAATTACCACTTCTGATTATCAGAAACAGAGTAAATTACCACTTCTGATTACCGGAAACAGAGTAAAGTACCACTTCTGATAACCGGAAACAGAGTAAATTACCACTTCTGATTACCGGAAACAGAGTAAAGTACCACTTCTGATTACTGGAAACAGAGTAAATTACCACTTCTCATTACTGGAAACAGAGTAAATTACCACTTCTGATAACCGGAAACAGAGTAAAGTACCACTTCTGATTATCGCAAACAGAGTAAATTACCACTTCTGATTACTGGAAACAGAGTAAATTACCACTTCTGATTATCGCAAACAGAGTAAATTACCACTTCTGATTATCAGAAACAGAGTAAATTACCACTTCTGATTACCGGAAACAGAGTAAAGTACCACTTCTGATAACCGGAAACAGAGTAAATTACCACTTCTGATTACCGGAAACAGAGTAAAGTACCACTTCTGATTACTGGAAACAGAGTAAATTACCACTTCTCATTACTGGAAACAGAGTAAATTACCACTTCTGATAACCGGAAACAGAGTAAAGTACCACTTCTGATTACTGGAAACAGAGTAAATTACCACTTCTGATTACCGAAACAGAGTAAAGTACCACTTCTGATTATCGCAAACAGAGTAAATTACCACTTCTGATTACTGGAAACAGAGTAAATTACCACTTCTGATTATCGCAAACAGAGTAAATTACCACTTCTGATTATCGGAAACAGAGTAAATTACCACTTCTGATTATCGCAAACAGAGTAAATTACCACTTCTGATAACCGGAAACAGAGTAAATTACCACTTCTGATTATCGGAAACAGAGTAAAGTACCACTTCTGATTACTGGAAACAGAGTAAATTACCACTTCTGATTATCGGAAACAGAGTAAAGTACCACTTCTGATTATCGCAAACAGAGTAAATTACCACTTCTGATAACCGGAAACAGAGTAAATTACCACTTCTGATTACCGGAAACAGAGTAAAGTACCACTTCTGATTACCGGAAATCGCTCAAAAAATGAAAGAAACCTACGTATACGATCTAATACTTGAATTATAATTTCAACAACCTCACTAAATCGGTACTCAAGCTATCGTGTACACATACACATACAGATACACACACATACACATACAGATACACGCACATACACACACAGATACACACACATACACACACAGATACACACACATACACATACAGATACACGCACATACAGACAAGCTATCGTGTTTACACATAACATACAGATACACGCACATACAGAAAAGATATCGTGTTTACACATAAACATACAGATACACGCACATACAGAAAAAATATCGTGTTTACACATAAACGTACAGATACACGTACATACAGAAAAGATATCGTGTTTACACATAAACATACAGATACACGCACATACAGACAAGATATCGTGTTTACACATAAACATACAGATACACGCACATACAGACAATTTTACCGACCCATGAACGTATACAACGTCGAGATTTGTCAAAATCTCGGTCTAGATTTTTTGCACGATTTTTTAAACAAAACTTTCTCCTAAACTCATTTTTGAATGGTCTACATGACAAACAGTCGGTGTACATGTACATATATAGGGTGTACATTGTACATCTTAAAATAAGCGGTGTAAACGTTCATAGGAAACATTCATTTTAAGATTCTTAATTCATCTCGAAACTTATTACCGGCACTTGTCAGTATAAACTTATTACCGACACTTGTCATTATAAACTTAATACCGGCACTTGTCAGTATAAACTTATTACAGACACTTGTCAGTATAAACTTATTACCGGCACTTGTCAGTATAAACTTATTACAGACACTTGTCAGTATAAACTTATTACCGGCACTTGTCAGTATAAACTTATTACCGGCACTTGTCAGTATAAACTTATTACCGACACTTGTCATTATAAACTTATTACCGGCACTTGTCAGTATAAACTTATTACAGACACTTGTCAGTATAAACTTATTACAGACACTTGTCAGTATAAACTTATTACAGACACTTGTCAGTATAAACTTATTACCGGCACTTGTCAATATAAACCTATTACCGACACTTGTCAGTATAAACTTATTACAGACACTTGTCAGTATAAACTTATTACCGACACTTGTCAGTAAAAACAATAACCCAACCTTTAAAAAGTACTACCACAGAATATTGACTGAAATTACCGTCAGAGAATATTGACTAAGTGAATAAAATTGAAGTCAGAGAACATTCACTTTATATTAAAATGTTTCTTAGGTAGGACTATGGCTGGAAGCTCAAATCACCAAATATACTTTTTTAACTTGTCTTTTTACTTTTTACATAAATGAACCCGTGGTAGAAGTTCTTTGCTGTTGAAACACTCGGTAAAGAAATAGAGAGAGTGATATCCCGCTGACAAAAGGTAACTGATTGGCCAACACGAATGTCGTGGCGACACCGGTTGTATACCACAAGAGATTCAAGCGACTCACATTCTATTAGTCGGCTTACAGTTTATCAAAACTTGATATCGTCAACCGACGTTAAACGTCTAGAGTAACTTACCTGCTTCTCACATCAGATGGTGTTCTTGAACACCACGTCACCAGTCAAAAGTTGGTGTGCTATCCAGTAACTGCTGTGGAGGACACAGTGGCCACAAATCATGAAGCACTTTGGAACTCAAGTACCGCAACTAGAGATAACTGTTCACGGCCCATCCATTCAGAGTGATCGTTCCTCGCCCGACAAAGTCGTACTTACTTTTTTTTTGTAGCCGTGCTGTAACGCGACTTGACAAAGACGTGCAGAATACGACTCGCGGTGTTTAGATAAGGTGCAGTGGCGTAGGAATAGGGGGGGAGCAGTAGGGGTGATGAGGGCAAGGGTGATAAAAAAGGAGGGGGTGGGGGGGCATCCGCTCTGAGCAAGACTTTTCTTCTTTTTAAGCGACACATTTAATAAGCTACAGTATTCATACCGGAGAGGGGGCGCCGAAACGCTTGGAGAACCCAGGGGTGGCTTGACTACGCCGCTGATATGGTTCTACGTGTGACGGCTTGTCGGGGTTAATTGTTTTCTTAATCATACGGGTGGGTGGACAACAAGAAGGAAATACACATTTTAGACAAACGTGTGATTAGTTTAAGTAAACAATTGAAGAAATATCTGCGACTTAAGGGAGACTTTAATTTAAAAGAACAGATCAATAACTTCTTACAACAGATCAATAACTTCTTACATCAGATCAATAACTTCTTACATCAGATCAATAACTTGTTACATCAGATCAATAACTTCTTACGTGGTACGATACAATGAGCGTGATATTTATTTTGTAAACTGGTTGAGATTGGAAATTCTAGGCAAGCATATTTAGAGAATATTATTTATTTATTTATTCACTTTATTAAAAAAAAATATTTTAACAAAGACGGCGCGATGTAACTATGCAAACAACGGCTTATAGTTAAGTGTCATGGGATACTGCTAAAGGGACAATTACTTCCCATGTTATGTAGAATTATGGCTCTTAAATTTTACACACAAAAAGGGGCTCTTTATTTAATAGTACCAGAGAGATAGATGGTCGTTAGCCAATATATTTTACTATTTTCTAAGCTAAAAAGAGTAAAAAATTAATGCATTTGTCATCAAGAGTAATGGTTCTTTAATGGCAACCACCTTTCAACATCACTGTCAAATATCGACTAACGAATTCTCTGTAGAAGATAAAGAAAAAGAACAACCAAAACACAACATCTGTTTTTACCATGATTATTTTTCTTGACTCTAGGTTTATACACTTATCAGGCGAATACGATATTGCGAATTAAAACATTAGGCTTTTCAACCACTAGATAAAAATAATTTATGAAAAACGCAGCAGTTTACCAACAATAATAATATGACCTTGTAGATTTTAAAGTCAATTGCTCTATTAAAATTAACGGAAGTTATTATCAATGTAACTACTACATCAAATAGAACTGGACAGCGATAATGCTTTTAAAAATGAATATTTAAAAAAATTCTTGAATCTGCGTCTCACACACAACTGAGGTTGAGATAGACACAGAAATGACATCTGGGTGAGTTAACAATGAATTAACATTAAACAGTAGCTCTATACTCTAGATCAGTGGTTCCCAATGAGGTCCCTACGGACCCCCAGTGGTCCCCGCGGTACGATTCAGGGGGTCTGTGGAAAATTAAAATTGATTTGGGGGTCCCTGAACAACGCAATGGGGTCCGTAGACGTCTTAATATAAAATAATAAAAAATTTAATCCATTTTTATTATTATGGAAATTAAAATAAATAAAAGTAAATAAAATAGCATCTGAATGATTTCTCCACTAACTAAATACCATCTGAGGTGCTATCAATGATGAATAAAATGTTGTTTTTTACCTAGAAAAGGAAGTAGAAACTACGGTAATTTCCACAACAATAACCAATCAAAATTTATTGAAAGGTCAAGTCTGATGCGTAGGAGACGCGGAATTCCTATACGTACGTCAGAAACTTTTCTGAACGTGAATCAATGGGGGTTGCAAGGTTGGGTAATTTTAGATGTGACGGGGAGTTAGATGTACCTAAATTGTATCCTATCATCAAATATTTTTTTCCAAAGGGTCTTTACTGTAGCATTCCATTAAAAAGTTAATAATTATTAACAGTGGTTTGTTATAACAGACAAGAGAACTAGTGAACCGAAGAAAAATGCCCACAACACAATGTTGTTGAATATTTGAAGTATGGATAAATGTTTGGAAACAGATACGAAAGGTGAAACGATATTCACTGAATTAAAAAGATTTGTTGAAGTTAAAGCTGTACCCATGTCTTTCTAGCATACTTCAATCAAGCTGTACCCATGTCTTTCTAGCATACTTCAATCAAGCTGTACCCATGTCTTTCTAGCATACTTCAATCAAGCTGTACCCATGTCTTTCTAGCATACTTCAATCAAGCTGTACCCATGTCTTTCTAGCATACTTCAATCAAGCTGTACCCATGTCTTTCTAGCATACTTAAATCAAGCTGTACCCATGTCTTTCTAGCATACTTCAATCAAGCTGTACCCATGTCTTTCTAGCATACTTCAATCAAGCTGTACCCATGTCTTTCTAGCATACTTCAATCAAGCTGTACCCATGTCTTTCTAGCATACTTCAATCAAGCTGTACCCATGTCTTTCTAGCATACTTCAATCAAGCTGTACCCATGTCTTTCTAGCATACTTCAATCAAGCTGTACCCATGTCTTTCTAGCATACTTAAATCAAGCTGTACCCATGTCTTTCTAGCATACTTCAATCAAGCTGTACCCATGTCTTTCTAGCATACTTCAATCAAGCTGTACCCATGTCTTTCTAGCATACTTCAATCAAGCTGTACCGAATGTTTTAAAGAAATTTTCAGTACATTGTGTTATTCATCGACATTATTTATTCGCAGAAAAACCGATTAAAGTTTGCATGTATCACTAGATTATGTCATTAGATCAGTTAATAAAATCAAAAGGAATGCCTTAAAGGAGATATTATTTGCTCAAAACTGTTTGGATAATAATAGTAAAAAATAGCCGTTTACTTATTCAGACAGAAGAACGTTGGGTATCAAAATGTACATATTTAAATGCGCTATTTGATTCATTGTTGGAATACATGAAAAGCAAAGACAATGATTTGCGGCACAATTAACTACAAAATGACATATCTTTTATGAATGATTTATTTGCCCAATTTAACCAAACTTATTTGAAACTATAAGATGACGAATTAAATTTAATCAAAACTAAAAGCGTAATATCTGCTTTTGTTGCAAACCTTTTTCTGTACATGCAAAACTTAGGAAGAGGCGAATGTTCTCAGTTTCCAAGTCTTTTGAAATTGCAAAGTAGAGATGAAGATTTGCTGACTTACTGTCAACACTTAACGGGTCTTCATGCAGACCTGAACCAAAGATTTGAAGACATTCTTCCCTTTGATATTCCCGACTGGCAGTTGAACAATTTTGCGCGTGGACAAACTCAGATCCCTAACACAGATGAATCCAAACTAATACAGGAGCAACTTATTGAATTATCCACAAATGAGGAACTTAAAGAAATGTTTGAACAAGGATTCCACATATTCTGGTTCAAAATTCAAAATACACATATTCAAAAACAGATCCCACATTTTATATCCTAGAATTAGGGGTTATTGTACAGAAGTTGTTGACTGCTTTCCCGTATTCCTTTTTGGTAGAATGTGAATTCAGTGCTGTTATGAGACTTATCACAAAAAATAGAAACTGACTATAGTGCTCCTGAGGATTAACCTATCACAAACATTGAGTCGGTCATAAATACACTCCTAAAATCTAATCACGTTCATCCAAGTTATTAACTGTTTTAACTTTTATTTTGCATAAAAGTTATAATTTCAATAAATGTATGGCATCTGTCCGTCTACGAAAGACGATAGATTTATCTTTATTATCTGCAGCTCTTGGTGTGGCTGATGAGACCAATCCTTGAGTGGCAGTCTCTTCTGCATGACACACACACGAAAGCAGTGGGGCAGAGTTTCCTGGCCTTTCTCCTAGCTCTTTTCCCGACTGCTTCTGCCCTAGTTTGCTCCTCTGCTCTTAGTGATCCTTCTTTCACTATAGCCCGCCACATGGACCTATCAATACCTATTTCAATAAATACTTCTTCATCAAAATGTTGCTTTTTTGGATATGTAATTTTTGTAGATTGCAAACTATTCAATCTGGCCAGGCTGAAGTCAAAGAGGAAGATATGAGAAACAGTCATTAGGGACATGCTTTTTGCAGATGATGCTGCCATAGCTACCCACAATGAAGCAGATTTGCAAAGCCTAATGGACCGCTTTGCCAAGGCCGCCAGCGACTTCGGCCTAACCATCAGCCTCATAAAGACCAACGTGATGGCCCAGGATGCTGCTCCACCCAACATCACCATCAATGGTTGCCAACTTGAGGCCGTGGAACACTTTACATACCTTAGCTCCAACATCACCAACAACCTGTCCCTTGATCCCGACCTAGACATAAGGATGGACAAGGCCTCCACAACTCTGGCCAGGCTCTCAAAAATAGTGTGGAATAACAAAAAGCTGACCATCAGAACCAAAATTGCTGTGTACCGTGAATGTGTGCTAAGCACCCTCCTTTATGCCAGTGAATCCTGGACCCTATAATCCAGACAAGAGAGGAGATTGAGTGCTTTTCCTGGGTATTGCCTGGCAGGTCCATGTCACCAACAATGAGGTGCTACAACAGGCAAAAATACAAAGTATGACAACTCTTCTACGCCAGCGTCGGCTCAGATGGTTGGGACATGTGCGCAGAATGGAGGATGGCAGAATCCCGAAGGACGTCATCTATTCTGAGCTAGCCAAATGAAAGAGAACTACAGGCCGGCCTCACCTCCGTTACAAAGATGTCTGCAAGAGAGACCTCAAAGCTATTGGCATCAACATAAATAGCTGGGAGGAACTCGCTGGGGACAGGTACAGATGGAGAATGGCGTTGACTGCTGGGCTAGAAGCAGGAGAAAGAGACCTGCGGCAGGTCGCAGACGCGGACCGCCAAAAGAGGAAAATGAGAGCAAATCAGCCAACCACAGGTGCTGCCTTTCAGTGTCAGAATTGCAGCAAAGGCTGCCTGCCATTCACGAGTGGGCTTGTACAGCCACAACAGAAGCTGCAGGGCCATGCGCGAGGATCCCACAGAAGCACAGTAACTTCCGTCGTCTTACGAGACATAAGGAAGCCAACAACAACAACACAATTTTTGTACTAAGCATTTATGTATTTAAAAAAAAATTTGGGGTCCATGGAACGAAACCTGTTTAATAACCTTTCCGGTATAATTTTGTGTACGTGTACCAAATTTCACGTTATTTGGTTGTCTGGATCTTGAGTTATTAGGAACTGTTGTTGTTGCTGTTGCTGTTGTTGTTTTTGTGTTATTTTTGCTGTTGTTGTTGTTGTCCACATCCCTTGCCCTGCGACGACAATGTCCTTCATGTTGTTGTTGCTTTGTTGTTGTCGCTGTTGTTGTTGCTGTTGTTGTTTTGTTGTTGTTGCTTTGTTGTTGTTGTTGTTGTTTTGTTGTTGTTTTGTTTTTGTTGTTTTGTTTTTGTTGTTGTTTTTGTTTTTGTTGCTGTTGTTGTTAAACCCGGGAAAGCCGGGTACTTGCCCCTAGTAAATAATAACATACATATAAGTACGCATATCCTAAAAAAGCACATAAATGACAGTACGGTGTAACATAGGCTACGTTTATCGTTGTAGAAAATGTCCTCCAGCTAGAATCTAAACATCACCGCAGAAGTATCAGGCAAGCAGAATTGTATTGTGAAAAAAAAAGGCTCCTAAAATTATAGGTGTAACAAAACACATAACAAAAAATCAATGACGTAACAGTAACATTTGTTAATTTAAATGGAACAGACTGTGTTACAAACATTAATTTTATAAGGTGCGTTAATTATTTTTTAGAAATGTTAAAAGAATATCCAAATTTCCCCGAAACTTAGATTGATTTCGAGTAGCCTACCGTGACTAATCATTACCTCCCCTGTTCAATGTTTCTCTCATGACTTTTGTTTACATTTCTTAGTAATCTGTTATGACCAGTCAGATATCAAGATGATTTATTGCACCCCACCTACCACCCCATCTCGGTATATTGTGAACGTTTCGCTGGTGAATCGCCACTAACTTGTTGCTGGAGTGCATTCACGTGATTCACAGCCATGCACTTTATACCCAGACAACTTGATGTTGACTAAAAGAAAAAAAGAAATAAAACAAACCCGTAAAAACAAAGTTTTTGACTATAAATCCCTTATATATGAGACATAACTAACAGTATTGATTATTTTCAAACGCTACAAACATTGACAGACTGACACCGAGTGATGTCCCTTGTCTTTAATAAATGGGGGTGGGACGTGAGGGGGTGCCGGCACGACGGTCGGCGTCAACTCAAACTCACGTGGAAGTGGAATAAAAAAAACAATACCAAACCGTGAATTTGAATTACATACCTCATATAAGGATAAACTAAAAATGCATTAATTTAATTACGGTACGATCGATCGATCTGAAATTTTGATACGATGCATTGCTAGGTGAGTCGGGTCCGTGTGCCAAATTTCAGCTCGATCGGATCACTGGAAGTGGGTCATTTTCGACTTTTCTTTTTCCGCCCGCCCAGCCCAAGACAGAGATGATGAGATGACCGACGGTGAAGTTAATTTAAGGGATTTTAAAAAAAACACATGCGCCTGGTGAACATTGGTGAACAGTCAATTAAATTTCGCTCTATTATGCCTGCTTGGGATGATTTCCCTTGTGTGCCGTATGGGGACAAGACACACCAATAGGAGGACAGGACACATCAATAGGAGGACAGGACACACCAATAGGAGGACAGGACACAGCAAAAGGAGGACAGTCTAGAAGCGAATAGTCAATGTGATGACGAACATTTTGTTGTCAGAAACACACAAAACTGTTTATGAAAGTCAAGGATTAATTTCAATACATTTAACTGAAAGAGAATGGTACATCGAATTTAACCGAAAAAACAAACACACCGACAAAACTTGTAAAAGATTGAACTTGTATCGCACTATACAAGTAAAATAATGATCTATCACATTAGTCTCCCTTGTTCTTTGGAATCCAATTCTAAATGTCAATTGCTCATTGCGACAATTGTTTTTATGTTAGAGAAAGTGATGGCCCCTTAAGGAGTTGTCAGTTTTAAATGAAACTTTCTTTATTGTGAAATGGATGGAAACGGTGTTCTAATGTTGACAAATTGTATGTGATATAAAGATTTTTATATAGTGATGGCAAAAGCGTAACTAATAACAACAATAGAAAAGCAATGCACAGAAAGAAAACGACAAAATGTTCAGAAAGTTTGTGAAAAGTCTTTCTATCGTCTCTAAAAAAGGACATAACATTGCAAATTAAATACATGCAAAATAAAATATAGACTAGATGAGTTGCCTTACTCATAACGTAGTGAATATAAATGGTAACTTATAGACCAACGCAAACACACGCACACACACACACATACACACTCATAAGCACACACACATAGACACAAACATAAAAGCTGGTAATTTTATATCTCCACAATATTGTAAATAAAAGTCCACACTAATAAATCACCGTGGAGGACGGAGAGTAAGAAAGGAATATACAAACAGAATCTGCTCCCAGTACAATAGTCAAGTCCAATCTGTCTTTGCCAACTTTGTGTGGGCAAGTCTTGTGGTCAAACCAGCTGAATTTCTCATCTCCACCCAGCTGACCTTCTCATCTCCACCCAGCTGACCTTTTCATCTCCACCCAGCTGACCTTCACATCTCCACCCAGCTGACCTTCTCATCTCCACCCAGCTGACCTTCACATCTTTCACCCAGCTGACCTTCACATCTCCACCCTGCTGACCTTCAAATCTCCACCCAGATGACCTTCAAATCTCCACCCAGCTTACCTTCAAATCACCACCCAGCTGACCTTCAAATCTCCACCCAGCTGACCTTCTCACCTCCACCCAGCTGACATTCAAATCTCAACCCAGCTGACCTTCAAATCACCACCCAGCTGACCTTCAAATCTCCCCCAGCTGACCTTCTCATCTCCACCCAGATGACCTTCAAATCTCAACCCAGCTGACCTTCAAATCACCACCCAGCTGACCTTCAAATCTCCACCCAGCTGACCTTCAAATCTCCACCCAGCTGACATTCAAATCTCAACCCAGCTGACCTTCAAATCACCACCCAGCTGACCTTCAAATCTCCCCCACCTGACCTTCTCATCTCCACCCAGATGACCTTCAAATCTCCACCCAGCTGACCTTCAAATCACCACCCAGCTGACCTTCAAATCTCCAGCCAGCTGACCTTCAAATCTCCACCCAGCTGGCCTTCAAATCTCTACCCAGCTGACCTTCAAATCACCACCCAGCTGACCTTCTCATCTCCACACAGCTGAAATTTGTTGAATTTGAAATCACGTGAAAGGGAGACAAATGTACCTCTATTGCACAACAAGTTAAGTACGTTTGGGTTATCTCCGATGGTCTTAAATGCCGTGTCTAACAGTTTGGTATAATACCAGACACATGACAAGTTAGGCAATAAATAGAAGTAAATAAAACAAACCCGTAAAAACAAAGTTTTTGACTATAAATCCCTTATATATGAGACATAACTAACAGTATTGATTATTTTCAAACATTTACAGACTGAATCTGTCTTAACTCAAATTTGCTTCATAACCCTAAGGGGGGAGGGGTGGGGGGGAGGGGGAGAGGGGAAAAGTCTGGTCACCGATTCGCTTGACCGAGCTCAGAGTGACACGTAAAATGTAAACAAAAGCGCCCCGTCGCTTCGTTGGGTCGCCTCAATGCGTCAGCTCAAAATTTCACGTGGGAAAAAAACAATAACAAACCGTGAATTTGAATTACATACCTCATATAAGGATAAACTAAAAATGCATTAATTTAATTACGGTACGTTCGATCGATCTGAAATTTTGATACGATGCATTGTTAGGTTAGACGGGTATGTGTGCCAACTTTCAGCTCGATCCGATCACGGGAAGTGGGTCATTTTCGACTTTTGTTTTTCCGCCCGCCCGCCCAGCCCATGAGATGATGAGATGATGAGACGGCCGCGAAGTTAATATAAGGGATTTAATAAAAAAAAAGATTCTTTAAAAACCAAGTTTTTATAAGCAGACTAAAAATACGAAAATAATTTAAATCTTATAAGTTTAAGTACTTTAATTTAATACGACTAAGTACGTGGGGCTGATGTTTGATATAAATGGTCAATGAAGATCTATAAGTGAGAGAATAAGTGAACTGCATATGTAAAACCTCAAATTTTTAGTCATATTAAATTACAATACTTGAACGTATACGTTTTTAATTATGTACCTCATTTTGGTCCACTTATAAAAAAGTGGTTTTTAAAAATCGTTCTTTTTACTTCTATTTATTTTATTCTTTTTAGTCTAAGTGTATGCTATGGTGAGTTTTGAAGTATTGATTATGTTCAAATATAATACGAATTGCCCGACAAACATTTACAGACTGGAAACGACTATTCTCCTCTTGATGTTAAACATGGTTGATGTGGTCGGGGTTGGTGTGAACTCGGCACGTGAATGTATTGTAAACAAAGGCAGAAGGATAATACATATGCTTATATATAGATAAACTAAAAAGTTCAATAATTTAATAACGGTACATTCGATCGATCTGAAATTTTTATACAATGCATTGTCATCAAAGATCTATCTGTGGTAAAATTTTGAGATCTCTAGGACCATCAGAAGTGGTTTAATTTTACGTTGGAAGATTTGAAAAAATTGTGGACAGACACACAAACAGGAACGAAAGTGAGTTAATTAAAACGTGGTAAAAACAACTGATTTTATAAAGTACATTCTGAGTTCTTATTTTATTTATTATTTAAAGATTATTTATATTATTTGCCAAAATTTAAAAAATTAACTTTCAATACAGATCTTGAGAATTTCCGTGAATTGTATTTTGCGTGTTTGGGAGGGATGGGGGGTGGGGGTGTAGAGGAAATCTTCGTCGACCACTTGGCACAATTCAATATTGACCCCACACGTTCATTCTGTTCACGCTCTTTTCCTCCCGACTCACTATTCTATCATCCCAGACAGTGCAATATTTGGATCAAGGATATTACCAGACAAATTATTTATTATTCCATGTAATTTGTTCTCTGCATGATTATAAAGAGAAAAGTGAACAGCGGCCGATTACCGTGCAGTAATTTCGTTGAAGAGTATGTAAGTTTGTTGTCACTTTATTGTGTTCAGCCCACCTTGTATTTATGTTTAAAATAAATTGGCTGCTTTATTTTGGTGGTTGAGTATGTTTTATTATTTTTACAAAATAATTTTTAGAATGTCATAAAAATGCCGTCACCATAAATATGACCCCTTTCCAGTCCATGACGGACTATGGGGCAAGTGATGTAGCGTTAGTGGTGGCTAATTTTTAGCCACCACTAACGAGCAGGGGAATGCGTGGCTAGCACAATGCCTTGCCAGTACCTGGGCTTGAACCCGCGACTCGGGATATGCCTCGGATCGATAGTCCAGTGCGATACTACTTAGACCATCGCGCCCCATTATAGAAATTTGGTTTTGTATTTGAATAAATTATTTCCACGGTTTAATTAAAGGACTGTTGTGCTTCAGATAGATTTCCTCGTTAAAGAGTACAAGCGGAAGTAGAACGATATTATTACGGTTCTCCCCCTTTAGCCGTTAAGCAAAAATCACCAGCGATGGTAGAAAACCGTAAGTTTAGCACAGTCAAATTATTGAATAAAGCAATATTAGAGGTGACAGCAGAATAAAATAAGTGACATTTGGTGTACAATATATGTACAATTCTTACTACAACATGCAAAATAGAGTATTTAATAATTTGTATAAATTTAGCACCAGATTAGAAATAGTGTGGCATTAAACTTGGCACAAAAATAGCAGTAAACATATTAAATATAAATACCACTAGCGTACACCCGTCAAAAATGACGGAAGTTGTCAGCTGAAATCTATTTATTTTATAAAAAATGCACTTTTTTTAGGGCGCCTACGGTGCCGACCTTTTTCAAAAGCCCAACTAACTTGTCCTTGTTTGATAAATACGAAATATTAAACTTTCTGAAATGTACACAAAGTATTTTATATTAGGGGTTGCAGGGCGACTATGGCGCCCCCTTTGTTTTTTTATTTTATAATTAACAATCATCAAAGCCTCTTTTTACATTGACCCCTTTTCCAAAATTAAAATATTAGCGAAAACAATGACGTCATATAACATTTTTTTACAGCGCATATTTAATTTGCACACCTTTTGATGCTTTGGTGCAGTAATTTGGTTTTCCCTGCTTTCTAAAATTAAAAATTAATAGCGTCAGGACTGACAGACACTACTAGCGTGACAATTGCAAATTATATTGTTTAATGAGAGCAGAAATGTAAAAATACAAATCTTATAAAATTATGGATGTTATAACTGGAGTATGTCTTTCCACCCAGAAAAGTGTCAACTGTTAAGAGTGACAAAGAAAAAGAAACAAATAAATTCAAAATATTACATTCATGGAAAAGAACTGACCCAAACTAAAGATGCAAAATACTTAGGAGTCTTAATAAATGAGAAACTATCATGGAATCCCCATGTCAATGAAGTTATTAAAAAATCAAACAAAACCTTAGGCTTTATAAAAAGAAACTTTAACAAATGTAATAGAGATATAAAACTAAAATGCTACCTCACTTTGGTGAGACCTGTACTAGAATATGCATCTTCTGTGTGGGACCCATCCACCAAAGAAAACATTGATAAACTAGAACAAATTCAAAAAAGAGCTGCCAGATTCATTACTGGAGAATATTCGAAACTGACAAGAATAACACCATTAGTTAAATCATTAAACCTTGAAACACTAGAGGATAGAAGAACCAAAAGCAAAGTAGTAATCATACATAAAGCAATTAATTCTAATTAAGAAATACAACACAAAGATAACTTAATACAACCCTCAGATAGACATAAGGATAAAAACACCTTTCTTATTCCGTATGCAAGAACAAACACATACAAGTTTTCCTTCTTCCCGTCCGGAATTCGGGCGTGGAATGGGTTGCCTGAAGAAACCAGGAAAACCAACACTTTATCAGCATTTAAATCTCTAATAAAAATGCAGGACTAAACACAAACCATAGATAAGCGTAGGACGCAATAATCTTCTGTATAGAAGGAGCGTCTATAAACAGATAAGATAAGATAAGATAAGATAAAACACAAAACAAATAAATCAACGACGTAAATGCGAAATTTTCTAATTTAAATTGAGGTGGTGAATTTTTGACAAATCGCAAACTTTGTTATGGCTACTTCTCTCGTGGGAGGTCGATGTTACAAACTTTTTCCGTGACTGAAATCTTATCTAATCATATCTCATCTTATCTTAACTTATCTTATATTATCTGTTGCAGACGCTCCTTCTATACAAAAGATTATTGCGTCCTAAGCTTATCCATGGTTTATGTCAAGTCTTGTGATTTTGATAAAATTTTAAATGTTGACAGAGTGTTGGTTTTCCTGGTTTCATCAGGCAACCCATTCCACGCCCGAAGTCTGGACGGGAAGAACGAGAATTTCTATGCGTTTGTTTTGTGAAATTGCAGCTATGGAGATTTGGCTTGCCTCCCTTTGAATATCGTGACATCCTTCAGTATATCTGCGAACTCCATGGAGGTTAAAACAAACACAAATGTCAAATATATCTTTTCAGTCACATGGTTTTTTCCCAGTTCCAAATAGAGAGTCGTGACCTCAGGCCACCAGAGTCTACCCCTGTCCAGGTCTAATTGGACGATGCTTCACGTTTCTACCCACCTACCTCTACAGCCACTCGACGAGGCTCAGCTTACACGAGTCGTGAGGACACCCATCTGTTGACCTGTCCGTCCTTAAGTCAATCAGATATCAATTACTCCGTCCATGTAAGCACCCGCCGACCCCATGCCCCGCCCCCCACCAGTTAATTAACACGGAGATGGCTGAGGGTAAACATGGTTAATGGGGGGGGGGCGGGTAAGTCTCGGCAGTAGCCTAAATGAGGTCAATTTAGGAAAATTTAAGGGCCATGTGGTTTTTCTCTCCGAATCTGGAGATCACCGTACCGCAAACAGTTAGATTTTATAATGAAAGACCCAACCTAGAATATAACCCAACCTAGAATATAACCCAACCTAGAATATAACCCAACCTAGAATATAACCCAACCTAGAATATAACCCAACCTAGAATATAACCCAACCTAGAATATAACCCAACCTAGAATATAACCGAACCTAGAATATAACCCAACCTAGAATATAACCCAACCTAGAATATAACCCAACCTAGAATATAACCCAACCTAGAATATAACCCAACCTAGAATATAACCCAACCTAGAATATAACCCAACCTAGAATATAACCCAACCTAGAATACAACCCAACCTAGAATATAACCCAACCTAGAATATAACCCAACCTAGAATATAACCCAACCTAGAATATAACCCAACCTAGAATATAACCCAACCTAGAATATAACCCAACCTAGAATATAACCCAACCTAGAATATAACCCAACCTAGAATATAACCCAACCTAGAATATAACCCAACCTAGAATATAACCCAACCTAGAATATAACCCATCCTAGAATATAACCCAACCTAGAATATAACCCAACCTAGAATATAACCCATCCTAGAATATAACCCAACCTAGAATATAACCCAACCTAGAATATAACCCAACCTAGAATATAACCCATCCAGAAAGAATTCGGAGACATGTTCGTGAAAAACGTAAAAGTGGATAGTACATGTGATCTTTATATTGGATCATATATGTTGTCTTCAAAGTGGACCATATATGCCGTCTTCAAAGTGGACCATATATGTTGTCTTCAAAGTGGATCATATATGTTGTCTTCAAAGTGGATCATATATGTTGTCTTCAAAGTGGATCATATATGTTGTCTTCAAAGTGGATCATATATGTTGTCTTCATAGTGGACCATATATGTTGTCTTCAAAGTGGATCATATATGTTGTCTTCAAAGTGGATCATATATGTTGTCTTCAAAGTGGACCATATATGCTGTCTTCAAAGTGGACCATATATGTTGTCTTTAAAGTGGATCATATATGTTGTCTTCAAAGTGGATCATATATGTTGTCTTCAAAGTGAATCATATATGTTGTCTTCAAAGTGGATCATATATGTTGTCTTCAAATTGGATCATATACGTTATCTTCAAAGTGGATCATACTGAAGGTTATCAAAGTGATCATACAGAGAGTTATCAAAGTGGATCATACTGAAGGTTATCAAAGTGGATCATACAGAGGGTTATCAAAGTGGATCATACAGAGGGTTATCAAAGTGGATCATACTGAAGGTTATCAAAGTGGATCATACTGAAGGTTATCAAAGTGGATCATACAGAGGGTTATCAAAGTGGATCATACAGAGGGTTATCAAAGTGGGTCATACTGAAGGTTATCAAAGTGGATCATACAGAGGGTTATCAAAGTGGATCATACAGAGGGTTATCAAAGTGGATCATACTGAGAGTTATCAAAGTGGATCATACAGTGATCAAAGTGGATCATACAGAGGGTTATCAAAGTGGATCATACAGAGATCAAAGTGGATCATACAGAGGGTTATCAAAGTGGATCATACAGAGATCAAAGTGGATCATACAGAGGGTTATCAAAGTGGATCATACAGAGATCAAAGTGGATCATACAGAGGGTTATCAAAGTGGATCATACACAGATCAAAGTGGATCATACAGAGATCAAAGTGGATCATACATGTTGCCTTTATTGTGGATCATATCTTTGGTATTCAATGATTGTCAACATTTTATTTGTGTGCGATTATTTGTATCACCTTGTGTTTTGTTACCCCTGACCGATCCAACGCATAATTTTACCCCAGGTGTATGTCACAGACTGGCCTCGCGGTATTTCCTGCCTATACTTTTAATTAATAGTGTTACCAACTAGCTGACCAGTGACATGTGGGACAGGCTCACATATTTCTCTTGTTGAAGAATAAGTCCTCCTGTATCAGATAACGTTATATTACCGCAATTACAAAATGTATATATTTATATACATAGATAGTTTTGCCTCATGTATTGCAAAGATTATACGGCAATGCCTATTTTGCTGGGATTATACGGCAATAATTATATTGCTGGGATTATACGGCAATGATTATGTTGCAAAGATTATACGGCAATGATTATGCTGCAGGGATTGTACGGCAATGATTATGTTGCAAAGATTACATGGCAATGATTATACTGAACGGATTGTACGACAATAATTATATTGCTGGGATTATACGGCAATGATTATGTTGCAAAGATTATACGGCAATGATTATGCTGCAGGGATTGTACGGCAATGATTATGTTGCAAAGATTACATGGCAATGATTATACTGAACGGATTGTACGACAATGATTATACTGCTGGGATTAAACGGCAATGATTATATTGCTGGGATTATACGGCAATGATTATGTTGCAAAGATTATACGGCAATGATTATACTGCAGGGATTGTACGGCAATGATTATACTGCTGGGATTAAACGACAATGATTATATTGCTGGGATTATACGGCAATGATTATATTGCTGGGATTATACGGCAATGATTATGTTGCAAATATTATATGGCAATGATTATACTGCAGGGATTGTAATGTCATAATAAGGATAGACTAAGATAACCAAGTTTCCAAGATATAAAAGCCTAAAGTAAAAACCAATCACTTTACGTTGTACTGTACTTTAGGTCGTTTGTACACAAGTATCTCAATCACTTCAAGTTTTACTGTACTTTAGGTCGTGTGTACACAAGTATCCCATACACTTCACGTTGTACTGTACTTTAGGTCGACGATGGAAGTTGTTCAAACAATCACTACTCTGGCGTAACTTTGGGCACGCTGCGTCTTCTGGGATGAGCATGTTTCACGAGTTAATGAAGCAATCAGTGGCAAGCTTTTAAAACCTAAAATCAAGAGATGACGTCATTACACCCATGTGCACAGGCTTCGCGTCATAAAACATAATCTCCAAATAGAAACTATAATGAAAAAACAAAACAAACAAAAAGCGTACAACAGGTTTATAAACATTTCATTTTCACATCAGAAACTGCACTATAATCTATGGGATACTCACCACAACACAAACCATGGGATACAAGCTACAACACAAACCATGTGATACAAGCTACAGCACAAACCATGGGATACGAGCTACAGCACAAACAATGGGATACAAGCTACAGCACAAACCATGTGATACAAGCTACAGCACAAACAATGGGATAGAAACTACAGCACAAACCATGGGATACAAACTACAGCACAAACCATGGGATACAAGCTACAGCACAAACCATGTGATACAAGCTACAGCACAAACCATGTGATACAAACTACAACACAAACCATGGGATGCAAACTAAAGCACAAACCATGGGATAAAAGCTACAGCACAAACCATGTGATACAAGCTACAGCACAAACCATGTGATACAAGCTACAGCACAAACCATGGGATACAAGCTACAGCACAAACCATGGGATACAAGTTACAGCACAAACCATGGGATACAAACTACAACACAAACCATGGGATACAAGCTACAGCACAAACCATGGGATACAAACTACAACACAAACCATTGGATACAAGTTACAGCACAAACCATGGGATACAAACTACAACACAAACCATGGGATACAATTTACAGCACAAACCATGGGATACAAGTTACAGCACAAACCATGGGATACAAACTACAACACAAACCATGGGATACAATTTACAGCACAAACCATGGGATACAAGTTACAGCACAAACCATGGGATACAAACTACAACACAAAACATGGGATACAAGTTACAGCACAAACCATGGGATACAAACTACAACATAAACCATGGGATACAAACAACGACACAAACCATGGGATACAAACTACAATACAAACCATTCGTGTTCTAACAGCTTGTGCTATAGGAAACATGCAACATTGGTTTAGTGTTGAACCAACACCACGATAAAGCAAGACTATAAAACTCTTGAATAAATAACAGTTGTCCATTGATAAGAGTTGCCACTTTCCGCTGATGATAAATGACAAAGGGAGAATATCCTAGCGCTTTGACAAACACTATGTTAGCAGGAGTCTTGTTTGATCTTCTCTCCCCTGTGACCGCATTACTCGTTTATTCCACAGCTCCAGTAAATCCTGTTTCTCCAAACTCAATCCCTACAATCACTTTATCACAACTCAATCCCTACAATCACTTATCACAACTCTCCAATTTCTATTCACTCACGGGTGAATGAATCACGAAATTATTTTCTCTTGTTTCAAATAATCCCCCTAAAACCGCTTAATGTTTTAACAAGATTCTTGCCGTGCATTGTGGGCAGGTCTGAAACAAGACTCAGACAAGCGTTGAACGCAATAATCTTCTGTATAGAATCAGCGTCTGTAACAGATGTAATAAGATAACTCAAATTCGAGGATTAAAAACACAAAGTATGATTGCTGTTCTTACGAGACAATACGATCTCAGGACATGTCGTTGTGGGGCACGAGCTTGAAAGATAAAATTAATTGTACCGACAGGAATAGGGCTTTAAGCTTTGGCTCATAACAGCATGAATTTATTATTATTATTATTTTTATTTATTTTTTTATTAATATTTTTAGTATAACTCTTGTTATTAAAGATTGTATTCTTTGTTGGTATAAGTAAAGATGGACTAGATAAGATACAACATTATTATTAAGATTTAAATTAAATTGTGCGTATGTGTATATTTGGCGCAAAAATAAAAAAAACAATTAACAATTAAGACTCCCAGACACCATTTTAAAGCATTGGATTGTGGTGTAATAACATGTAGCCCGCATCGAAATCATCATTGGTACTTTCGTCCATGTCGGGCCAGGAGCTGCGCAGTCCCGCTCTTCCAGTAAGATACATGAATTAATTAGCCTGATATCAGGTCATTGAATAAACATCAACTCAACTCCGTTGAAAAATTCTGAATCTCGCTCCGACTCCGCTACGGGTGGCAACAGTAAAGTATAGACACAATGGTCGCCAGCGTGTAACCCAATAGTAAGAACAGAGTTGATGCCAGTCAGTCTGGCTGTCCGGGGAACGTTAACAAACACAAGATTACAAAGATAGAACAAAGCCTTCGTTCTATAACGGGTGTCACACAGCGGTTCTCACAAGCCTTCGTTATATAACGGGTTTCACAAAGAGATCGAACCAAGCCTTTGTTACATAACGGGTGTCACACAGCGGTTCTCACAAGCCTTCGTTATATAATGGGTGTCACGCAGCGGTTCTCACAAGACTTCGTTATATAATGGGTGTCATACACCGGTTCTCACAAGATTTCGTTACATAACGGGTGTCACACAGCGGTTCTCACAAGCCTTCGTTATATAATGAGTGACACACAGTGGTTCTCACAACACTTCGTTATATAATGGGTGTCATACAGCGGTTCTCACAAGACTTCGTTATATAATGGGTGTCACACAGCCGTTCTCAGAATACTTTGTTATATAATGGGTGTAACACAGCGGTTCTCACAAGACTTCGTTATATAATGAGTGTCATACAGTGGTCTCAGAAAACTTCGTTATATCACGGGTGTCACACAGCGGTTCTCACTAGTGGTAGACTGTTGGGGTTTATTCTGGATATATTAGTATTAATGTACTTTGTTGATAATGTCACATATTCTTTTGTATTTAAAACAATTAAATTCTTCTTTATGAGAAACTTCTTCTGTATAGAAGGAGCGTCTGTAACAGATAAAATAGGATGAACTTTGTCTTTTAACATGACTTGCTAGTCCGTGGCTCCGCATACTTTAGTTTGTCCCTTTGGTTTGCTTGTAGTTTATAAACCAGTGGTTCTTAACCTTGTTGGAGGTACTGTACCTAATCAGTTTCATATGCGTATTTACTGAACCCTTTTTAATTGGAAAAATAAATTATGATTTTTTTTCCAAACCTTTTTTCTTGGCCTCCACCGAACTCCTGGGGTTCGATCGAACCCAGATTAGGAACCGCTGTTCTAAAGTAAATAGTAGTGTGGGTTGTGAAGGGTTAATTAAAGAAAAGTCATTCATGTAGTTTAGAGTATAAAACCGTTTCAAATCTGAATTATGTCTTATCTCTCAATTCATCGTATCGTCATCCAATGATTGCTGTTAAAAAAAACAAAAAAGCAAAAACAACCAAAACAAAAGAACCAAAAATTTTTTTTATTGTGTTAATATAACCAGTTTATTTGTCATATTTGAATAAAATTCCTGTAATCTTTAAATGGATTGTTTTAAGGTACTGATGAGGATAAAGTGGAAAGGGAAGAAATTTTAATAAGTTAAATCGTTTTTATAGAACTATTTTTCAAACCTCAAGACATTGTGCGCATTGATATGGTGTTAGACCATTGTTTCTCAAATGTTTTGAACAACTGCAACATTCCAACTTTCTAAACATTATCGGTTTAACATTGTCGGCCAATATTTCCTTTCCTTTTATTAACGTTACTTGTCCACGGAAGCAGAACACCGTTTTTTAACTGCTAACATCGTGTAATAATATTTTCAGGAAGTATTTCTTTCACGCGACCTGATAGACATCTTAAGGACACAGTGCTAACGCGACGATCAAATAGTTCTGATTATTACTTAGCCACCCATGCCAACCAGTTCTGCCGTACAACAACATAGAAACGCCCGCTTATCCAAATAAAGATGGGCGGGAGGAACAACTTGGGCGTCCCACAGTGTTTGGTGGATGAATGACTTGGGCGTACTACGATGTTTAGTGGATGAATGACTTGGGCGTACTACGGTGTTTGGTGGATGAATGACTTGGGCGTACTACGATGTTTGGTGGATGAATTACTTGGGAGTACTACGATGTTTAGTGGATGAATGACTTGGGCGTACTACGGTGTTTGGTGGATGAATGACTTGGGCGTACTACGATGTTTAGTGGATGAATGACTTGGGAGTACTACGATGTTTGATGGATGAATGACTTGGGAGTACTACGATGTTTGATGGATGAATGACTTGGGCGTACTACGATGTTTGGTGGATGTACAACTTGGGCGTACTACGATGTTTGATGGATGAATGACTTGGGAGTACTACGGTGTTTGGTGGATGAATGACTTGGGCGTACTACGATGTTTGGTGGATGAATGACTTGGGCGTACTACGATGTTTGGTGGATGAATTACTTGGGAGTACTACGATGTTTGGTGGATGAATTACTTGGGCGTACTACGGTGTTTGGTGGATGAATGACTTGGGCGTACTACGGTGTTTGGTGGATGTATGACTTGGGCGTACTACGATGTTTGGTGGATGTACAACTTGGGCGTACTACGGTGTTTGGTGGATGAATGACTTGGGCGTACAACGATGTTTGGTGGATGAATGACTTGGGCGTACTACGATGTTTGGTGGATGAATTACTTGGGCGTACTACGGTGTTTGGTGGATGAATGACTTGGGCGTACTACGGTGTTTGGTGGATGTACAACTTGGGCGTACTACGGTGTTTGGTGGATGAATGACTTGGGCGTACTACGATGTTTGGTGGATGAATGACTTGGGCGTACTACGATGTTTGGTGGATGAATGACTTGGGCGTACTACGATGTTTGGTGGATGAATTACTTGGGCGTACTACGATGTTTGGTGGATGAATGACTTGGGCGTACTACGGTGTTTGGTGGATGTACAACTTGGGCGTACTACGATGTTTGGTGGATGAAAGACTTGGGCGTACTACGATGTTTGGTGGATGAATGACTTGGGCGTACTACGATGTTTGGTGGATGAATGACTTGGGCGTACTACGATGTTTGGTGGATGAATGACTTGGGCGTACTACGGTGTTTGGTGGATGTACAACTTGGGCGTACTACGGTGTTTGGTGGATGAATGACTTGGGCGTACTACGGTGTTTGGTGGATGTACAACTTGGGCGTACTACGGTGTTTGGTGGATGAATGACTTGGGCGTACTACGATGTTTGGTGGATGAATGACTTGGGCGTACTACGGTGTTTGGTGGATGAATGACTTGGGCGTACTACGGTGTTTGGTGGATGTACAACTTGGGCGTACTACGATGTTTGGTGGATGAAAGACTTGGGCGTACTACGATGTTTGGTGGATGAATGACTTGGGCGTACTACGATGTTTGGTGGATGAATGACTTGGGCGTACTACGATGTTTGGTGGATGAATGACTTGGGCGTACTACGGTGTTTGGTGGATGTACAACTTGGGCGTACTACGGTGTTTGGTGGATGAATGACTTGGGCGTACTACGGTGTTTGGTGGATGTACAACTTGGGCGTACTACGGTGTTTGGTGGATGAATGACTTGGGCGTACTACGATGTTTGGTGGATGAATGACTTGGGCGTACTACGGTGTTTGGTGGATGAATGACTTGGGCGTACTACGATGTTTGGTGGATGAATTACTTGGGAGTACTACGATGTTTGGTGGATGAATTACTTGGGAGTACTACGATGTTTGGTGGATGAATGACTTGGGAGTACTACGATGTTTGGTGGATGAATGACTTGGGAGTACTACGATGTTTGGTGGATGAATGACTTGGGAGTACTACGATGTTTGGTGGATGAATGACTTGGGAGTACTACGATGTTTGGTGGATGAATGACTTGGGCGTACTACGGTGTTTGGTGGATGAATGACTTGGGCGTACTACGATGTTTGGTGGATGAAAACAAGATTCCCCCCCCCCATGAGTAACGTCTAATAAACAAGGGCTTAGCAATGGGTGGTGACACGCTGAAGCTACAACTGTTTTTTCCTGATACGTTTTTGTCACATTACAAGTAGGGCTGTTAATATTGTTGAAAAATGCTGCCCGGGTACCCGTCCAAATTTCGAACGGGTACCCGGGTTACCCGATCGAAACATCGCATAATTTTCCCCGTCATGACGGCTATACAATGCTACCTAGCCCCCATCCAGCTCATTTCACACAGTAGCTACACGGCCGACGTCTTAGAGGCCGTACATATACTTGAAATCAAGTGACTTTGGCCGATTTTTACCCCGACACCCCCCCCCCGGTCACAGGTTGTCACAAAAACTTAGAGCCCCCTCCAATATGACGTCACAAAGCTTTGCGGGCGAACATCCCCCCCCCGCCCCCATAAAAGCCGTACTTCCTTTTTGAAAATGAGCATGTGTCAAAAACTTTATTGTCATTTAATTGTGTTATTTAATGTGAAGTTGAACTCTAAAAATCGCTACTCACTTAAATCCATGTAAATCGTCATGAAATAAATTGTAAGCAATCAAATATTTCAGTGGAACTTTTATTTAAAGTTGCGCGTTTTGATGTGACGTCACATTTATTCTTAAACACATCCCTCTCTTTGTCACAAATGTGTGACCCCCTCCTCCCCTAGGTGCGTAACCTCATTTATGGACGGGCCCTTATCCATATTACACTGTTAGTAACTAATTTATTGACTTTTAAAACTTACATATTTTGGTGTATTATTAAAATCAGTTTTTGGGCAACTCACACGCTGTAATGAGCACACGAAACACAATCGAATGGAGGGAGGAGGAGGGGGTAGATAAACAACATCCACATTCATAAACCCAATGTTTGGTTAATATAGACATTGAAGCCACATTTTCACGGGTACCCGGGCGGAATTTTACTACCCGGATAATCTCACGGGCAACGGGTACCCGGGTCCCAGGTACCCGTTGACAGGCCTAATTACAAGAAACATTCTTGTTCCCAAAGCTTTCAGCAGATTGTGACTGAGATGAGGCTTTGAATGAAAAGAGACATAAACCACTTAGCTCATTAAACCTACAAACGCTAGAGGATAGAAGAACAAAGAGCAAAGGAATAATAATACACAAGGATTATATTCTAACTTGAGAATACAACACAAAAATAATCTAATACAGCGCTCAGAAAAATATACAACATTTTTGCTTGTTCCTTTTGCAAGAATAAAAATATAAAAATTGTTTTTCTTTCCGTCTAGAATTCATGCGTCGGTTGTGTTGCGTGAACAAACCAGGAAAATCAACACACTAGAAACATTTAAAACTGTCAGACAGTTGGAAATGAAACTTTAAAATAATGAAATTGAAAACGTCACCGCAATTTAAATCTAGGCTCTTGGGAAGGAAAGGATATGGACCTTTACGTGATTCACTATAAGACATTTCCAACTAAGTCCTACATGAGTCCTACAGGAGTCCTACAGGAGTCCTACTTATAAAGATAAGGCACGTTCTGTCGCACGTGTCACGGAATCGCTTATCAACACACATCCGTGACGTCTCGGCCATTACCGTGTGAATGGAAATATTCGAGTTTCGAGATTTCTACCGTGACTGTAGAAGCATAGACTTTGCTAGTCCTGAGTGCTTCACAACAGAGGAACAATCCTATGGAAAAAAAGTGAAAATCTGTCTTGGCGCCGTGGTGGCGACGATAGATCAGTTTATTGATCCAACATCTGCCACTTATTGTACTCTGTGTTGCTTTACTTTGATTGTTGCTCTATTGAGTTCGTCTCTCATCATTCCTGACCCCTTTCCCGCCATCCCACACACTTCATTCAACTCTCTGAGAACAAAGACGCTGGCCATGGGGGATGCATTGCTATCAAACAAGAATGGTCTTCAAAGATCTATTGAACACTCCAATCTATTGAACAATCACATCTATTGACTAATAACATCTATTGAACAAACACACTTTGTTTTATTTGATTTGGGTCAAGAACATCTATTCATCGCTTTATGTTATTGTAAGATTGGGGCCTGTAGTAACGTGGTCTGTAGTTGTTGGTCCACCGTGATCAACTAGAACCTATCTCACCATACTATTCATGCGCTTTAGCCGCCTTTTTTGTCCTCTGGAGGATTATTAGCCCCATTCCTCACACGAAATGTGTGTCCGCATGTCTGACGAGAGGTGTTGGGATGACGTCAGGAGGGTTTCAAGCGCGCATCTTCCTGGTCTGTCGTCTGGACTTGGCAGTCTGTTGTCTGGACTTGGCGGTCTGTTGTCTGGACTTGGCGGTCTGTTGTCTGGACTTTGCAGTCTGTTGTCTGGACTTGGCGGTCTGTTGTCTGGACTTGGCAGTCTGTTGTCTGGACTTGGCAACCTGTTATCTGGACTTGGCAGTCTGTTGTCTGGACTTGGCAGCCTGTTGTCTGGACTTGGCAGCCTGTTGTCTGGACTTGGCAGTCTGTTGTCTGGACTTGGTGGTCTGTTGTCTGGACTTGGCAGTCTGTTGTCTGGACTTGGCAGTCTGTTGTCTGGACTTGGCAGCATGTTGCCTGGACTTGGCAGCCTGTTGTCTGGACTTGGTGGTCTGTTGTATGGACTTGGCTATCTGTTGTCTGGACTTGGCAGCCTGTTGACTGGACTTGGCAGTCTGTTGTCTGGACTTGGTGGTCTGTTGGTTGGACTTGGCTATCTGTTGTCTGGACTTGGCAGCATGTTGCCTGGAATTTGCAGCCTGTTGTCTGGACTTCGCAGCCTGTTTGCCTCACAGACTGCTGTACGGTTCCATATCATAAGCCCCAGGAGGCTCGCTGGCTGGATGCTACCTACCTGAAGTCACGCCCAATGTCATCAGTCTTCAGCGCGGTCATTAGCGTAACTTTGTAGCGCTTCCTTTGACCTCTGCTGGCTCTCTGCCCATCAGTAAGATCGCCAAAGAATAGCCTCTTTTGGAGCCGATGGTCTGGCCACCAGGCTAGTGTGAATACATTGAAGTCCTGCCATGACAAGTAATTCGGTGTCTGGAACTTTTTCCTGCCATTTTATGTTGAGAATTTTCCTCAGGCTTTTGGTGTGAAAGTTATTCAGCAACCTCGCATGGCGTTGGCATACGGTCCCTGCTTCACATTATGATGATGGTCTGATCCTTTGCTCCATCACACTTGAATCAAACAAGTTGTCCACCTCTGTTACATACATCTTAGGTCCATCACACATGAATCCAACATCTGATATGGATTTGCCGACTCCGTGTATTGATCTGAGCAAGGGTTTAGGACTTGTCCGATGAAAAGACCTTTTGTTCTTGGGCCATATTGACATGGCCAGACTCATGCCGAGCTAGGATCGACTGGTTGTATGTGGAGTTTTTGACAATCCATTTTGGGATATGTAACATTACATACGTCCAGATTGTTCACTGAGATTTGTTTGTTTTTTTATTGTACAGGATCAGTTGATCAAATGTTAAAATATTGTTTACGTTCAGTGTTATGAAGAAATGGGGTTGGTTTATTAAGTTATTAGTAAAGATTAAATATATAGATACTTAATAGGCAATGAAAGAAAAAATCAAATAAGAAGAACATAAGGGAACAATCCATAGTTTGAGGTAATCGGATGTCTGATAGTTTTTACGTTACTCTGCTGGACAAGGGAGACTGATCAGTTGAATGAAGGTGATGAAAGTTGTTAAATATCAATTTCAAATTCAAATCTGTTTCTGATTTTGGTCATTCCATGAAAACTTGAACGAACTTCTTGAACACCGATGACCAGTCACTTAATGTGCCAGGAAAGCCAATAGCATTTAAATGAGTTGGTAGAAATGGTCAACGGCTATAAGATAAATATAGATCTACAAAGTGCATAATATAGATCTACAACTTGCATAATATAGATCTACAACTTGCATAATATAGATCTACAACGTGCATAATATAGATCTACAACGTGCATAATATAGATCTACAACTTGCATAATATAGATCTACAACGTGCATAATATAGATCTACAACGTGCATAATATAGATCTACAACTTGCATAATATAGATCTACAACTTGCATAATATAGATCTACAACGTGCATAATATAGATCTACAACGTGCATAATATAGATCTACAACGTGCATAATATAGATCTACAACGTGCATAATATAGATCTACAACTTGCATAATATAGATCTACAACGTGCATAATATAGATCTACAACTTGCATAATATAGATCTACAACGTGCATAATATGGATCTACAACTTGCATAATATAGATCTACAACTTGCATAATATAGATCTACAACGTGCATAATATAGATCTACAACGTGCATAATATAGATCTACAACTTGCATAATATAGATCTACAACGTGCATAATATAGATCTACAACGTGCATAATATAGATCTACAACTTGCATAATATAGATCTACAACTTGCATAATATAGATCTACAACTTGCATAATATAGATCTACAACGTGCATAATATAGATCTACAACTTGCATAATATAGATCTACAACGTGCATAATATAGATCTACAATTTGCATAATATAGATATACAACTTGCATAATATAGATCTACAACGTGCATAATATAGATCTACAACGTGCATAATATAGATCTACAACTTGCATAATATAGATCTACAACGTGCATAATATAGATCTACAACTTGCATAATATAGATCTACAACTTGCATAATATAGATCTACAACGTGCATAATATAGATCTACAACTTGCATAATATAGATCTACAACTTGCATAATATAGATCTACAACTTGCATAATATAGATCTACAACGTGCATAATATAGATCTACAACTTGCATAATACAGATCTACAACGTGCATAATATAGATCTACAACGTGCATAATATAGATCTACAACTTGCATAATATAGATCTACAACGTGCATAATATAGATCTACAACGTGCATAATATAGATCTACAACGTGCATAATATAGATCTACAACTTGCATAATATAGATCTACAACGTGCATAATATAGATCTACAACGTGCATAATATAGATCTACAACTTGCATAATATAGATCTACAACGTGCATAATATAGATCTACAACTTGCATAATATAGATCTACAACTTGCATAATATAGATCTACAACGTGCATAATATAGATCTACAACTTGCATAATATAGATCTACAACTTGCTAATTTGTTGCCTTAACAGTACGTTGATTACATACAATATTAACTACATACAATATTAACTACATACAATATTAACTACATACAATATTAACTACATACAATATTAACTACATACAATATTAACTACATACAATATTAACTACATACAATATTAACTACATACAATATTAACTACATACAATATTAACTACATACAATATTAACTACATACAATATTAACTACATACAATATTAACTACATACAATATTAACTACATACAATATTAACTACATACAATATTAACTACATACAATATTAACTACATACAATATTAACTACATACAATATTAACTACATACAATATTAACTACATACAATATTAACTACATACAATATTAACTACATACAATATTAACTACATACAATATTAACTACATACAATATTAACTACATACAATATTAACTACATACAATATTAACTACATACAATATTAACTACATACAATATTAACTACATACAATATTAACTACATACAATATTTACTACATACAATATTAACTACATACAATATTAACTACATACAATATTAACTACATACAATATTAACTACATACAATATTAACTACATACAATATTAACTACATACAATATTAACTACATACAATATTAACTACATACAATATTAACTACATACAATATTAACTACATACAATATTAACTACATACAACATTAACTACATACAACATTAACTACATACAACATTAACTACATACAACATTAACTACATACAACATTAACTACATACAACATTAACTACATACAACATTAACTACATACAACATTAACTACATACAACATTAACTACATACAACATTAACTACATACAACATTAACTACATACAATATTAACTACATACAATATTAACTACATACAATATTAACTACATACAATATTAACTACATACCATATTAACTACATACAATATTAACTACATACAATATTAACTAGGTTATGGTACTGGTATACGACAAGTTCTCTAGCTCCTGTCACAGAAATCACAGGAACCTGTCAATCTTCCTGTCAATCTTCCTGTCAATCTCAGGATACTGCCATCGTGTTTTAGTTGAAATCTCTTCAATTGGGTGGCGTGGAAAATCGAAATCAAACATAGAGAGTAATATTAACACTAAATTCTCCACCATTATCAGAAGTTTACGAACTGTTCTTATTTGATTTACTACACATGGATGTGTTTTAAATACTTATGAAGATGATATTTTAAGTGTCTCGGATGTTTTATTTCTAAAATGTGTCATGCTAATATATTACATGTTTAAACTATATATCTTTGTAAAGTTTTTATATGATACGAAATACTGATCAATTCATTCGAGAAGTAGATACTAGATTGTGTGTTCATGAAGTGTGCAAGAGAAAACAGAATGTGTTGTATGTATTTGGTGTGTGTATTTAGTGTTTGTATTTTTGTGTGTATACGATAAATAGGTAATCATGTAGGATGAGTACTGAAACTGAAGTTAATTCTTTTAACAAATTACGACTATCAAGTACATTTTTGTACCATAATCGAATGCTTTATATTTGAATGATTGATTTCTGAGGTCAGTGAGTGATGATTTCAAGCTCCAGAAATAGTTCAACATGTTCAGTTCAGTTCAGTTAAAGACCAAAAATAAAACCATCTGAATCACGGACGAGTTCCAGACTTAATTAATTATCGAACAACTAAATGAGGACGTGACCCCTCCAATGCTGGCCTGACATTGACATAGCAGCCGGACATGACGTCAGAGCAGACGACCAACAAACACAGTAACATGCAACAAAAGGTGCACAACGGCCTCTTGAGAACAGAACGCGTGGCTTTCTTCTGGGTGACAATTTACATTACTTTCAATTCCCTTACAACAGTAATTTAGAAAATGTCTTCAATACCCCCATGCAAGTTAATTGCATACTGTTTTTTTTTACTTTGGTCATTAAATTTTCATTTAACGGTGCCATTAAAAAAGCGCGTTTGTCTTTAGAAACCCCCAAAGTCAGCGAGACAGAATAAACTCTTGCCTCCCGACTACTAAAATTACTTTACAAAGCTCACTGTAATTTTTACAACTTCTTGACATTGTACAAATCTCGAAGGAAAACTAAATTTTTATCTCTGCAAAATAGAAACCAACCCTTAAACATAATTTTTTTATAAGAATTATCCTTTAAAAAAAACCGGAGTATACGTTTGTCGAGATTAAAAAAGCAAAACAAATATTGATAGTGTCTGAACTGAATATTGGTTTCGGAATGAAAAACTGGGTTACCATGAATATAATCATATTCTGAATAACGAATTTGAAACTTCATTTAATTCCTTTCCTTGGATCTATTTTTGTGTCCGCCCAGAGATCTCACCATTGCAACAATCCACATCCATATCAATCCAATTATCCAGCCTAATATCACCTGTGGTCCCATACACTTCCTAGCCCCTAATGGCTCCTTTGTCTGGCCTCATATCACCTGTGGTCACAGACACTTCCTAGCCCCTAATGGCTCCTTTGTATGGCATCATATCAAACATTGATTTATTTGAGTTTTGCTTTCTTCATATTTGTGTGCCAGCGTCCTCTGCGTGTTTTGTGAAAACCAATGTTTGTGTGTGTCCGTACAGGAGCGATAAATCAGCGAGTATTTCAATATGCATCTGCGCATGAGCTGTTTTGATTTCCAACAGCATGAGACGCTGCTACAAACAAATTCATTTCTTAAACACTTCCCCAAAATAGGTTTTAAATTACAATCAATTTTCGGCCCCGGTGACTCTTATAGCAACTACAACAAAAATATAAAAATATAAAGGACGTTTAAATGATCTCTAAGACTACACAAGAGACAAAAAAGAAACTAATGTAAAGATTAAACTCCAATGATTTTGATAGACCTGATTTCTGTACTACAAACGTGAAAAGAGAACAAATGGAAGTTATTTTTTAATCCATTGTAGGAATTTTGCTTAACTAATTCAATATTAATGCACTCTTATACCAGAAAAGATAAGATGGTGATCTTTGTCGTATAGCTGCCATTGCATGCAGCATCAGTCACGATGAACCATAAGCAGAGTTCTTTGACAGACACTAGACAGACAGCAGAGGTGCGCAAATGTAGAATTTATTACTCATATTAAACGTCCGTGTTATAAAATAGGTTCCTATTAATGAGATGTATCACTGCGGGGTTCATGAGATAAGCAACAGTCTGGCGCCGGATGTAACCCTTGACCCACAGTCTGGCGACGGATGTAACCCTTGACCTTAGTCTCAGATTGTTGTAGCCATAATTATGGAAATATGTTGGTGGTAGAATCACGCGCAATTCGTGCTACCGCCACATCGTGGGGCCTCTCAGAATGTCATGTACACCAGGGCTAGAGTCATGATATACTTCATGTACAGCAGGGTTAGTTAGATTGATGATATAAGTCATGTACACCAGGCTTAGAGTCATGATATAAGTCATGTACACCAGAGTTTAGAGTCATTATATAAGCCTCGTACACCATGCCCGGAGTCATTATATCAGGGCTTCTCAAAGTGGAGGTCATCTATAGGTGACCATATCATGTACCAGTATTCAAGTCATTATAGAAGGTCTTTTCAAATGATACACGATGGATATCATATTCCAATTATCCATTTTCTCTCTTTCTTTCGCTCTCTCTAATATATATGTATATATTTACTCACTTTCCTCTCTTATATCTACCTTCTGTCTTTATTTCTATCACTCCTATTTCCTCCCAATTGGTCAATGAAAATCTCCATACGTGTTTAGATGAGTGAGACCCTGTACTGACACATCACAACCAATGCTCCCTTTAAGCTGTGTGGCTGCGCGACAGCGCAGATATCTGATCGACGCCGCGCAGTAGTTTGGAAATACGGCGCAGCAAATTTGGTAAAACATTGCACAAAAACGGATGCTGTTCAACTTTGCACACGAGTTTTTTGTTTACTTGGCTTACAGACCAATGAAGCCAAACATTGATCAAAATCTCTCCCAATCAGTCTATGACACGGAGTTGGGATGTGAAGTTGTCGTGGGGTTGGGCTAAGACTTAGTGCCCAAATAAATTATATCATGATGGAAAACATATTTAATCTTATTTATCTAACCGCGTAATGATAGAATATCAAATAATATTTCTGTGAATGGCCCAAATTTTACTCTATGAGTAAATCAGCACCTAATAAATTTATTCGCTTACCAAACAAAATAAATATATTTTTTATAAAATAATAATTAAACAAAGGATACCAAAAAAGATATAACAAAACTCTAAATATTTTAGATTCTAAACATTAGTACAAATCCAAGTTTTATAAACGGTGATTTTAAAGATATGATTGACGGGAGAAATTACTTTTATATGGCAACGATTGCCTTCTCATTGTGATCGACTCTGCAGTTCTACTATTTCATTAACACTTACAACTATGTTACCATTTGAGCCAGGAAAGGTAATTTCAAATAGAAATGTTTACGTTCAAAACTCTGGTATACATTAAACACCCTAATATACATATATGCATTAGTAGGTGTATTCAATCAGATTCGTGTGTGGAGGCTAAGCAAATAAGACATCAAACTATTTGAAAACTTTTGAGGGTTCTTTTCAATATCTATGCATACGATGGTTCATCAAATGGTATGTACATCAATTTTCTTTGAAGCTTCTTGTGGCGCGGTAGTGTGATGGAGTCGCGTTGCTATCTGACGTAGTTTTGTGGTTTTGTGACGTCATCCATAGCCTGTTAGGGAGTGCTTGTAGGACCTACAATGTAGGTGAAGGAGTTTGGACGCTAACCGTATTAACTCCGCTGGCCCAGGGGTGCTCAAATGTGGGGCTTCTGGCCCAGGGGTGCTCAAATGTGGGGCTTCTGGCCCAGGGGTGCTCAAATGTGGGGCTTCTGGCCACAGGGTGCTCAATGGTGGTTCTTCTGGCCCAGGGGTTCTCAAATGTGGGGCTTCTGGCCAAGGGGTGTCAAATAGGGGGCTTCGGAGTCGGAGTAGCCTTCTAATCCCAAGATAGCCATCAGGAAATTTTTAGAAATAATTATTTATAGCATAGTTTCGTCGAGTCTTTGTGTGACTTTATCTAATACACAGGTTCTCAGAAGTAGAATATTTTCTTAAAATAAAACAAAAAGGTTTATATTCTTCTTCAAATATTAACATATTAGCAGTATTACTAGATAATTTATACATAAATATCATAAAACTAATGCATAGATGTGTGGGAGATACTCAAGATTAAGAAATCCTAATCATTTATATATATATAGCTTCACAGTATTTTTTTTTATCTAAAACAAAAAATTCTTATCATGTACGCTTAAATGAAAATCTTTGGACAAAATTTAAAGATTTATTACCACACCTCTGATGTAAATCGACTGGCCATTAAATCACAGCCAATCGGGTCCATGATTCACTGATCAATAATTGATCAATAACTGACCGCGTGGAATCATTCTCTTAGCCTGGGCCATGTCGTCCAAATTTTCAGTTTCCAATGTACTACTCTCATACGGCATATGACGTCATTCAGCGGACGGCACCATTCTTTCATACAAATCACGTGACTTGAACACAAATGACACTGTTGGAGTTGTTACACTTAGCATGACGAGGTAGAAGCTTGACTTAAAGAACGGAACCTGGCTTGTTATATTTTATTCGAATTTTTAAGACACAAGACAAAAATAGAAGAACTAACAAATCCTTAGAACTTCATCTTAGTAAAACAATTTAGTTTTATATTTATATTTCTTGGATATATATTTCAATTGAAAATAGTATGATTTAAAACTTTTATACAATCCGTATTAAATACGATTGCAGCGGTGTAAACTGTAACATACCGTAACATGACATGGGACAAGCTAAGGTCTCCTGTTTGTTTTTTTTACAAAAGTTGACATGGAAACATTTATTACCCAGAGTTCATCGTAGCAGAAGTGTGACGTACGTTGTGACGACTCATGATATAACAGTGCTCATCTGTCACTTACGGTGTTTGATGAAATGATAAGTGACAAGCTAAGTGACTCAGACACGTGACAGAAACACGTGTTTGGAATGTGTTGCATGATTTTATTTAAACGCGCTGATGTCACAGACCAATTGAGGAATGTACGGCAAGAATTAATGGCATTCATTGGTGCAGACATCAAGGGCGGATCTAGCAGAAGAATGTGGATGGCTGGGGGGAGGGCAACTCGATAGAACAGGGAAGTTTGATGCTGTAGAGAGCCGGAGAGTCGAGATTTCAGAGAGCAGGAGATTTTAGAGAGCAGGAGATTTTAGAGAGCAGGGCTGTCGATGAACAAAAGATGTTTAATCATGTGCTTTTTAATGAAGTGATGTGTGAACATGTTATATTTAATGAAGTGGTGTGTGAAAATGTTATGTTTAATGAAGTGATGTGTGAACATGTTATGTTTTATGAAGTGATGTGTGAACAAGTTATGTTTTATCAAGTTATGTGTGAACATGTTATGTTTTATCAAGTGATGTGTGAACATGTTAATGAAGCAGAGGGGGTGTACGTCTTGAAACCCAGGAGGAAGCTTTACGGATTATCTCCCATTAATACCGCAGGACTTCGATAAATCTCTTTATTATTACCGAAGGTTGAGAGTCATTCGAAGACTTAAAGGTTTGTTAAAATTCACTTTTGAGAAACTTTGAAATATGATTCCTTTTTAATAAGGTTTGTTTGGAGGGAAAGTTCACGTGAAATTAACAAAGTGTTACCAATAAACATCGCTTCTATATTCTAAAATATCCAAGAAACACTTCAGTTGCGAAAATACCAAGTAACGGTGACAAACCGTTGCTCTGTGCATCCAAGTTTTTTTTTAAAAGTTGTTTTGAAACATTGAAATTTGAACTGCCATTGAGCGGAACAATAAGAAAATGACTGGAGACAAAATCCTGTCATAATTGTATATGAACACTGACCATGCTGTTGAGAATATGTTTTGTTAAAAAGACATTAGAGTTTTTAGGCCATAGCTATAAGATATTTGGGATTTATTGTTGATTTGAGGAAATTGTTTGGGTCTAGGATAGATTGACAGAAGGAAGTGTTGATATGTGGAATAACTAAATGTCCCCTGTCGAATATTCATCCTGTAATTTTAAACTAAAGCAGAGAGACAAGCTTGGCTCTCTACGTGACGACACTCACTCAGTTCTGCTCAAGCTTAACTACCATTGACATATCAGTGGGGCTATGCGTGTATGTTACTATGTTTGTATGGATGCTACATTACCATGCAAAACTTAGTGTTTGTTAGTATTTTACCAGTGTTTGTATGAATATATTGTAATGCATTACTAAAAAAAGCAACGGTCTTTAAAACATTTAATCTATTAGATATTTCCGTTCCGTTCTTAAAAAGTTATATTGAAAACCACGTGTTAACAATTAGTAGCACCTTTTTGGGAAGAACTTTCGGAATGGGAAAAGTAACGGTTTTATAACAATTGACCATTAGACACAGTCCAAAAATTTGCTAATAATGTTTAACATTAAAAAAAAATCTAAAACATCTTACAAAAGTGATTGTGATCTTTAATGATTATATAATCTGAATTGATTTTATAAAAAATTTACTGTTAACTGTTTAGTTATTCGACATTGATGGTGCTCAATTTCTTAAAATGATTTACATTTCCCAAACTTAACAAAACAAAACCAAAAAAAAGTACTTTTGTTAACATTTAAATGTTTTCAAAGAATTCCCTGTTTTATTTTTTATGTTGTACCAAATTAAAAGAAGAATAACTGTTTTATTTGCTGGCTTTCTATGCAAACAACAGAACGATCATATGAATGCACCAGTTTCACACCTCTACGCACCACTTTCGAACGCCTCTAGGTGTTATCAACTGTTCCAATTGCTAAAGAATGCCGTAGTTAGCTGGCACAAGCCAAACATTCTAATCCCGTTAATAACGCTTCTGGAGATGCGTTGATGCGCCGCGTCATTGCGGTGGATAGACCAGGCTGAAGAACACGTTTAACCAGCAATGAATGCGATCGTCTGCTGTGAGTAAGTGCAACACATTCTTTCAAGGCCTCGGTTATGATGAACAAGTGGTAAACCCCAGAGGCGGATCATCAGGATAGACATAAGAAAATAAATCTTTTAAAATAAGCAGACAATATTATCATTGAATGACGTCATAGATATGTGCCGGCCTTATTATGCAGGAAGAAAAAAAATTATCGTAATATGTAGAATAGCTTCTTTTGCAAAGACTTGATCAAACATCCATATTAATATACTGTAATATAGATAGATCTACTCTCAACATGTTGATAAATAATAATGATGATGATGAATCTTTATCTGATAATTTCAATTTGATTAAGTCTTAAGAGAGAAAAAGAGATTTTGTTGTTAAGTGACGTTTGGTCGGACATATTTGGCTGGGAAATATGTTTTTGTTTGCGTGTTAGTCATTTTAAAAAAAAAGTTATTTGCTTGAATGTTGACCTAATTTGCATAGCCTTGACAAAAAAATGTATCTTGACCTTGAATTAAATTGCCCCACACTTAACTCCCCCCCCCCTTTTCCCCACCCCAGTTCCCCCACAACTTCTTCTTTTCTCGATCCGCCTATGATAAGAAACCTGTGGTTGAAAGGTGGCAACAGTTTTCATGGCAGCACATTTGAAATGTTAAAACAGCCACGTGTGGGTGCGTGTCAGGGCAAGTAATAGCAATGTGGGGGGGGGGAAGAGTTGGGGCACAGATAAGAGCGGTAAAATGAGTAAGGGGATAAAAGTACAAGGGGGTGGCAAATGTAGCGAGGGGTGGCAGATTGTTACAGCGGTTTGTGGGGTCTCGAGGACGCTGAGCATGTGACATCTGCCGACAACTACAGCATCTGATGAAAAAAGGGAGATACTACTATGACGTCTGTCTGACACAAGGGAAGTAAAAATCACAAGGACGAAACTGGTAGCAAGTATCAGCCATCTGTCTATGTGGAAGCTGGAAATTCGAAACCAGTTTGTACAAATCCAATTTTAAATGAACCATTTTTTTACGAAACCAATAAGTATGGGAACAATTTGAAAGAAACCATTGGATGAGATGGAGTTTGTGCAAATGATGCTAGTTTGAAAATATTTTTATTGTGATAAATTTATTGCGCAAGTGCAATTCTAAAATAATGCATGAGTCACTTAGCTTTTGTCTTTTAAAGGGATAGTGCCACATGTTCTTTATCTCATAGACGTTGTTACAAATATTATATAACTTACAATTGTGATACGATGCAGTTTCGTAATTATATATTACATTTTTGAGTGACGAGGGTGGTATAGCTCTTTCGGAAAACCTATAAGTTATGTTAATTTTGTACAAGTGGGAATGAAATTGTAAATTTAGTTATTATGGTCGGCAAGAATCATTATTTAATAAATCATATCTTTTAAATAGTAAGGTTATGTTAAAAGGCACTGCATTAAATGAAAACAACTCACGCGCTAAAATGGCATATCTCTGTTTCTCATAAGATTTTAACTAAATAGATGAATCTGAAATTTAACTTGGCAAATAAAAATTGTAATAACCAGCAACTAATACTTGGATAAAGGGTCAGCACACTCCCGCTACAAAGTGCGGGTATTTTTCTAGTTGCAAATATTTATTAACTCCGAGAATGAACTAAGATTATGTTTTCTATCTATCCATGAAAACCTATTCATGAAATTTAAAAAAATAAATAAATAATTTGTTCAATTCCCTCAATTATTTATCATAAAACAATATTTATACGGATGGGTAGGAAGATAAGTGTAATTTCTAAGTAATAAAAAATAAAAACTATAAATTACAATAATTCTGGTCAGATGATGAAGGAAATGTAAGAATTAAGAAACTAGATATTACTATTCTAAAATGAAAAACAAAATAGAGTTGTAAGAGCTTACCATGCTTACGTCAATAAATATGTTTTGTTTTCAGTTTCGGGGGGGGGGATGTCGGTATTTTAAGGAGGGTGTCCTCACTCCTCATTCAAATCAATAATCAATAACAACAATAATAAAGAACTCGATATCAATAACTGAATCAGTTTCTAATTTGGCCAAAGTGCCATACCATGTAAGGGGCGTAAGCAGTGATTATTGTTGATAGTTACGGGAAATGACGGTATTTTTTGTTCCAAGTTTACAGTCACAGTTTTTCGTAAGTGAAACCTGAATAAAATAAAGATTATATACTGCAATGTGTCAGAGACCAGGTTCTCAGAACTGTCTTTTTCAACCCTGTTTATAAATAACAGTGCGAACACCTAACAAGCATTCGCAGCTAAGATATGCACGCCATCTAAACCCGAAAAAACGCCATTGACAACACGACTGGCCATTTTATCATGACTTTAGGCTCAGTCAGTTTCGCACTTTGATTTGAAAACATGTACCGGCAGTTACAAATTTCTGACCCGATTGATCATAGAAATAAATTTTTGATGCTAGGTGAATTTATGCTGGATCGATTCTAGGTGGCACCTGTATTGGTCCTACCTGGCACTTGTATTGGTCCTACCTGGCACTTGTATTGGTGCTACCTGGCACTTGTATTGGTCCTACCTGGCACTTGTATTGGTCCTACCTGGCACTTGTATTGGTCCTACCTGGCACTTGTATTGGTCCTACCTGGCACTTGTATTGGTCCTACCTGGCACTTGTATTGGTCCTACCTGGCACTTGTATTGGTCCTACCTGGCACTTGTATTGGTCCTACCTGGCACTTGTATTGGTCCTACCTGGCACTTGTATTGGTCCTACCTGGCACTTTTTCATTCTTTATAAAGAGGTGTTGCGAAATTTTTGGGTTTTTTTTGTAATAGAGGGGGAAGTCAGAGTGATGCCCTTCCTCGTGCGGTACCTAGACAAGATACGCCACTGAATTTAGATACAATTATTCAACTGTAATGATGTCTTTCTATACAGTTATCAGGATTAAAGAAATGAGGACTAGTCAACTCCATACGAAATATAGAAATTTATGGTATTATAAAAACTGACTTAAAAACCAGGCAGGACATACAGCGGACCAACCAAGAGATTCTCTTAAGACCAGAGGCCTGCTTGGGTTGTGTGGGTATTTTGGAGATCTCGTGCAGACTTGCTTTCTCTGACTCGCTTTCTTTGACTTGCTTTCTCTGACTTGCTTTCTCTGACTTGCTTCTCTGACCTGCGTTCTCTGACTTGCTTTCTATGACTTGCTTTCTATGACTTGCTTTCTCTGACTTGTATTTTCTTACTTGCTTTCTCAGACTTGCTTTCTCTGACTTGCTTTCTCTGACTTGCTTTCTATGACTTTGTAAAAGTTTTATTGCAATCCCATTTTATATGATGTATTTTTCTATGACTTGCATTTTCTGACTTGCTTTCTCTGACTTGCTTTCTCTGACTTGCATTTTCTGACTTGCTTTCTTTGACTTGCTTTCTCTGACTTGCTTCTCTGACCTGCTTTCTATGACTTTCTTTCTCTGACTTGTTTTCTCTGACTTGCTTTCTTTGACTTGCTTTCTCTGACTTGCTTTCTCTGACGTTTCTTGTCACCAGATTTCATACTTTAGCAACTTCCATGGCTAGCAGATCTGGAAATGCTGGCATTAATCACCAGAAGAACTATTCAGAAAGTTCCATGAAGCAGAGACTTGAGTTTTAGATTACATCTCCCACACACTGGTATCACTATATCATCTCCCACACACTAGTATTACCATAGCATCTCCCACACACTAGTATTACTATCTGCCTAGAGCCTCACCTGCACATCTGCTCGTGCGCTCAACGACCTGACAGCGTCATTGACTCTTGCACACACACACACACACACACACACACAAACAGACTCACTCAACCACTATTGGATGACGAACAATCTGCACATAACACTAACCAGTCCTGCAGACAGAAACTTCACTTAAGCGACACGGACCAGTCGGCTCCTTTCACTCACTCTCCCATCCCCCACACACAAACTCACACAATCACAAACACCTCACACACACACCACACACACACACCTCACACACGCACCCTGACTCAGTCACCTTTAATCATTAGATCTGCCAGGACCTACTGAATGCCGTAAACTATTTCTACCGAGCCCGTCTAGTTTTTCCAGTCGCTCTGCCTTCCTCTTTCCTCTTCGTAATGTTAAACTGTAAATTAACTGGGCCAACACTATCTCATTTGTTCCCTTGTCTACATCATCCGAATTCCCTGCCTTTGTCTTCCGAATTCTGCTTTCATCTTCATCACATAGACTCATTCCCAAAACTTTAGAAAAATGTAATACCTCTCCGATCCTTGTTTTTAAGTAATCCATTCTTATGAGACTTCCGCCTCTCCACAAATTTCCCTCTCATTTTCCCTCTCACGTTTCCTCTCATGTTTCCTCTCATGTTACCTCTCATGTTCCCTCTCATGTTCCCTCTCATGTTCCCTCTCATGTTCCATCTCACGTTCCCTCTCATGTTCCCTCTCATGTTCCCTCTCATGTTCCCTCACATGTTCCCTCGCATGTTCCCTCTCATGTTCCCACTCATGTTCCCTATCATGTTCCCTCCTGTATTTCCTATAATCAGTTTGATAAATGAGTTTGGCATGTCTTTCCACTCCTGAAATATTTTTCTCTTCATATTGTTCTATATTTCTCATTAAGCCACAACCCCCCCACCCCCTCCTCCCCAGCCAATCCATTCCCTGTCATGAAAATTCTTCATTATTCTGCCAGCCCGTGATTCAACCTCTACTCGAAACCATCCCTATCGTCTTTTTCCTTATCCTCTTCTCCAATCCCATCTCCCCAGCCCATCTCCCCAACCCATCTCACCAACCCATCTTACCAACCCATCTCACCAACCGATCTCACCAACCCATATCCCCAACCCATCTCTCCAACCCATCTCCCCAACCCATCTCCCCAACCCATCTCACCAACCCATCTTACCAACCCATCTCACCAACCCATCTCACCAACCCATCTCACCAACCCATCTCACCAACCCATATCAACGACCCATCTCACAAACCCATCTCACCAACCCATCTCCCCAACCCATCTCACCAACCCATCTCCCCAACCCATCTCACCAACCCACCTCACCAACCCATCTCACCAACCCATCTCACCAACCCATCTCACCAACCCATCTCCCCAACCCATCTCACCAACCCATCTCACCAACCCATATCACCAACCCATCTCACCAACCCACCTCACCAACCCATCTCAACAACCCATCTCACCAACCCATCTCACCAACCCAACCACTAACATCAAACACAAACATCTCAAAAACAGGTCAACCCTCCCTCCCCACCCCTTCTGTCCCTCCTCCAATTGTTTCTTGACTCACGGCATTTGCCGACATCGGAAGTAGAATTTCTTAAATATTTACACGACTGCTGTTTAAAGGTACCGTCTGCAGCTGGCGCTGGGGCTGGGGCTGACTTCTGCAGTCAGTGATTTATACCAAAGACATGCGCCTTGACCTGACTGGCAACATGGAGGATTAGGTGGAGGTAGGTGGGGGAATTTTACCACATCCAGGTACAAGAATTCTGCCCCCCCCCCAAAATGTATATATTTCAACAGAGCTGTTTCTTTTTACCAGAAACAACGAGTTAGTAAAAAAATCTGTGAAGAATTGTGATATTTACCTCCCTTGATGCTTAAACAAATATAAGTTTCCGACGCAGCTTTTTTTGTCAGAACAATGAAGTTTTCTTTATTGTTCTGAATTTCAAAACATAATTAAATTATACATTGCTATGATCACTTCAAATAACACTGAATGCTCCCGTGAGGACTGAATAAGCGTCGGACACAATAATCTTCTGAATAGAGGGGCGTCTGTAACAGATACCGCCGTAAATAATAGGGCTGCAGAAATTAACTATTAATTTCTCGATTAATCGACCAATCACTTACAAATTATTGACGTCAAAAATTAAAATAATAAAATAAAAAATAGCGGTCGATAAATAATAAATTTCCTGACGATTACACGAACATTATGGTTTTAAACTATTGACTGACGGGAATGTTCAAAATGTTGATAAAGTTTCCAACCATGGTTCTAACACTTCGCCTACTTATCAAACCAAATGAAAAGAGTATTAAGCTAATGGCAGTAATGGAGTCTGACCGATACAGAAAATGACGACAGCTCTTCTGATGAATTACTGCGTTATAAAATGGAGATGACAGTTCCTGAATCCATTAACCATCTACAATAGTGGAAACTTAATGAACATCGATATCCGATAATGTCATTCTTTGCCAAGACTGTTTTGTACATACCAGTTACCTCAGTTCAATGTGAATGATTGTTCAGCTCGGCTGATTTTATTTTCTATTAGACCCGCTCATCACTTGAACCAAATAATGTCAACACACTTGTCTTTTGCGTAGTTGGTTAAAAAATGACATATAAAGGACACATTCCAGTGTTATTTAGATTTTCAGCAAGAACGTTTAGTAAGTGTTACTAATGACATCATACATTTTATTTTTTGGCTTTAATCGAAATTAAAGATTAATTAATCGTTAACTTTACAAAAAATAACAATTAAATTTAAATTAATCGTTAACAGCCCTAGTCAATTTGTAGTAACATTGACAACGAAAGCTGACCGAAGATGCCAAGTTCTTGGGCGTGGTAATAAATGAGAAATTGTCATGGAATCCTCATGTCAATGAAATATTTTAACAATCCAACAAGTGTTTAGGCTTTATAAAAAGAAACTTTTAAAATTGTAATAAGAATATAAAACTAAAAAGATTTCTTACTTTGCTGAGACCTTCACTGGAATATGCATCTCTGTATGGTACCCATCTAGCAAAGAAACACTACATAAACGTATACATATACAGTTATTTGTTCCTAAGATTCATGTTTAGACCGGAATGCTTATGACGTGTTAAGGCATCTGTAAACGTGTAATTAAATTAATTACTATAATATTTTTAAATTTAAACGTTTTTTTCCTTTTAGAATTCGGGCGTGGAATGGGTTGCCTGATCAAGTCAGAGTTTCACACTACATCATTTAAAACTCTAAGAAATGCAAGACTAGACATAGACCACGGATAGCGTTGGACGCAATAATAGTCAGTATACAAGGTACATCTGTAATAGAGTAGATATGATTTATTTTTGAAGAACTTAGTCCAGTAAATGCTATTATGATCAAGAGGAAACATATAAGCATACGTGTTGAGTTGTCTACCCCTACAACCATACAGTGAGAGAACCACCTAAACGTGTTGAGTTGTTTACCCCTACAACCATACAGTGAGAGAACCACCTAAACGTGTTGAGTTGTCTACCCTACCACCATACGTGTTGAGATGTCTACCCCTACCACCTTACGTGTTGAGTTGTCTACCCCTACAACCATACAGTGAGAGAACCACCTAAACGCCATCTGCATATAACTTATGTAGCCCCTAGATATAGGTTAACTCTTTATATCAGTGATCCTCAACCTGGGCCCTAACCCCAATCAAGTCACAATTTATGTAGATTGTACCCAGAGATTGTTTACCTAATCAGAAATACCACCAAACAAAAGATAAACATGTTAAAGTTCAAACAACTATTATGTATAACCTTCATATATCCCCCAACCCCCTCCCCCCCCACGTAAACCACACCTCTGTAAAATCAAAACAAAACAAGCAATCAAAACAAACGGGGAAAAAAGAATCTTTCATGAACGGAGCGCACCTGCATTGCACCGCACACACACTGTCATGCGCTGCGCACACTGCCTCGACTGATCGGTTTGGTGTGAAAGTTGACAGTATCATCCAGCATGTTGCTTTCAACACCTCCGTACATTGTGCACGATCCACAGGTGAAACATTCTCAGCGGAGCAGGGCTGGGAGGGGCTGGCGACTATTGCCCCAGTGGGCTCCAACAATATTTTGACAAGTGAGAAAACTATCCATATTATTGAAAAGTGGGAGTTTCTCCAACGCACCCAATGAAATAGTCATCTATTTCAAATATGCTTCTGAAAATGTGTGTAACAGATTCAACGTTAGAGAACTTAAAAGCAGCGAGCTGATGTTTAAAAAAATTAATAATAATTTGAGAACTTATTTAGCGCGTTAGACCAGCCTGCAATAACAACATAGATTTATAAAGTTATTCAATTTAAAACATTCCTATTCTACTTTAAACAAAACATATAATGACATGATAGTGCACAAAAACTACGTTTATCAGTCAGAGAAATGTTTGATTTTTAATTAGAATGTACAGTCTAAAGAGATGTGTTTTAGTGCAGTTTTGAAGGCCTTAGGCTGTGGCTCCACTGCACGCGAATTCGCCAATCTAGTATACGCGCGAACTCGCATCTGAAATGTAATTTTTAGGGTGGCTACACTGCAAGCGTTTGCTTCAGCTGATATCGCGCGATTTTCATTGTTTGTCTTGACAACAACCTTTAACCTTTATCTTTTTGCTATTTAAACATTCATTTTGTATGTTTATGTAGACATCGCCTGCTTTCGTTTTTATTTGTTTAGCTTAACAACCACTGTTTTACGTTCGTATTTGAATTTGCATATAGAATTAGAATATATAAAAATCATATAAATATATTTCCCCCCATTATTTTATTTTGATGGGTAAAGATCAGAGAGACATGTGGTTAAACCTAAATCTTGTAGAGAGTTAAGAGTAAGAGTGTTGAATTTCATAAATTGAAACATCTATTCATAAGACTCATAAGTCAAAGTCATACGTCTTTTTTTTTAAAGTCTTTAATTTTAATTACTTTAAATATTTAAGGCTAAACCTAAAAAAGCCGCTTGCGCTAGAATCAACGAATACGAAGTAGTTTTTTTGTCCAAGAAGGTTTTTTTTAAAATGAATTTTTCAGGATGAGACCTAAAACATTTTTTTTTATTTTAAAGAATAAAATTAAATAGAATAAGACCACATATTGAAAAACCCCCGCCCCCAATAATTTTGGAAATCAATTTCTCCCGAAGAAAGGCTGGCACTAACTTTAACACACTGTGAGGAACGGAGGTAAGTTAATTTGAGTTTGAAAAAAAATTATTTTAAAATCTAATAAGTAATAAGACTAATAATTATTATTAAAGTAAATCAATTAAAATTAGTTAACTACTTTAGTTAACTTTATTTAACTACTTATTGAAAGACTTGACAAAATGTCACAGTCATTTGTAGAAGTTTTTTTAGTGAAATTTTTATCACTTTAAACTTTAAAGTTAAATGTTTTAAAAAATTTAAAAAAATTAAGAATGTAGTTAATTTTCAAATTCAAAACTTATATAATTCAGGGCTATAGACTATAGTGAAAGCAGCAAATTATCATTTATTATTATTAGAAAATTTAGTTTGTTGCTGAGTTGTCTACAAAATATTAGATATTATTAGATAATATTTAAATTAATGTGCATTTTTTTTTCACTCATCTGACACATTTTAATATATTATATTCATTTTAGTGTGATATTGATATTCATACAGATGATAAGTTATGACGTAGTAATAGTTTGCTTTGTCCGCAATATTAGTTAAAATAATAAGTTACTTTTACTTATGTTTTTTCAGATTCCAGTAAACACACTTAGGACTTCTCATTTTATAGAATAACCACTTAACAATTTCAAAATAATTTATGAGACTTGATGCTATTTGGCAGTGTTTTGTTGATGAACATGCCTAATGCCTTATCAAAATACAGAAATATTGTTACAGATTGATTGCGAAACTTTGAGCAGCTATGGGATTATCCAAATTGTGTTGGTATCAATGGCAAGCATGTCTGCATCAAGTGCCCCAAATAATCTGGATCAAAACATTACAAGTATAAACAATGTCATTCTATTATTCTTCAAGTTGAACTTCAAGCCTTGACTAATACCAAATATTATTTTAAAGTGTTGATTTTGGAGCTTATGGTAAGCCAAGTGACAGTGGGATTTTTCTTGAATCAAATATGTAAAATAAAATAGGGGTTGTTTCTCTTACCCAAATTATTATTATAATCCAAGGGAGCTACCAGGAACCAATACAAAACTACCATATGTATTTACTAGCTATCAAGGATCCTTTAAGGGAATATCTAATTTATCCATACACATGGTGAAACAGAGAATTTGAAATGTACAACTTCAAGTATAGTTGGCCCTGTAAAGCTTAATACTTAATATAGTTATTTGAAGATCCAAACCTACCACATGTAATATTAATATTGTTCCATCATATGTCACATAAATACATTTGCTCATGTGAGTGTGGGTATGTAAATGTCATGAGTTTCCAAAAATAGTTAGTAAATAATAAAATCTAAAGTTATTGGATATAAATATGGAACATTAGTATTTCTGTTTTCAATTATTTATTTAAAGCTTAATAAGCTATATAAATTATTTTTAATTTTTAATGAATTATGAAAAAATGAAATTTAATAATCTTAACTTTAAGGTTCATGAGTGATTTATGAACACATGATTTATAGTGGAGTTTACATTGTGAATGATTAATATTATTAACACAATTGTAAAAATAACAATGTTTTAATAAAATATTGTTCTAAAATGTATAGTTAAGGACTTACATTTTACATCTTTATTTTGGGTTAGATGTTTACCCTGAATGCAATAATTTGCATTTATTTTTCTTTTATACTCTTAACATTTGAAAATAAATTTAGTGTAAACACTATGTATGATAATCTAATTACCTTCCAATTTTTTAATTCATCTAAATCTAAGTGTATTTGTAACATTTCTGTATACTCTTCACACTTAATTGTTCTATAGCTTATTTAATCATCAGCAAATATCATAACTTTTGCTATTGATGAGATGCTGTTGGGTAAATAATTTATGTAAATTATAATTAAATTAGGGGAGGGGGGGTAGGGGGAACTGGAAAATGTTCTTGTGGAACTACTGAGTTTACCATTTTGAGTGATGATTTAGGGCCAATATTTTTTAGATACTGTTCTGAGCTTCTTATAAAATCTTGAATCTACTTATATTAGGGAACAGGTATACCCAAGTGTTTGTACATACTTTATCTATTCTCAAAGAAAAAAGTTTTTCAAATTTTGATTATAGGAAATTATTATGTTTTTATACAACTATCAGAATATTAGCAAGTGCTATTTCTCATTATATTAACATTTTCAAATAATACATGTAGATGTGTGTATATATATATATATATATATATATATATATATATATATATATATATATATATATATATATGTATATATATATATTAAAAGTTATTTATTGAATTTGATTTTCTAAATATTATTTAAATATATATTATATGTTTATATGTTTTTAAGTATGAGTATAAGTATAAGCAAAGTAATATATTTTATTGCTTAAATATTAATACCACATCTTAAGGTAAAAACTAGAACATCAATATATTTACATTTTTATGTGTTTACTTTGTTCCATATAGCTAGTAAGTGACAAAAAAAATTGTGAAGAAAATATTTTGTAATAAACAAGGAGGACAAAAAGAGGACATAAAAAGGACAAAATTAAAAAAAATATATTAAAAAAAAACTAATGAACAGAATGATTTGAAACTTAAATTTTAGCTATATATACATTTTATTGATATTTGTGAGTATTAGAATTAAAAAATCTCCATTACATTTTAAAATATAAATTTTTCAGTGAAAATAGTTGAAAAAACATGAACATTTAAGGGGGTCAAGTTATAAAAATCTTATTAAAATAATAAATATAATTAAAAATGCATACTCAGGATTGTTACAATATGAATACAGAACAAACCCTGAAAATATTAAACAAATTGATAAAGCAATTTTTGAGAAATTTCATTTTGCGTGGAAAAAAATTTATGAAAACGCAATTTTGAGAAAAACGACTTTTAAAGTTAGTATATCGAAAAAAAACACAATTGCGTGAGAGATAAAAGAGTGAAACTTTTTGAGAATATAGCTTAGCCCTTAAACTTACTAGAAACATTTTTTTAAAAAAAATATGATTTTAAAAAATTGTCATTGAAGCAAATTGGATACATGGTATCTCCATATTGTTTATTTGCAACATCAACTAAGACCCAAGTATGAGTGGGTTTTGAGATTGTGATAGTAGATGACTGTAAAATGGTGCCATAAAATTGCTGTGAATAGGTTCCAGGTGATAAAGTGACAGGCATTTGCTTGGAAGTGGTGCCAGGCGATGGCAACGAAGTGGTGCCAAGCGATGGCTGCCAATAGGAGATGGCAGCAAAGTGATGCTAGGATATGGCTATAAAATGGTGCCAAGTGATGGCTGTAAAGTGGCACTAGAGTAGAGCTTGACCAGCACTAGCCACTGGTGATTTTTGACGATGACCAAAGCCCTTCGGGTGATGATTTTAGACTGACAAATTTTTTGTTGCATTTTTTTAATTCGTAAATATTTTTATTTTTGTATATCCAGTAGTAAAGAGGTAGTCGATATTGGACTTAATCCATATTCATATAAAAATCCTTTAAAATGATTCCAAACACTATATCATACTTTATGGAAACTAAAAGTTTTAAGATATGACTTGCTATGGCTTGAACAATGGCAATTTAAAAAGTAAATGGCTATTAAAATCATTAAAAACGCAAACAGTGACCTTACAAAATATTTTTTTACAACTTTAATAACATAAAATAACATTTTTTTTTGGGGCGGGGGGGGGAACATATTCTACAATGACTTAGGTAGTCAATTATGACAAAACACCAAACATGTAATTTTTCAGTTAATAGGTCAAAACACTGTCATATCCCCCTTAACATAATTCTTGAAAAATTGTGATGTAACATTGCATGCAGCATAATCACACTAGTATCATCCATAATAAGGTCCATACATGCATTAAAACTTATTAATCACATACAAATGGGTTTATAGATGTTTTTCTTTAATGTAAACATAAAACAGACATAGAAATGTTTTTTCTTGAATAATTTATTTTCAAAAAATTTATTAAAAAATTTAGATGAGTTAATTTCTTTTTAAATCTGGATCAATAAATGATGATGTTCATTATTGCAATTAAATCATAAATGCTTCCTTTTACTTAATATAGTTGTATTTCATATTAAACAATAATAAATTTCACATGATTATAATTACTATAAACAATTTTATTGTCTTATATCATCATGTAATTTGAGGTTAAAAATTCTTTCAAGCACACAGAAATTTGTGTTTATAAAATATGAAGGCAAAAAAAAATTATATTTAACTATTTTTAAAATTTGAACTATTTTTAAAATTAACATGTAACAGGAAAACTATTAACACTCAACAGTAAAAAGATTAACACTTAACAGTAAATTATTAACACTTAACAGTAAAACTTTGTTTTTTCATTTTGATTAAATGTCATGAGTGCTTAAATCAACTGTTTGTTTACAATCCCATTTTAAATGAAATTTCTTTGTAGCTTGTTGTCATTTGGTTATGTTTGGTGATGAAATTGGCAAAGTGCAATCATCTTGATCCATAAATGAATTTGACCTTTCCATTTTTTCTGGTCCATCAGCATTTACCAAAAGTTGTAGAACTTTTAATTTCATTCCTAGCTTTAGCCTCTTTGGCATTTTATGAAGATGTGTTAGCAGACTCATGATACTGTTTTTGTTTTTTCAGCTCCTCCATCTAACTTTCCTCCAAATGAATCAGGTGATAATATCTTCTGACTTATCCTTTACCATTTTACTTTTCCTTTGCATTTTTGGTGTTTTCAAAGGTATATCATGTGTACTAGAATGAGGGTATTTTTGAGCTGCTTCTCCAAATATACCAACATGTTGTGATTCATTATTATTGACATTGTCATTAAAATCAGTGTGAATTATTGTCTTATTTGCCATAAAATGTTATTTTCTCTCTTCTCCTGAATTTATGTCAGCAATCTGTATATAACCCTTACTTTGTCTTGAAGAGAACACATCCAACAGGAATAGTATATATGGTTATAGAATTTCCATGAAGAATTTTGTCCATTAAATGTAGCTAAACTATATGTAAGAGATCTTGTTGTTTTTAAATTGCTCTTTACAAAAGTTTTCTCCCAAGCCTTGCCGTTTTGTTTCTACAACATTGGCTGAAAAGAAGAAAAAGGTTGCTTTTACACACATTGTATCATTGTTTAAAAAAATATATAAATTAGTCTTGAAAATTATTTTTATACATAATAAATTCTAAAAGTTTAAGTTAATCCACAAATTTTTTTAATTACCACGTTGATAAAAAATTGATAAATAATTTAACAGTTAATTGTTATTGTTATAAATAGTAATAATAGTATTAATAGTAAAAAAATTCAATTTTATTTTCGACATGTAAAACTAGTACTAGTGTAACATTGTAGTTTTAATTAAATTTAAAATCTTGTTGTGTTCTTTCCTTTAAATTTAAAATATTTTAAAAACAGTTTAAGCATTAATTTTGAACTTAATATTATGGTATATTTAACTTATGCTACATTTAAAAATAATATTATTCGTAAATTATAAGTATATATAATATATATTATATATGCAAAATAGTTATTAATTGGAACAAAAGTTGTTTAAATAGTGAAACAAGTATTTCGCTTCATTAATTTATAATATTTTGTTATTTGATTCCCTTTTAGTCAATATATTAATAATTTAAAGTTTAAAGTAAAATAATAAGTATAAAATACATATACTTATAGGCTATACTATTTAAAACTTATTTTGAAGCTTAAAATTAATAAATATTATATTTAAAGTCGATCACCGACTTGAATCGTCTTGACCTAATTAAATAAATTCTTAACCACTTGGATTTGATAGTCCTAAAATTAATATTTTTATAATTATTTTTAGACTCAGTTATCTATCATTCTTGATTGAATTAAATAAATAAAATCTACAATAATAGTTGTAGCTTACTTACTTGTAGAATTAGGTTCGTCTGCAATTTCAAGCCAAAGTTTCCTTCCAACATTCCTATAGGCTTGATCATTTATGTGACCCCAACGCGTCATAGGCCATTCGGTCATATCTATTTTTAGGCTCTTCGTTGTCAGTAAGGTCAAACTTTCTCAAACATGGCTAGCAACAGTGTGTTTAATAGTGTTATAGTGCTATCTGAAAACGATGTTCCAGGTGCTAATTTGGACAAAAAAAATATTTCTTCTCACTCAGTTTTGCAGCCGAAAAAAGTTATTAAAATGTCGAAGACTTAAAACTTTAATAAATAAGCCGTAACATAGTATTTTAAATTATTTAAAGATGAGTGTAAGCGTTCATATTCGTAACTACGGTAAACACTAGTCCTAGCGTAGTCAATTATTAACATATATGTATTTTAATATTGTTTTCCTTGGCCCTTGCCTTATAAAAATATATGCCTTTAGTAATAAACTTACACTAAGATTATGACTTTAATTATAATTACATCATAGTATGAAAGAATAAACGTCATGGACGAACGAGCAACTAGTGAAAGTGTAAGCGGTCGTTCCGGCCGTCGCCACTAGTACTAGTGCTAACAAACGTATATTTAATATAAATTGTTTTCGTTGGTTCATATAAATTATAGATGCCTTAGTATTTATTAGTAATAAAATTACACTAAGATTATGACTTTAATTATAATTACATCATAGCATGAAAGAATAAACTTCATGGACGAACGAGCAACTAGAACTAGTTACTACTAACTTATTACTAGATAATAGAGTTAGAGCCTCAGCAGATGCAGAGTCACTAATTATAATTCATTTGCATAATTCATGCTCCCAAGGACGTTCCATTTCGCATAATATAATATTACATAATATAACTATAACCATCTATTGATATTTAAATAAATAAGTATAGGCCTAAGAGTTTATTTAAGATGAGTGAAAGTGTAAGCGGTCGTTCCGGCCGTCGCCACTAGTACTAGTCACTAGTGCTAACAAACTTATATTTAATATAAATTGTTTTCGTTGGTTCATATAAATTATATATGCCTTAGTATTTATTAGTAATAAACTTACACTAAGATTATGATTTTAATTATAATTACATCATACGTTTTAGAAGTAAATAGTATTTGAATGTATAAAATTCTCGGACGAATGAGCGAATGAACTAAAAATAAAAAAAGTATAGTCTGTATATTTACATATTAATATTAAATTCACTCTCGCAAGGAAGCTCTATTTCGCATTATTATAATATATCAAATAATATGACCTTATATTTTTCTTTAAAATTCTATAAAATCAAGCTTTTGAACAAGTTTTAGATAATTTCAATGAGCGCATTCTCTCTAATAGTTATGAATAAATATTCACTACTTGACCTTACGGCACCTCAGGCTGTGACCTAGTTATAGATCGAGTCTATTATTAGACTTCCGGTAAATTATGACCAAGCCTATTAATATTACTACTAGTATTAGTATTACTATTGTCACACTTCGACGTCGTTGAGAGGAGTGTTCGCTCATGGACTTACGAATTTAACTTGTCAATATCCATAATAAAAATCAAAATAATTTTAGTTTCAAATGGAAATATAATGTTTTAAATTTCGAAAATCATGCATGAATGCCAATTATTATTTATTAAATGATCAATTACACACATAAAATAAGACGATGTGGCAAAAAAATGTCCGCCATTTTGTTGACTTTTGAAAGCAGATTCGCGCGATGCGCTGTAAAAATCAAATTATTCGCGCGTATACGGGCGTATACTGGCGTTTTTCACGCTGCTAGTGTAGCCACTCACACTATGTTATTGCATTTGTTTTTCTAGAGGTTTCAGATGCTCGTTCGCGCGTATACTAGATTGGCGAATTCGCGTGCAGTGGAGCCACAGCCTTAGTAGTTGGAATACTACACTACGAATAAGCAATGATAGTGAATTTCATTGTGTTGGGGCGCAAATCTTTCGCAAAACCTTAAGTGTGTATCTTAGGAACAGAGAAGATACGCGCGTCTGCAAAAGAGCATAGCTGAAGAGAAGGTTTTAAACAGAAAAAATTTCAGTAAGATAGGAAGGGTTTGAGTCGTATAGAAGTTGTGGCAGAGAATGGGCGGTTTGGGATCACTTCGTGCTTGTACAGGAAGAAAAAGAAAAAAAATGAGCTTGAATTTTAAATCAAGATATTTTAAGGGAATTGATTCAGCGAGAAAATTTGGCATTTTTTCTGAAAATATATTTAACTGCTGAGTATAAAAGGTTTCATTCTACCAAAAAAAGAGTCAACTTCCACCAAAAACTTGGGAATCTTTGATAGGAGTCATGACGATGATTTTCTGCTTTCAAAGACAAATACTTAACAAGCCTGATTTTGCTGGCAGCGCCAAGGGCGCCTAAAGGCATTAAATCTGGCCTCTTAGAACTCCTTGACCTTTGCGGAGTACACGCACAGTCTTCAGAAACACGAGACTCACTGTCTGACATATTCCCTGACTCCCATTCAGACCAAACCCGAGACTCCCTGCCTGAGCTATTCCCTGACTCCCGTTCAGACCAAACCCGAGACTCCTTGCCTGAGCTATTCCCTGACTCCCGTTCAGACCAAACCCGAGACTCCCTGCCTGAGCTATTCCCTGACTCCCATTCAGACCAAACGTGAGACTCCCTGCCTGAGCTATTCCCTGACTCCCGTTCAGACCAAACGTGAGACTCCCTGCCTGACCTATTCCCTGACTCCCGTTCAGACCAAACGTGAGACTCCCTGCCTGAGCTATTCCCTGACTCCCGTTCAGACCAAACGTGAGACTCCCTGCCTGACCTATTCCCTGACTCCCGATCAGACCAAACGTGAGACTCCCTGCCTGAGCTATTCCCTGACTCCCGTTCAGACCAAACGTGAGACTCCCTGCCTGACCTATTCCCTGACTCCCGTTCAGACCAAACGTGTGACTCCCTGCCTGAGCTATTCCCTGACTCCCGTTCAGACCAAACGTGTGACTCCCTGCCTGAGCTATTCCCTGACTCCCGTTCAGACCAAACGTGAGACTCCCTGCCTGACCTATTCCATGAATCCCGCTCCCTGGATCGCCACCTAATCTCCGACGATCTGTTGAACTGGCAATAAACCACTGGCCTAGTTATGAGGCACGTGAAATGTTTACACCCTGATACACGTCCAACAAACAGTCAACAAACAGTCAACAAACAGTCAACAAACAGTCAACAAACAGTCAAAAAACAGTCAACAAACAGTCAACAAACAGTCAACAAACAGTCAACAAACACATCCATCAGGTGCATCCTATGAAGTAAAACACAACACACAACCCTCATAGCACAAACACACACACAGGTCATCATGTTGATAGATATGAAACGCCACAATAGCCGGACAAAAGTTTGACCAGGGATTCCCACTTTGTGTAGCTGAAGCATCCCCAGATTTCAAGCCACCAGAGACAGAATTCAAGAATGTATTCAAATCAAGATCGGAGCTTGGCAGCAAATGGTTGAGAGTTTTTAAACAAGATAAACTTACTCTAATGACGTCACTTTAAAAGCTTTAATTTCTATAAACATGGGATAACAGATTGAAATTAAATTGAAATATGAAATCGAATACATTTAGCTATTAGAATGTAGTGGTCATTTCAGTAGGTCTTTTAGGGGGGGGCGGGGTATATTGGGTGGGCATCAAGATAAGTGGGGTGAGAAGGCGCGACCCGTCTTGAGCTAAACATAAATTTAGTATTTAATCTAAAAGATCTCTTGCATTCTCTATAATCAATGTGATTCAAATCGGTTTACTTTTTTAACCTCTCAATGCTAATTTGTTAACCGCCCGGCGAGTCTAAGGATAAACTGTTATTGTTACCGGTGTGACAGAATGAAGGAGAGTTTTCAAATTAGACACCACTATCTCAATTTCAAAAATCTCTTGAGTCCTTAGTAGAGTTGAGTTAAATTGATCGAGATGGGTTGTAAACAGTTCTCAGCGGGGTGGAAAAATGGGGATGCATAATAAATAGAAACTATTTTACTTTCAGAGGCGTATCTGAGCTGTGTTTACTGGCAAACGTTAAACGGCCTTACTCAAGTCCCACAGGTTAATGAATCTGAGTTTTTTGACCGTATTTCACGTGATCTGCTGTGAAACGCTTTAGCTAACATGTCGGTCAATGCATGCGGTACATGAAATTAATTAAAATACCAAAGGCGGGTTACGCTCAAACTATTGTCTCCTCTTTGGGGAAATTCAAATATTATTTTGATAAATGTGCCATGTAAGAAAGTGGTTTAAAGATGTAATCTATCTGAGGTGCGTTAATTGAGTGCGATGGGTTACCAGATAAATGTAAAGCTTAAAGATACATTGCGTTACTTGAAGGAAAGTTTACATAAGAAACTTGAACAGATGGCCATGAACCACCTAGCCACGCTATTGTTTAGTTTCATTTCTGAAGGCCATTGTTTGTCGGGTCAGGACTGGTAATACAAAATATTTAGCGTAAGTTTAAATAAGAGAACAAGACGATTTTAAATAAATAGAGGTAAAAAAGGATTTTAAAAACCGCGTTTTTATAAGTGAACTAAAAAGAAGAAGATAATTTAAAACTTATAAGTTCAAGTACTTTGATTTATATGACTAAAAACTTGGGGCGGGTTTTTGGTATAAAAATTAAATATTTATAATTTAGAAGACAAATAAGAGATCTATAAGTGAGAGAATGAGAGAACTGCATATGTTAAACCTCATAAGCGCCCGCCCCACGTTTTTAGTCATATTAAATAAAAGTACTTGAACTTATGAGTTTTAAATTAGTTTCTTCTTTTTAGTCCACTTATAAAAACGTGGTTTTTAAAAATCTTTTTTAAATCCCTTATATTAACTTCGAAATCTTGTCTCTCTCTCTGTCTGTCGTCATCTCTTCGTACTTCGGTCGGGCGGAAAAACAAAAGTAAAAAATGACCCACTTCCCGTGATGCCATTGAGCTGAAATTTGACACATAGACTCGTGTTACCTAACAATGCATCGTATCAAAATTTCAGATCGATCGAACGTACCGTAATTAAATTAATGCAGTTTAGTTTATCTATATACAACGTATGTAATTCAATTTCACAGTTTTTTTTTCACGTGACAGTTCAGTTCGCGCGTTGATGCCACCCGTCGATGAACCGGCGTGCTTTTGTTTACATTTTACGTGTCACGCTAAGCTCGGTCCAGCGATCGGTGACCAGGCCTTTCCCCTCTTCCGGGTTATAAAGCAAAGGGAAGTTAAGACGGATTCAGTCTGTAAATGTTTGTCACGTTTGTACATAATCAATACTTTTAGTTATGTCTCATGATGTTATCGTGGCTGCGACAGAAAAAATTGATGCGACATGGCTCCATCCAGAGGCGTCACTAGGGTTGGTGTCACCCGGGGCGGTAGCTCATGGTGTCACCCCTTCACGACTGAAGGGGCCGTCCATAAATGAAGTCACGCGAGGTTGCCGATTTTTACCCCACCCTCCCCCAGCGTCATACTTTGTTACAAAAACTTAGACCCCACCCCTTTTTACGATATGACGTCACAAAGCTTTGACACCCCTCCTCCAAGCCGTATTTTCTCAATAAAAATCTGCATGTTGCAAATTATTTTTTGTCATTTAAATATGTATTTAGGGTAAGACTGCACTGTAATATTGTAACACGCGTGAAGTCATTGAAAACGTAATTAAATAAATGGTAAACAATCAAATATTTAATGTGAACTTTTATTTAAAGTTTCACGTTTTTATGTGACGTCACATTTCTTAAACACCCCACTCCTCGTACCACATCGTCACAGATGCGTGGACCCCCCCCTCCTATGGCGGATTAAAAAGGGGGATGGGGTGCTGAACGGACTAGAGCCCCCAATAATTTAAGGGCCCCCAAACTTTTTATGAATTATAGTGTATAATAAAGATGCAGGCCATGATGTTTGTACGAATCCCTGAAAATGCATTGGACAGTCATACGGAAGGCTGCAAATGAGTAGGAAGTATAACGGAAACCATGCTATTCTTCGTGAGAAGTGCATTGTAGCTCTTTATGTGCCGTGCACAGCTCATTTCGTTAATTTGGTTGGGAAAAGAGCAGCAGGTTGTCCTGCTGCGGTCAGATTTGTTTGTCTTCTGCAAAATCTTTATACCCGACTTGTTGCATCTACTCATCGTTGACAGGTACTTCAAAAACATATGAAATTGATACATGCTAACAAAGCCTTGTCTGACACAAGATGGTCAGCCTGACATTATGCTGTAAGGTCTGTTAATAGCTCATACCATGAGAATATCGCACCACTGGAAGAATTAGCAACGAATGAAAATCAGCCACGTGACTGCCGACTTGAAGAAGAAGGAGTTCTAAAGGAAATTGAACAACTGGAAGTCACTATTTTACTTGAAATTTGGGAAACAATTTTAGAAAGGAAGTCTCTCGTTGAGTTTGTTAAAAAATAGCATTCTTAATTTTATTCCTATGAAGACAAAGGAAAGGAAAAGTCCGTGGAAAAAACAGTGTAAACAATCTTCAATGCTATCCACACAAAAAAAGAAAGCGTCAGTTTGATAAAGGGACATTAACAAAACAGTATTCTCCTGGAGAAAAAAATTCAAGATTGAGGTATTTCTGGTAATCATTGACAAACTTTCTTAAGCCCTACAACATTGTTTAGGTGCATATAAATACATCCATGAGAAATTTTGCTTTCTTACAAACCTAACTGAGCTCAGCACTTTCGCCTCCCGATGGGCAGCAGCCAAGTTAATGGAAGAAAATTCAAGTGATTTCGAAGAAGGTGTCGGGTAAATTCGAAGCAACCGTTTCGTCCCCCCCCCCAATTTACTAGCAACGCCATCGAGCGGTGTCGGTTTAGGGCCAGGAGCGCCAGTACGGATTAGCAAAAAGTGCTGCGAAGAACGCATTGGACGCCAGCTCTGAGGAAACTTTCCTGTGGAGGTTGCACCATAGGTAGGTCTTTGATGATCCCCCGTCTGCGGCGGTCCTAACCATGGAGACCCGTGTGCTTTGCCGGGATGGCGCCAAAGTGGTAGCGGGTCGTAGTAGGACATTCCACCACCTCCTTGTGAGGGCAACTTAGTGGGAGGCATCTTCGACTGTATGTCCTGGATGCCCAGGTGGCCACTTCAGAAGCGACCACTTTTGGGGGAGGGGTTCCTCAGCTGTTACGTCCCTTTGGTGGCCAGGTGGCTAAGGGGGTCCTCCTGGAAGACCCATAAAGAGCACTAGGCTCGGGGCTTCTGATTTTCTTCCACATGTAGGTTCATGGGTGATTTCGAAGACTGCTTACCTTCAGAATTAGTCCAATTTTCAGAACTCTTAAACAAGTTATTGTCCAGCCCCAGGCTCAGGGTAAGGAAAAGGAATTAGCACAAAGCGAAACTCAAAAAACTTGCACAGAGCTAAAAGTTTTGCTGCTTTTGAATGAGCTATATTTCACACAGTCCTTTACAAATGTACACATCGCACTTCGCATCTATCTTTCAATGATACTGCAGCTGAGAGCGATCCTTTTCAAAGTTGAAAAGAATATATATTGAGTTAGAATTTGCATGGGACGAAAAAGGCTCAATATGCTCTCTCTAATGAGCATTGAAAAGGAACTTGTAAGCTTACTCAGCTTTATTGACTTGATTGAAAACTTCGCCATTTGAAAAATTCGCAAACGAAAGTTGTAGGTTGAAATAATAATCATACATATTTTATAATAATTTTTGTTATTTCAAATAGAGAAAAGAATTCGTTAGCTCATGAACATTTTTTTTTAAAATACGGAATAACACGTAATACTATTCTTTACGGGGGCACGTTCGTAAGCACTAAACAGCGTAAGTCGGGATGGGACCGTCGTAACCGAAAGACTACCTGTATACAAACATGCATATCTATGCTTTCACGCCCTTAATAAATATATATATATATAAAATATTAACTCAAAGACATTGAAATCATAATTTTCCTCAAGAAAAACATCAACAAAGAAAACCCATCTTTTGATTTTTTTTCTTTGGTGGAGGGGTGGTGATAAAAATCGTATCCCCCCCCCACCCCACTGTGGTGGAGGGAGTCGTGAGGTGGGATTCGTTCATGCTGTCGGTGTGTCCAAGCCCAAATTGCTTTATATCTTTTAAAACAGAAGACACTGCCTCTTTCATTCCAGCCTATTTTAAAGATCTCTCTGCTGCGACTATTTCTTTTCTTTTTTTCCTAATTTGTTTTAATGTTGTTCGTGTGTTGGGACTATTTTATTATTGAAAGTTAACTGAATATTTTTTTAATAAGAGATTTCGCGTTTAACGTATTTCATTGTATTTCTTAATTTCTTTCTAGATTAAAAAAATTGTCATCTTTTGTTTTCTGACATAAAATCGTACACAGTAAAATTTTAGGCTCGGGTGTCACCCCCTGATGGGTGTCAGCCGGGGCGGCCCGCGCCCCCCCTAGTGACGCCACTGGCTCCATCTTCGAGCCACTATATACAACACCTCTCTTGCCGTCCTCGGGAGGAAGGAAAGAAAAAATGCGGATTGGTTCGAGGCCCATTGGGTTAAAATGTTGCCCGTGACGGAGAAAAAGAGAAAAGCCTTATTGTCCTATAAAGCTGCCCGAGGACCTGACACACTACAATGTCTCAGAAATGCCAGAAACACAGCCCAGAAGACTGCACGTTTTTGCGCCAACACTTATTGGGTGGACCTATGTAAAAGCATTCAATCTGCCGCCGATCAAGGAGATATCAAAAAAATGTACGAAGGCATAAAAAAGGCCACTGGACGCACAATATCAAAGTCTCCTCCGATTACGTCAAAGTCAGGTGTGATGATTACAGAACGAGACCAGCAGTTGCGGCGCTGGACTGAGCATTATCTAGAACTATATGCGACACAGAATGTAGTAACTGACTCTGCCATAGATAGAATCCCAGAACTACCAGTTCTAGATCAGCTTGATGCCCAACCGTCATTGGAGGAGCTTAGTAAGGCAATCGATTATCTGAGCAATGGGACGGCTCCAGGTAACGATGGCATTCCTGCAGAAGTAGTTAAGTACGGCAAACCAGCACTACTATGCGATTGCTGGGAACGCGGACACATCCCACAGGATATGCGCGACGCCAATATTGTCACACTTTACAAAAACAAAGGTGATCGCAGCGATTGCAATAACTATCGTGGTATCTCCTTACTGAGTATTGTGGGAAAGGCCTTTGCCAGAGTGGTCCTAGCACGCCTGCAAATTCTGGCACAAAATGTCTATCCAGAATCACAATGTGGTTTTCGGGCTGGCCGATCAACCATGGACATGATTTTCTCACTCCGTCAGCTACAAGAGAAATGTCGGGAGCAACAGAAACCCCTCTTCATTGCTTTCATAGATTTAACGAAGGCATTTGACCTGGTCAGCCGCAAGGGTCTGCTACGTATACTTGAAAAAATAGGATGTCCGCCGCGGCTTCTCTCCATCATCGAGTCCTTCCACACCAATATGCACAGCACAGTGCTCTTCGATGGTGCCACCTCAGAACCCTTCCCAGTTTGTAGCGGAGTCAAACAGGGCTGTGTACTGGCTCCAACACTCTTTGGTATCTTTTTCTCGATGTTATTGCGACATGCTTTCGAGGTCTGCTCCGAGGGTGTGAACATTCATACCAGGACGGATGGAAACCTATATAATATCAGCCGGCTCCGTGCGAAGAGCAAATTGGAAAATGTATTAATCAGAGAGTTGCTCTTCGCGGATGACGCAGCCCTTACCTCACATACAGAGGCAGGACTCCAACAGTTGGTCAATAAGTTCTCAGAGGCATGCAATGATTTTGGTTTAACGATTAGCCTCAAAAAGACCAACATTATGAGACAAGGCACTGACCGCCTTCCAGCAATCTCCATTGAGGGAAACACCTTGGACGTCGTCGATGATTTCACCTACCTTGGCAGTAACATCACAAGCACACTCTCCCTGGATAAGGAAATAGGAACCAGAAATCGGCAAGGCCGCATCATTAATGGCTAGGCTGAATCAAAGAGTGTGGAACAATGCGCAGCTCACAGATAGGACGAAAATTACTGTGTACCAGGCCTGCGTGCTCAGCACACTCCTCTATGGCAGTGAGTGCTGGACGACCTACGCCAAGCAAACAAAGCAGCTCAACAGCTTCCACTTACGATGCTTGCGTAGGATTCTACGCATCAAGTGGCAGGACAATATCACCAATGTCGAGGTACTCAGAAGAAGCCATATGCTGAGTATGCACTCAATTCTGAGTGAGAGGCGCCTGCGGTGGTTAGGTCATGTCCACAGGATGAGCTCGGAGCGCATTCCTAGAGCCTTGCTTTACGGTGAGCTGGCAACCGGTAAGAGAAAAAGAGGTCGCCCCTGCTTGCGCTTCAAGGACGTCTGCAAGAAAGACATGTCATTGGCACAGATAGACTATAAAACGTGGGAGACCATTGCCGAGTAGCGCACCTCCTGGCGGGCAAAAGTGCGTGAGGGGTATTCATGTCGCGGAAGCATCCCTCATAGCTTTGAGTGAAGAGAGAAGGGCCAGGAGAAAGGGCAGGATGGGGCAGAGGAGCAGGAGTACACGCCATCGTCCCATGAGGACGGACGGTTGCCATACCATACCATATATAAAGGATTTATAGTAAAAAAAACACTTTGTTTTTACGGTTTTTTTTTATGTACCTCTATTTATTTTACCAAACACCTCATAAGCGCCCTCCCAACGTTTTAATACCACGGCGATGAGGTCACGGGGTGAACTCGGCACGTGAATGTGAACAATAGCAGACGGATACATATTATGCTATATAGAGATGAAGTAAAAAATGCATTAATTTAATTACGGTACATTCGATCGATCTGAAATTTTGAAAAAATTCATTGTCAGCCACGATCTATATATGGTAAAATTTTGAGATCTCTATGACCATCAGAAGTGGTTTAATTTCACGTTGGAAAATTTGAAATTTTGCGGACAGACGAGAACGAAAGCAATTTAATAAAAACGTGGTAAAATGTTAACACAACTCAGATGTGATGTGTACACCATTCTGAAACTTAGATGTGATGTTTCCACTTCTGAGATGGCTATTTCAGTTTAAACGTGTTCTATACACGAGTCAACCCATCTACACAGCTAAACAGTTATTTCATGTAAAAACATTGCTCTACAAACACATTCACTGACAAATCCGAAAGATTGAGTACAGAAAGAAGTTCTTGAATAAGTGCACGCCGGACCAGTTATCTATGTCAGCCAGGAGTTAACAGTAGTCACCTCCCTTGTTTTGTACTACAGCATTATCATCCCTTGCAAGGGTGGGTCAAACAAGGGAGGTTATTTGTTAAAATGTTTAGACACCCGCCCAGATTAAAAAGAAGAAAAAAAAGCCCTTGAGTAGTAAAATAATCGGTGTAATGTGTTCTTAGAAGACTGCGTAAGGAAATATGGGGAAATTTTATATAACAGCTTAGAGCTTAGTCGGATTATAGGGTTATCATGTCGTTAAGCTGGGCGCTAAGCCAGACTGAATGGTTTATTACATCGCTTAGTAACGCCCATGTTGACCATATAAACACGGGGGAGGGGGGGAAGGTATAAGGTACGGAGTGAAGTTGTAGGGATGGAGAAAGGGTTACGGAAATGTGTAGGCAAGTCGTAGAGAATGGTTGTGAAGGGAGACAGGAGATTTGGTGAAAAGGTGTAGGGGGGGGAGAGACAGGTAACTGGAGAGACAGGTAACTGGAGAGACAGGTAACTGGAGAGACAGGTAACTGGAGAGACATAGGTTATATGAGGAAATAGGGGTAGAAGAGGGGCCTAGAGGCATAGCACAAGAGTGGAAAAGATAAAAGATATTGTGGAAGTTACGGATATAGAAGACACCGGGGGGTGGGGGAGTAGATGTCAAGGAAATGAAATGTTGTAGTAGAAGAAAAATGTAACTGGAGGAGAGAGGGAGCGTGGAGGTATAAGAGAATAGAACGCAGAGATTTGAAGTTGAAGAGGAAAGTACTTTCCAAGGGCATTTAACTCCAGCTGTCGAGCGTGAATAGTACTAAGTTTGACCAACCTCCCTCTGTTACCAACCTCCCTCTGTTACCAACCTCCCTCTGTTACCAACCTCCCTCTGTTACCAACCTCCCTCTGTTACCAACCTCCCTCTGTTACAAACCTCCCTCTGTTACCAACCTCCCTCTGTTACCAACCTCCCTCTGTTACCAACCTCCCTCTGTTACCAACCTCCCTCTGTTACCAACCTCCCTCTGTTACCAACCTCCCTCTGTTACCAACCTCCCTCTGTTACCAACCTCCCTCTGTTACCAACCTCCCTCTGTTACCAACCTCCCTCTGTTACCAACCTCCCTCTGTTACCAACCTCCCTCTGTTACCAACCTCCCTCTGTTACCAACCTCCCTCTGTTACCAACCTCCCTCTGTTACCAACCTCCCTCTGTTACCAACCTCCCTCTGTTACCAACCTCCCTCTGTTACCAACCTCCCTCTGTTACCAACCTCCCTCTGTTACCAACCTCCCTCTGTTACCAACCTCCCTCTGTTACCAACCTCCCTCTGTTACCAACCTCCCTCTGTTACCAACCTCCCTCTGTTACCAACCTCCCTCTGTTACCAACCTCCCTCTGTTACCAACCTCCCTCTGTTACCAACCTCCCTCTGTTACCAACCTCCCTCTGTTACCAACCTCCCTCTGTTACCAACCTCCCTCTGTTACCAACCTCCCTCTGTTACCAACCTCCCTCTGTTACCAACCTCCTTCTGTTACCAACCTCCCTCTGTTACCAACCTCCCTCTGTTACCAACCTCCCTCTGTTACCAACCTCCCTCTGTTACCAACCTCCCTCTGTTACCAACCTCCCTCTGTTACCAACCTCCCTCTGTTACCAACCTCCCTCTGTTACCAACCTCCCTCTGTTACCAACCTCCCTCTGTTACCAACCTCCCTCTGTTACCAACATCCCTCTGTTACCAACCTCCCTCTGTTACCAACCTCCCTCTGTTACCAACCTCCCTCTGTTACCAACCTCCCTCTGTTACCAACCTCCCTCTGTTACCAACCTCCCACTATCACCAACCTGCCTCTATAAGCAACCTCCCTCTATCACCAACGTCCCTCTGTCACCAACCTCCCTCTGTCACCAACCTCCCTCTGTTACCAACCTCCCTCTGTTACCAACCTCCCTCTGTCACCAACCTCCCTCTGTTACCAACCTCCCTCTGTTACCAACCTCCCTCTGTTACCAACCTCCCTCTGTTACCAACCTCCCTCTGTTACCAACCTCCCTCTGTTACCAACCTCCCTCTGTTACCAACCTCCCTCTGTTACCAACCTCCCTCTGTTACCAACCTCCCTCTGTTACCAACCTCCCTCTGTTACCAACCTCCCTCTGTTACCAACCTCCCTCTGTTACCAACCTCCCTCTGTTACCAACCTCCCTCTGTTACCAACCTCCCTCTGTTACCAACCTCCCTCTGTTACCAACCTCCCTCTGTTACCAACCTCCCTCTGTTACCAACCTCCCTCTGTTACCAACCTCCCTCTGTTACCAACCTCCCTCTGTTACCAACCTCCCTCTGTTACCAACCTCCCTCTGTTACCAACCTCCCTCTGTTACCAACCTCCCTCTGTTACCAACCTCCCTCTGTTACCAACCTCCCTCTGTTACCAACCTCCCTCTGTTACCAACCTCCCTCTGTTACCAACCTCCCTCTGTTACCAACCTCCCTCTGTTACCAACCTCCCTCTGTTACCAACCTCCCTCTGTTACCAACCTCCCTCTGTTACCAACCTCCCTCTGTTACCAACCTCCCTCTGTTACCAACCTCCCTCTGTTACCAACCTCCCTCTGTTACCAACCTCCCTCTGTTACCAACCTCCCTCTGTTACCAACCTCCCTCTGTTACCAACCTCCCTCTGTTACCAACCTCCCTCTGTTACCAACCTCCCTCTGTTACCAACCTCCCTCTGTTACCAACCTCCCTCTGTTACCAACCTCCCTCTGTTACCAACCTCCCTCTGTTACCAACCTCCCTCTGTTACCAACCTCCCTCTGTTACCAACCTCCCTCTGTTACCAACCTCCCTCTGTTACCAACCTCCCTCTGTTACCAACCTCCCTCTGTTACCAACCTCCCTCTGTTACCAACCTCCCTCTGTTACCAACCTCCCTCTGTTACCAACCTCCCTCTGTTACCAACCTCCCTCTGTTACCAACCTCCCTCTGTTACCAACCTCCCTCTGTTACCAACCTCCCTCTGTTACCAACCTCCCTCTGTTACCAACCTCCCTCTGTTACCAACCTCCCTCTGTTACCAACCTCCCTCTGTTACCAACCTCCCTCTGTTACCAACCTCCCTCTGTTACCAACATCCCTCTGTTACCAACCTCCCTCTGTTACCAACCTCCCTCTGTTACCAACCTCCCTCTTTTACCAACCTCCCTCTGTTACCAACCTCCCTCTGTTACCAACCTCCCTCTGTTACCAACCTCCCTCTGTTACCAACCTCCCTCTGTTACCAACCTCCCTCTGTTACCAACCTCCCTCTGTTACCAACCTCCCTCTGTTACCAACCTCCCTCTGTTACCAACCTCCCTCTGTTACCAACCTCCCTCTGTTACCAACCTCCCTCTGTTACCAACCTCCCTCTGTTACCAACCTCCCTCTGTTACCAACCTCCCTCTGTTACCAACCTCCCTCTGTCACCAACCTCCCTCTGTCACCAACCTCCCTCTGTCACCAACCTCCCTCTGTCACCAACCTCCCTCTGTCACCAACCTCCCTCTGTCACCAACCTCCCTCTGTCACCAACCTCCCTCTGTCACCAACCTCCCTCTGTCACCAACCTCCCTCTGTCACCAACCTCCCTCTGTCACCAACCTCCCTCTGTCACCAACCTCCCTCTGTCACCAACCTCCCTCTGTCACCAACCTCCCTCTGTCACCAACCTCCCTCTGTCACCAACCTCCCTCTGTCACCAACCTCCCTCTGTCACCAACCTCCCTCTGTTACCAACCTCCCTCTGTCACCAACATCCCTCTGTCACCAACCTCCCTCTGTCACCAACCTCCCTCTGTCACCAACCTCCCTCTGTCACCAACCTCCCTCTGTCACCAACCTCCCTCTGTCACCAACCTCCCTCTGTCACCAACCTCCCTCTGTCACCAACCTCCCTCTGTCACCAACCTCCCTCTGTCACCAACCTCCCTCTGTCACCAACCTCCCTCTGTTACCAACCTCCCTCTGTTACCAACCTCCCTCTGTTACCAACCTCCCTCTGTTACCAACCTCCCTCTGTCACCAACCTCCCTCTGTCACCAACCTCCCTCTGTCACCAACCTCCCTCTGTCACCAACCTCCCTCTGTCACCAACCTCCCTCTGTCACCAACCTCCCTCTGTCACCAACCTCCCTCTGTCACCAACCTCCCTCTGTCACCAACCTCCCTCTGTCACCAACCTCCCTCTGTCACCAACCTCCCACTGTCACCAACCTCCCTCTGTCACCAACCTCCCTCTGTCACCAACCTCCCTCTGTCACCAACCTCCCTCTGTCACCAACCTCCCTCTGTTACCAACCTCCCTCTGTTACCAACCTCCCTCTGTTACCAACCTCCCTCTGTTACCAACCTCCCTCTTTTACCAACCTCCCTCTGTTACCAACCTCCCTCTGTTACCAACCTCCCTCTGTTACCAACCTCCCTCTGTTACCAACCTCCCTCTGTTACCAACCTCCCTCTGTTACCAACCTCCCTCTGTTACCAACCTCCCTCTGTTACCAACCTCCCTCTGTTACCAACCTCCCTCTGTCACCAACCTCCCTCTGTCACCAACCTCCCTCTGTTACCAACATCCCTCTGTTACCAACCTCCCACTATCACCAACCTCCTTCTGTTACCAACCTCCCTCTGTTACCAACCTCCCACTATCACCAACCTGCCTCTATAAGCAACCTCCCTCTATCACCAACGTCCCTCTATCACCAACCTCCCTCTGTCACCAACCTCCCTCTGTTACCAACCTCCCTCTGTTACCAACCTCCCTCTGTCACCAACCTCCCTCTGTTACCAACCTCCCTCTGTTACCAACCTCCCACTATCACCAACCTGCCTCTATAAGCAACCTCCCTCTATCACCAACCTCCCTCTATCACCAACCTCCCTCTATCACCAACCTGCCTCTATAAGCAACCTCCCTCTATCACCAACCTCCCTTATCACCAACCTCCCTCTATCACCAACCTCCCTCTATCACCAGACCTCGCCTCTATCTACCAACTCACATCAGTCACCACCCTCCCTCTGTTACCTAAACCTCCTCTGTTACCAACCTCCTCTGTCTATACCAACCTCCTCTCTGTTATCAACCTCCCACTGTTCACCAACCTCCTCGTACCAACCTCCCTCTGTTACCAACCTGCCTCTGTTACCAAAAAATCCTCCCTCTGTTCTCTACCAACCTCCCTCTGTTACCAACCTCTCCCTCTGTTACCCACCTCCCTACTGCGTTACCAACCTGCACCTCTGTTTACCACCTCCCTCTGTTAGCACACTCCCCGCTGTTACCAAACAGCACCTCGGCTCTCTGTTACCAACCATACCCGTCTGTTCAACCATCCGTTACACCCAACACTCCCTCTGGTACCACTCTCCCTCTGTTACCCAATCTCCCTCTGTTACCTAACCATCTCCTTCACCTCTGTACACACCTCCTCGCTCAGTACACACCCGTACCATCCTCAACTGTCGCCTTCTCTCCTCTGTTACACCTTCAATTACCTCCCTCTAGTTTTTAACCATCACCCTCCTTCCCCTGCTGCACTTACCAAACACCCACCCAAGATTTTCTAACAATCTCCACAACCAACTACCCCCAACCCTCCACCTCCCCTTCATACCCAAACTCTCCCCTCCCTTCTTTCTCACCCAAAACCAGAAAAAACCCTAAGGGGAACTACACCAACCCCGCATTCTAAACTCCTTCTCCAGAACCTCTACCTCCCAGACCCATACACATCCACCCCAACCACAACCCCACCCACCAAACACCCCCCCCCCACACAGTTTAACACCCCCCCCCCCCCCAAACACTAACCCCCTACACCCACATAACAACCCCCCCCTCCCGCCCCACACGTTACCCGTTTTTCCTAACACCCAACCCCCCGCCCCCCCCCACCCCCCCCACCCCTCCACCCCCGCCCCCCGCCCACCCCCCCCCCCCCCCTACCCCAACCCCTCCAACAACACCCCCACCCACCATCACACGACCCCCCTACATCAACACAACCGAGACATCAACCCCCCACATCACACGAGTTCCACTTCCCCCCCAAACACCCCCCACCAGCCAAATAACCCCTCCCCCCCAACGCCCCGCGCTCGTCCCTCAAAACCGCAACAACCACCAAACCCTCCCCCACCCCCCCCTCACAACCAAAACACCGAACATAGAAACCAACCCAACCGAACACCCAAACGCCCCACCCACCTCCAACCACCCCCAATACATAACCCCACCCACCCCCACCACAAATAACCCCCCGGCACTCTGCCCCATCCATCCCCCTACCCACAGTTCACCATCAAATCACCATGTTACCAAACCATTCCCAACACACACAACCCCCCTCCACACGCCTCAGCCTAAAACAACCACAACACCCCCCACGAATACAACCACCCACACCCACACCATATCCCCCCCATCCCATAAACCCAACGCTCCCCAACAACCTCGAGAAAAACAACACCCCACCCAAGCCACCTCAACAGCGACCCTCGTCACACAACCTCACTCGCACACAACTCCCTCTGCCTCTCCCGATCGCATAATCAACATCTGCTCGTCACCCTCATTACATCCTCTGTCTATACTAAACTCACCGTCACCACCTCCCGCTCTGTACCACACCCCGGTCCCCTCACTCCCTCTCGTCACTTACTTACACTCCTTCCCCTAGTCACGCCACTCGTTACAGACCTCCACCTCGATCTCACCTCCAACTCTCGTTAACCACATCTCTGTTACCGACCTCCCTCTGTTACCAACCTCGCCTCTGTTCCAGCCTCCCTCTGTTACCCGAACCTCCCTCTGTATACCAACCATCCCTCTGTTACAACCTCCTCTGTTACCAACCACCCTCTGTTACCTAACCTCCCTCTGTACCACCCCTCTGTTACCAACCTCCCTCTGTTACCAACCTCCCTCTGTTACCAACCTCCCTCTGTTACCAACCTCCCTCTGTTACCAACCTCCCTCTGTTACCAACCTCCCTCTGTTACCAACCTCCCTCTGTTACCAACCTCCCTCTGTTACCAACCTCCCTCTGTTACCAACCTCCCTCTGTTACCAACCTCCCTCTGTTACCAACCTCCCTCTGTTACCAACCTCCCTCTGTTACCAACCTCCCTCTGTTACCAACCTCCCTCTGTTACCAACCTCCCTCTGTTACCAACCTCCCTCTGTTACCAACCTCCCTCTGTTACCAACCTCCCTCTGTTACCAACCTCCCTCTGTTACCAACCTCCCTCTGTTACCAACCTCCCTCTGTTACCAACCTCCCTCTGTTACCAACCTCCCTCTGTTACCAACCTCCCTCTGTTACCAACCTCCCTCTGTTACCAACCTCCCTCTGTTACCAACCTCCCTCTGTTACCAACCTCCCTCTGTTACCAACCTCCCTCTGTTACCAACCTCCCTCTGTTACCAACCTCCCTCTGTTACCAACCTCCCTCTGTTACCAACCTCCCTCTGTTACCAACCTCCCTCTGTTACCAACCTCCCTCTGTTACCAACCTCCCTCTGTTACCAACCTCCCTCTGTTACCAACCTCCCTCTGTTACCAACCTCCCTCTGTTACCAACCTCCCTCTGTTACCAACCTCCCTCTGTTACCAACCTCCCTCTGTTACCAACCTCCCTCTGTTACCAACCTCCCTCTGTTACCAACCTCCCTCTGTTACCAACCTCCCTCTGTTACCAACCTCCCTCTGTTACCAACCTCCCTCTGTTACCAACCTCCCTCTGTTACCAACCTCCCTCTGTTACCAACCTCCCTCTGTTACCAACCTCCCTCTGTTACCAACCTCCCTCTGTTACCAACCTCCCTCTGTTACCAACCTCCCTCTGTTACCAACCTCCCTCTGTTACCAACCTCCCTCTGTCACCAACCTCCCTCTGTCACCAACCTCCCTCTGTCACCAACCTCCCTCTGTCACCAACCTCCCTCTGTCACCAACCTCCCTCTGTTACCAACCTCCCTCTGTCACCAACCTCCCTCTGTCACCAACCTCCCTCTGTCACCAACCTCCCTCTGTCACCAACCTCCCTCTGTTACCAACCTCCCTCTGTTACCAACCTCCCTCTGTTACCAACCTCCCTCTGTTACCAACCTCCCTCTGTTACCAACCTCCCTCTGTCACCAACCTCCCTCTGTCACCAACCTCCCTCTGTCACCAACCTCCCTCTGTCACCAACCTCCCTCTGTCACCAACCTCCCTCTGTCACCAACCTCCCTCTGTCACCAACCTCCCTCTGTCACCAACCTCCCTCTGTCACCAACCTCCCTCTGTCACCAACCTCCCTCTGTCACCAACCTCCCTCTGTTACCAACCTCCCTCTGTACCAACCTCCCTCTGTTACCAACCTCCCTCTGTTACCAACCTCCCTCTGTCACCAACCTCCCTCTGTCACCAACCTCCCTCTGTCACCAACCTCCCTCTGTCACCAACCTCCCTCTGTCACCAACCTCCCTCTGTCACCAACCTCCCTCTGTCACCAACCTCCCTCTGTCACCAACCTCCCTCTGTCACCAACCTCCCTCTGTCACCAACCTCCCTCTGTCACCAACCTCCCTCTGTCACCAACCTCCCTCTGTCACCAACCTCCCTCTGTCACCAACCTCCCTCTGTCACCAACCTCCCTCTGTCACCAACCTCCCTCTGTTACCAACCTCCCTCTGTTACCAACCTCCCTCTGTTACCAACCTCCCTCTGTTACCAACCTCCCTCTGTTACCAACCTCCCTCTGTTACCAACCTCCCTCTGTTACCAACCTCCCTCTGTTACCAACCTCCCTCTGTCACCAACCTCCCTCTGTCACCAACCTCCCTCTGTTACCAACCTCCCTCTGTTACCAACCTCCCTCTGTCACCAACCTCCCTCTGTCACCAACCTCCCTCTGTCACCAACCTCCCTCTGTTACCAACCTCCCTCTGTTACCAACCTCCCTCTGTACCAACCTCCCTCTGTCACCAACCTCCCTCTGTTACCAACCCCCCTTTACCACCTCCCTCTGTTACCAACCAACCTCCCTCTGTCACCAACCTCCCTCTGTCACCAACCTCCTCTGTCACCAACCTCCCTCTGTCACCAACCTCCCTCTGTCACCAACCTCCCTCTGTCACCAACCTCCCTCTGTTACCAACCTCCCTCTGTTACCAACCTCCCTCTGTCACCAACCTCCCTCTGTTACCAACCTCCCTCTGTTACCAACCTCCCTCTGTTACCAACCTCCCTCTGTTACCAACCTCCCTCTATCACCAACCTCCCTCTGTTACCAACCTCCCTCTATCACCAACCTCCCTCTATCACCAACCTCCCTCTATACCAACCTCCCTCTATCACCAACCTCCCTCTATCACCAACCTCCCTCTGTCACCAACCTCCCTCTGTCACCAACCTCCCTCTGTCACCAACCTCCCTCTGTCACCAACCTCCCTCTGTTACCAACCTCCCTCTGTTACCAACCTCCCTCTGTTACCAACCTCCCTCTATACCAACCTCCCTCTGTCACCAACCTCCCTCTATCACCAACCTCCCTCTGTCACCAACCTCCCTCTGTTACCAACCTCCCTCTGTTACCAACCTCCCTCTGTCACCAACCTCCCTCTGTTACCAACCTCCCTCTGTTACCAACCTCCCACTATCACCAACCTGCCTCTATAAGCAACCTCCCTCTATCACCAACCTCCCTCTATCACCAACCTCCCTCTATCACCAACCTGCCTCTATACCAACCTCCCTCTATCACCAACCTCCCTTATCACCAACCTCCCTCTATCACCAACCTTCCCTCTATCACCAACCTCCCTCTATCACCAACCTCCCTCAGTCACCAACCTCCCTCTGTTACCAACCTCCCTCTGTTACCAACCTCCCTCTGTTACCAACCTCCCTCTGTTACCAACCTCCCTCTGTTACCAACCTCCCTCTGTTACCAACCTCCCTCTGTTACCAACCTCCCTCTGTTACCAACCTCCCTCTGTTACCAACCTCCCACTATCACCAACCTGCCTCTATAAGCAACCTCCCTCTATCACCAACAACCCTCTATCACCAACCTCCCTCTATCACCAACCTGCCTCTATAAGCAACCTCCCTCTATCACCAACCTCCCTCTATCACCAACCTCCCTCTATCACCAACCTGCCTCTATAAGCAACCTCCCTCTATCACCAACCTCCCTTATCACCAACCTCCCTCTATCACCAACCTCCCTCTATCACCAACCTCCCTCTATCACCAACCTGCCTCTATAAGCAACCTCCCTCTATCACCAACCTCCCTTATCACCAACCTCCCTCTATCACCAACCTCCCTCTATCACCAACCTCCCTCTATCACCAACCTCCCTCAGTCAC